>JAOWBW010000896.1:200888-549947 GCA_026119855.1 Campanula takesimana
ACTCGAAGACTTGAAGAGAATTCAAATTACGCCAATGATCCAACGGTGGTTAAAAGATGCATATGCGCCTAATCTGTTGACACGTGTCCATAACGGTCACTTTTATGTTGAGTGTCAAATGGCCATAATATATGCATGCTCCAATCAACGAGCGACAGCTCATCTTATCCACAAGGATTTCCAACGGCTAGTTTTTTGAAGTTCACTATAAATACCCCATAACTTCAACATTTTGAAGTTGCTGAGTTTTGCTAAGAATTTCAAGAATTTCTCTCTCTAAGCATTTGTTGAAGATTTGAAGATTGCCTTCGTTTTTCCAGATTTCTCAAGAACATCTTCATACCTTCATCCTTAGCCCAGATCTTCAGCCTTAACACTTTAGTTTCTCGTGCTCTCCATCTCAAAGATCTAAAGAGCCTTGATACTAAGAACACACACGCACCTCTTCAAAGATTAATCATTTAGATTCTTCTTTAAGAGATACACCGGTTATTGTTTTGGATTTGTTCTTTCATAGTTATAGATCTTGAGTTAGTGTATTAGCTCAAACATTGTAATTTGTAACACTCACTCATTATATAAGATCTCCATTAGAAATCCAAGACTAACCATCTTGGTAGAGGACGTAGATCTTTCATTGATCGAACCTCTCCAAATAGCTTGTGTGATTATCTTGTCATTTCTTTCAAGTTATTATTTTCACTCACTATTTGCTTGTTTACTCATTGTAGATTGATTGAACTGAATTGTGTTGTGATTGTTATATCATTTGCCTTAGTTCCTTATTTCACTCACTTTGAGCCAAAATACTTAGTGTGTGTGTTGCGCTCCCTTTATCACTTTGCGCCTATTTTCATTACTAAATTCCGCTGTGCATTTCACTCACTCACTTAGGCGCATTTCATTACGCTTACTTGATAAAGTGCGCATTTGCAATTGAGTTTATCAAGGGTACGAAAAGAATATTAAAACAGCTATTCACCCCCCCTCTAGCTATTTTTCATACCATTGTGCCCTTTGGGACCAAAAGTGGTATCAGAGCAAACACCTTTATAAAACATTTTTCGTTTTTCAAGCTTAACAGCTTGGGTGCCGATTCTAAAATGGCAAACTCAAAACCTATGGCAACTGCAAACTACACTCACGTTCCGGTCTTTGATGAAGATCATTTTGAAGTGTGGAAATTCAGCATATTGACTCATCTCAACTCAATCGATGAAAGGCTCCATGACATCGTCGTTTATGGACCTTATATTCCGATGAAGGCGAATCTAAATCCACGCACCAACGCTGCCCAACCTACAGTTCTCAAACCAAGGGAAGAATGGACCGAGGAAGAAATTAGAAGAGTTGCAAATGATGGCAAAGCAAGAAACATTCTTCTAAGCACTCTAAGCACGGCTATGAAACAACAAGTCATGCATTGTGCTACTGCAAATGAGCTATGGGATGCTATTGAAGAGCATATTGAAGGAGACACCGTGTGCAAGGAGAACAAGAAATACGAAGTTCAAAAGAGGTTCAACAATTTCTCTCAACTCCCCGGTGAAAACTTAAGGCAAACTTATGAACGCTACTGTGAAATTATCAATCTGTATTTCACTTGGCATGAAGTTTACCAACAAAGATTTGAATGTAAATTTTTCTACAAGCTTTTGGATCAAGATACCTACATAAATCTAGCGCTCTTGAAGACGCTGGAACCTTAGATGTTTGGACTTTAAGGAACCTTTATGCAAATCTCAAAGTTTACGAACTCAAACTCCAACGAATCAGCGAAACTGAAGGAAAGTCAAAATCTATGGCTATGATGGCGCACAGAGAAGCTGCGCCTACACCTGCGCCTACTCCTGCGCCTGTACAAGATGAGAAAAGCTCCGATCCCAAAATTTCTACTTCTGAGCTATTAGACATGGATGATGAAGACTTCGCTTTATTTGTGAAGAAATTTCAAAAGTTCAGAAATTCTCAAGACCCGGCTCAACCAACAAATTTCAAGGATCTACCAGCAAAGCTCCTCAAAAGTTTTCAAGGAGCAGTGATTCAAAAAGAAAAGAAGATCTTGTTTGTTTTAATTGCAGGAAACCCGGACATTTTGCATCAAGCTGCCCGATCCCCAAATTTGAATATATGCAGAAGAAGAGCAGCCATACTCCCAAATTCACTCCCAAGTTCACTCGTCACAAGGGAATGGTTGCTGAAGAAGAAGCACCAGCAAATGAGCACAATACTTGGATTGAAACAGACTCCGATGAGAGCGATGAAGATTCCGATGATGGACTCGTTTGTTTGATGGCAAATGATGATGAAGTTGATGCTTATGATTCTGATGATGACTTCTCCAAGGATGTTCCCGATATGAATGCCTTGAATAAACCTATCAAGAAATCTGCAGGTTTTCAAGAAGTGAAAAAGAAGAAAGGACCAACCATCAGCGAGCTCGTTGAACAAGGATTTCTCACTCCGGCTCAAACGATGGTGGATTGTTATTCTCACGATGTGATCTTGGAGCAAGGAACAAATTGAGAAAAGGAGCATACATTAGACCACAGGTTGAACCAACTGCTCCAATCTCCAAAATCAATGATGAAGTGATTGCTGAACAAGAAAAATTGTTCAAGAAGGCTGAAAAGGTAATCACTAGATTTGATAGTATGAAGGAAGCTTTAGCACTATCATGTGATGAAATTTCCCAGCTTAAGACCGAGAAATCTCTACTTAAATCTGAACTCACCCTCCTTAAGGAGCAGATAAAGAGCATGACTCCTCTTACTGTTAAAAACACTTTTCTAACAGAACAGAACTCACTTCTTAAAGTTCCAAACGATGAATTGGTTGCTCAAATTACTGATCTTAAAAAGATTACAAATGAGTGGTCCAATTCTCGTGTCACTATGGAGAATATATTTGAGTCCCAAAAAGTCAGTGGTGATAAAAGTGGCTTGGGATTCTCATCAACTAGTGACAACTTTAAATGTGATGTCTGTGCTGAAAGAGATAGTGAATTTACCAACCAACAAACTTTTGAAATTCCCAAGGAAAAACATTCTAATTCAATGGGTAAAGGACAGGAAAAAGTCAAGAGACAAACATTCCATTATGTCTACCCAACGAAGCAATTTGGGAAAGCTAATGGGAAAGATATAGCTACAGATGAACCATCTCCTAGCAAAATCATTCTTGAAAATAGGCGCGCTCCTTCTCCGAGTGCTCATTATGCGCCTAAGAGCCACGCGCCTCATCGCCGTGCGCCTCCTAGTCCTATGCGCCCTCCGAGAAAAAGCGCTCCAAAATTTCAAAAGAAAGATTTTGTTAAGGCTAGTTCATTTGACCCAAAGAAGAATGCCATCCTCAAGAAAAGTAAAGAGTTTGTGAAAACTCAAGTGATTGGTGGCTTTCATCATTGTTCCATTTATGATTGTTCAGGACACAAGGCCGTGGAATGCCTTTTGCGATTCACTCCAAATGCCAAAGGACGTAAAAATCCTAAGGTCAAGCAAGAGTGGGTGTCAAAAGTTGCTAACCCTAGGACCCAAAAAGAATAAAGGGGACCTGCTTAAATGTCTATATTTCAGGTTCTTTGTTTCATGGCTGGATCTTCAAAAGCTAGAAATTATGAATGGATTCTCGATAGTGGGTGTTCAAGACACATGACTGGAGATGAATCCTTATTAGAAGATGTCCATGAAGAAAGAGGTCCCTCCGTAACATTTGGCGATAATAACAAAGGTCAAGTTGTAGCATATGGAAAGCTCAAGAAAGACAAAGTGTGCATTGAAAGAGTCTCACTCGTCGAAGGGCTCAAGCACAACTTATTATCCATATCTCAATTCTGCGACAAAGGATTAGAATGCCATTTCACTTCAACGCAATGTCTTATCAAGAATGGCAAAACTGGAGCTATCTTACTCACGGGATATCGTAAGACAAATATTTATATTATTGATTTCCATAGTATGAACTCTAGTACTAATCTTTGTTTTGTAGCTAAAAGTGTGAACGAAAATAGTTGGCTGTGGCACAAGCGCTTACGTCACTTTAACTTCAAGTATCTATCTAAACTCAGCAGGAATAATCTTGTCAAAGGACTTCCCAAGGTTGCTGATCATCATGACAAAAAGTGCGTCGCATGTCAACTTGGCAAACAACCGAAGCAGTCATTTTCAAGCAAGTCAAATCCTTCAACTACAAGATGCTTGCAACTGCTTCACATTGATCTATTTGGACCAGTTTCCACCGCAAGCATTCGAAGAAACAAGTATACTCTAGTTGTGGTGGATGATTATTCAAGATATACATGGGTAGAGATGATGATTACAAAAGATGATTGTTATGATATTCTCACTACCTTATTTCGACTGCTCCAAACCCAAAAAGAAGATGACATCGTTAGTGTTCGATCTGACAATGGAACAGAATTCAAGAACAACGGTGTTGCTCGATATTGTGAAGATCATGGGATAGATCACAACTTTTCAACCGCCGGAGTACCTCAACAAAATGGCGTTGTTGAACGAAAGAATAGAACATTGATTGAAGCGGGAAAGACGATGATAGCTGAAGCTAAATTGCCTAAGTACTTTTGGAAGAAGCTATCAACACTGCATGTTTTACTCAAAATCGTTCCCTCATCAACAAACTTCACAACAAGATTCCGTATGAACTTTGGCGTGGTAGAACTCCCAACATTGCATTCTTCAAGATCTTTGGTTGCAAATGTTATATCCTCTACAACGGAAACGAACATAGAGGTAAATTCGATGCCAAAGCCGACGAAGGTATTTTTGTTGGGTATGCCAAACACTCTAAAGCTTTTCGTGTTTTAATAGAACTACATTAGTGATAGTTGAATCTGTACATGTTACATTTGATGAACATTCTCTCCTTGAGCCACATTTGGCTCCAAATGTTGCTGATGATTCTATTGAGCTAAATGATACAGGTGCTCATATTTATGTTGCGCCCACTCAAGATCAGAATCTATCAACACAAGGAAATCCATCTACATCAAATGCGCCTAATTCAATGTATAATGCGCCTGGTGAATCATCTATTGCGCGTCACTCAAATGATGTGCGTCATGATTCCTCTCACGCGCCTATTTCTACTGCTGCATCTGGTGTACACCCAAATTTCAACTCTGAGCCAGTTCAACCCCCAAATTTCAATGACTTTGAATCTGGTGAAGATGTACCAATTGAAGACCTTCAAGTTTCTACGACTCAACCTAACTTACCTCCTGAAATTCGTGAAGTTAGAGGTCACCCAATTGCTAATATCATCGGTGATCTACAAGTTGGTGTTCGTACAAGGAGAGCTACAAACTTTGATGCTTACACTGCTTTTATCTCTCAAATTGAACCAAAGAAGGCTGATGAAGCGCTCCAAGATCCCAATTGGGTTGTTGCAATGCAAGAAGAACTCAATCAATTTGAACGATGTAAGGTTTGGACTCTAGTTCCAAGACCAAATGATCATGGAGTGATTGGTACAAAATGGGTGTTCAGGAACAAGATGGATGAGAATGGAACCATCACGAGAAACAAAGCAAGATTGGTTGCACAAGGCTATAGGCAAGAAGAAGGAATTGACTACGATGAAACTTTTGCGCCCGTAGCAAGACTTGAAGCTATCAGATTATTTCTAGCTTACGCCGCTCACAAAAACTTCAAGTTATATCAAATGGATGTGAAGAGCGCGTTTCTAAATGGTGAACTCCAAGAACAAGTCTATGTTGCTCAACCACCTGGGTTTGAAGATTCACAATTTCCAAATCATGTGTACAAACTCCAGAAAGCTTTATATGGACTCAAACAAGCACCAAGAGCATGGTATGATACACTATCAAAGTTTCTCATCGAAAAAGGCTTCACTCGCGGTAAAATCGATACAACTCTTTTCATTGCCAAACATAATGGTCATAAATTACTTGTTCAAATTTATGTTGATGATATTATATTTGGTTCTACTAATGAATTGTTGTGCAAGCGTTTGAGAAACTAATGAAGAGCAAGTTTGAAATGAGCATGATGGGAGAACTCACATTCTTCCTCGGGCTTCAAATCAAGCAAATGAGTGAAGGCATCTTTATCAATCAAGCCAAGTACACAAAGGACTTAATCAAGAAGTTTGGACTTGAGAACGCTAAAGCATACGATACTCCAATGGCCACCGGCAACAAACTCGACAAAGATCTAAAAGGTAAACGTGTTGATCAAACGCTCTATCGAGGTATGATTGGCTCACTCCTTTACCTTACTGCTAGTAGGCCTGATATTATGTTTAGTGTTTGTGTTTGTGCTCGTTATCAATCCGACCCTAGAGAAGCACACTTAATTGCTGTGAAACGTATTATAAGATATCTCTCTGGCACTGTTAACCTTGGACTTTGGTACACCAAAGATTCGAACTTTAAACTTGTAGGTTATTCAGATGCGGATTATGCAGTGTGCACGATTGACAGGAAAAGCACTAGTGGCACCTGTCATTTCCTCGGATATCGACTTGTGTCATGGGCAAGTAAGAAACAAGCTTCTGTATCTGTTTCAACAACCGAAGCCGAATACATCGCTGCGGGAAGTTGTTGTTGTCAAATACTCTGGATGAAGCAGCAATTGGTGGACTATGATATCATCGAAGAAAATTGTCCCATCTACTGCGACAATACATCAACAATTGCGGTTTCTGAAAATCCTGTCATGCACTCAAAGACCAAGCACATCGACATCAAATATCACTTCCTCAAAGACCACGTGGAGAAAGGCAATATACACTTGGAACACGTGGGAACCGACTATCAAATCGCCTACATTCTAACGAAAGCACTTGACGCGAAACGGTTCATGTTTTTGAGAGGTGAAATGGGTATGCTTGAACTCGACTAAATTCAATATAGTTTTGTCAATACTAATAATCTTATGTTTTGTTGAGTTATGAGTTTACTAGGTACAAACTCTAAATCATTTCAAAGTTTCAAGGAAACTTCCTGCGCGCCTAAAACATCCCTTGCGCTTAAGCAATTTCTGCGCGCACAGCAACTAATGCGCGCCTAGCATCAATTGAGCTTCAAAAATTTTATGCGCCCTCAACCATCCTTGCGCGCCTTGATGTGTTATGCGCCTTGTTGAAGTAATGCGCCCCTTCATGCGCGCATTAACTATTGCGGCTCAATCATTTCTCAAAATTCAATTTCAATGATTGAATGTATTAAATACACAAGTACCAGGTATGTTAATTCTGTTCATTTATTATAGGAATCTATGTCTTTTGACATTCCTTTAATTGTTCAAGGGTACTTGTGCAATTAAATTTTTCCCTCGTTTTACGCTTTTCGAAAAATTTTATTTTCTGGGATATATTTCTTGCACCCCAAACTTACACCAAAATAAATGTTTTTGGTGTTTGTGCAAAAATTAGTCAAAATTGCTCATACACTTAAAGGGAAAGTGGAGCAGTTTTTCTAAAACCTAAATGTCACATCATGACACTTTAGGTCATTCAGCCATTAATGCCCTTCAAATCCCAAAAATCCCTCATTAATGAATGTCCTTTTTGTCATGATGAGCCGCCATTTTCAAAATCCCTCATAAATGCCATCCTTTCAACTTCCCATCTTTTAAATTTTTGACTGTATTTTTTTCATATCTGTGCAAAATTTTGAACCTAACCTATATATTCATCATCACCTTCCTCTCTTCTCACCTACTCTTTTTCTCTCTCTCTCTCCGTCTCTCTCTCTCTCTCTCCCCGTCTCACTCTCTCTCCCAGACTCGTAACTCTCTCTTTCCATCTTCATTTTTCTTCTTCATTTCTACATATATATATATATAAGTTTATGGGTCCTAAGAAAGCATCAACATCTACACAAGACGAAATAGTATGAATTCTCAACCTTTAATCTCCTTACATTTCTGAATTTTTTTCGTCATGTTCAGTGCTTTTTCGTTTTTTTTTCAAAACCCGGATTCATTTTCCTTTGATTTCTCTTGTTTCGATGATCCGTTTTCTATATCGTTTGTTGGTCTATGTTCTATTCTTGATTTCGAATCTTTTAAAACCAACATTTCAACGATCAATGCTTTGTTTGTTACAAATCTGAATTTTTTTTTCAAAATTTTTCAAAATTTTCGGTCATTCTTTTGATCATTGTGCTTTCATTATTGATTTGTTCATATTTTTGTTTACATATTTAGATTCCTTGTTGTCATGCGGTCATTTTGATATATTATTTGTCTAGTTTGGTGAAGTTTCATGATTTTCGTGTTCTTGGTGTTCTTCGAGTATTCAAGGGTCGTTCTTCGTGTTCTTCGTCATTATTGCATGTTTTGGTCTCCAAAATTTTTCTATCATGTTTTCAAAAATTTGAACTTTTGATTTTTATTTCTTTCATTGAATGCTTGTTGTTTGTTTTTCTTACTAAGTTAAAATTCTCACGATATGCGCCTATATACTTCTTTATGCGCCTATTCTTTTATGCGCCTGAATGCTTTCTGCGCCTCTACTTGTATATGCGCTTAAATCATTCTGCGCCTAAAACCTTATGCGCCTAACTTCGTACTTAGTCAAATTTCGTTTTTTTTCCTATGTATTCACATAGAACCATATTATGCGCCTTGTAACTCTATGCGCCTTTAATATTTCATGCGCCTAATTCAATCATGCGCCTTGATTCTCTATAATTTTGTGCGCCTGATTCAATTATGCGCCTATCTATTCTTTATGCGCCTATGTTACTTTGATCATTTTATGTTTCTATGCGCCTATGTCACTTCTAACATCAATCATTTTTTTTTCAGGACCTTGCAAATTTCAAATTAGAAGAAACTCTTGATCTATTAGAGTTGTCTGGTGAAGAAATTGGGCGAGAAATCATAGAGACTCTGCGCGTTGCTGGTCTGCTCCCGTTATTCACCATGGACCAAGATTTCTATTCCGCGCTCCTACTCAACGCGCCCCCACTCCCCGTGCGCCCTCATTCAAATTTCAACCGACCAATGTGTCAAGGGTACAACTCCTCTCTGATTTCTTCGGCGATGACATTTCAGACATAGAGGAACCAGTTCAGGGGGAGCAAGAGACCATCCCTCAGCGCACTCCTTCTCCAGTTGCGCCTCCACCTGGACCAGATCAGATCATAACAGAAACTGTTGATGTTGAAACAGTTGTTGTTGAAACTGTTGATGTTGAAACTGAAAATGAATCTGAGTCTCCTACTCATTCACCTCCTCTTGCGCCTCCTTCACCTATTGCGCCCCTTCAAGATGATGCGCCACTCTCTACCCCTGCGCCTCCTCCATCTGCTCCTGATTTGAGCGAGGTACTTTCCATTCTTCATTCTTTACAGCAGGGGCAAGCAAACTTAGAGCAAGGACAGACTCATATAAAGTCTCAATTTGAGCTTCTTACTTCCTTACTCACTGATCAATCTGAAGAGATCGCTGCCATTAAGGGGAGATGAACTCTCTCAAGGACAAACTTTCTGCTCCTTGTCCTCCTCCGGCGCAGACTCAGGTTCAAGCTCATTCTGATCAGGCGCAAACCACCGCTTCTGCGCCTACTTTCATACCTCAGTCTGCTGCGTCTCAATCCAACATGAACGTGCTAGTATCTAAGTTGGATGTCTTGAAAGAATTGCTCGTCACTCATTTCACTGCTGCTCACTCAAGCTCTGACAGACGCGCCGAACATATTTCTTCCGATATTATCACGGCTCAAAATGCCATTGAAGCTCACATTCAAATCTTAGAAGAAAATATTTCACAGCAGCAGCAAATCACTCAGCGTTCCATTGATGAATACCAAAACATCAATGTGAATCACTTGAGTTACATTAGAGACGGTATCACTGCCACTCACTCCAGTGTCACTGACACTCAAGGGTTAGCGAACCGTAGTCATCAGCTCGCAAAACAAATTCAGCGTTCTGTTTCAGAGATCGTTGAAGGTTTGAAGGAAGATGATGCTCCTCCCAACCCTTAGTTTCTATTATTTTTTTTGTAAGTTTTTAGAACCTTTTTGTAATAGAATCATCTCTTTTGTGATAGTGATTTTGTGCTTACTTGTTTTAGCACCTTTTGTTTTTGTTCTATTCAAAACTTGTAATTTGTAACTCTTACACCCCAAGTTTTAATGAGAACAATGCATCACTTATTATCAAACCTTGTTCACTCAAACTCCTTGTTTGTAGAACAATGAATATTGTTTAAATTCATAATGCATCATATTGAATTGTTTCATACTTTCATGCATTAAGTTTAAACTTGGTTTAAACACATTTCAAAACTAAAAATCATATATCATTTTGAATGTGTTAAACTGTTGTTTCTATCTTTCAATATGTAACTCTTTATTCTTATTGGAATAGATTAGAAATCTATATTTTGGACTAGTGTGTGCATTAACCTGAGACATGAATTACCAATTTCATTCATTTGGACATGTCTTTATCAAGTATAATGTTTGTCCTTGATATAGTAGGTAATGGCATCAATCAAATAGGGGGAGATTGTTGGGTATGCCCACACATATCTTAGTTTTAATGTAATAGGATTTATTAGATTTGATTGATCCATCACCTAAGTTTTATTTCATGGACTTTAGACCCACATGTAAGAAGTATTTATACTTCATTTTTTAAGTTGTCCATTGTTATAGAATAGGCTTAGAAATAGGGCAAGAAGATCAAGTTTCAAAAATTCACTCAGTGAGTTTGAGCCGCGCATATGCGCCTCCTGCGCCACGCGCCACGCGCCTTCTACATTCGTGCCATGCGCCTCTCAGAAACGCGCACAAGGATTTCTTCATAAGCTATGTTACGCGCCTCTGCGCCCCTTGATTTAAGCGCACGCTTCTGTGCGCCTCTTGGCTCAATGCGCCTCTTGGCTCAAACGCGCCTCAAAGTGTTTATTCAACACTCAGTGATTTATTGAAGACTCGAAGACTTGAAGAGAATTCAAATTACGCCAATGATCCAACGGTGGTTAAAAGATGCATATGCGCCTAATCTGTTGACACGTGTCCATAACGGTCACTTTTATGTTGAGTGTCAAAATGGCCATAATATATGCATGCTCCAATCAACGAGCGACAGCTCATCTTATCCACAAGGATTTCCAACGGCTAGTTTTTTGAAGTTCACTATAAATACCCCATAACTTCAACATTTTGAAGTTGCTGAGTTTTGCTAAGAATTTCAAGAATTTCTCTCTCTAAGCATTTGTTGAAGATTTAAAGATTGCCTTCGTTTTTCCAGATTTCTCAAGAACATCTTCATACCTTCATCCTTAGCCCAGATCTTCAAGCCTTAACACTTTAGTTTCTCGTGCTCTCCATCTCAAAGATCTAAAGAGCCTTGATACTAAGAACACACACGCACCTCTTCAAAGATTAATCATTTAGATTCTTCTTTAAGAGATACACGGTTATTGTTTTGGATTTGTTCTTTCATAGTTATAGATCTTGAGTTAGTGTATTAGCTCAAACATTGTAATTTGTAACACTCACTCATTATATAAGATCTCCATTAGAAATCCAAGACTAACCATCTTGGTAGAGGACGTAGATCTTTCATTGATCGAACCTCTCCAAATAGCTTGTGTGATTATCTTGTCATTTCTTTCAAGTTATTATTTTCACTCACTATTTGCTTGTTTACTCATTGTAGATTGATTGAACTGAATTGTGTTGTGATTGTTATATCATTTGCCTTAGTTCCTTATTTCACTCACTTTGAGCCAAAATACTTAGTGTGTGTGTTGCGCTCCCTTTATCACTTTGCGCCTATTTTCATTACTAAATTCCGCTGTGCATTTCACTCACTCACTTAGGCGCATTTCATTACGCTTACTTGATAAAGTGCGCATTTGCAATTGAGTTTATCAAGGGTACGAAAAGAATATTAAAACAGCTATTCACCCCCCCTCTAGCTATTTTTCATACCCTTGTTGCCCTTTGGGACCAACAAGGTGCATTAAATTGAATGGTTCCTATACGTTTGAAATGGTTGGACTTAATTAGGCGTCAAAACAGTTTTGGGCCTAGGCAAAAGATGAGATTAAACATGTTTTTTTTGAAATTGGATTTCTCAAAGAATCTCATAAAAGGATCTAAGAATCATATGGGATATGATTGACATGATTGTCTACCTAATTAATTTATTTTTGAGCGGCCCGCCTCCGTGGACTCAAAAGTTAAATTAAAGTTGGATCTTAGCCCAATTAAATTATATTATACATTGGATGTATATGAAGGTTATATAATTTAGTGGGAGTATTTTGTTTGAAAATACATTATTTATCTCTTTAATGAAAACCGGTACTTATTAAATTTTGGAAATTTTTGCATATTTGTAGATAATGACTAATAACACTCAATCAATGTCGTTGCGATAGATCCTTGAGAAGGATAAGCTCGAAGAGAATGGTACTAACTTTATGGATTGGATCCGTAGCATAAGAATTGTTCTTAGGCAAGAAGATAAGTTGTACATTCTCGATGGGCCTCTCCCCGTTGAACCACCGCCTACTGCCCCTAGGGTAGAAAGAGACAATTACAAGAAACATCGTAATGATTCTAGAGATGTAAGTTGTCTCATGCTTGCTGCTATGTGTTCAAAACTCCAACAAAGTTTGAAACATTTGGAAGCCTATGAGATAGGCGTGGAGTTAAGAACCATGTTTCAAGAGCAAGCTAGGCAAGAGAGGTACAAGACCATTGTTGCATTCACTACTTGTAAAATGAATGAAGGGCAACAAGTGAGTCCTCACTTTCTTAAAATGAAAGGTTATGTAGAGCACCTTGAGAAACTTGGCTATCCAATCCCATTGGAGCTAGCCATGGATCTCATTCTTAATTCATTGTCTGAAAGTTATAATCAGTTTATAATGAATTATAACATGCATGGAATGGATAAGAATCTCTCTGAGTTGCATGGGATGCTCAAAACTGCAGAGATGAAAATTGTGGAGAAAGGTTCTCCCGTGCTCTTGGTTCATGATGGGAAGAAGGCTAATGCCAAAGGAAAGGGTAAGAAAGTTGTCAAACCCAAAATAAGCAAGGAAAAGGTTTCCAAGGCTTCTGAGGCAAAACCCGATTCACAAAAGGATGCAATCTGTTTCCATTGTCAAGAAATTGATCATTGGAAACGTAATTGCAAGGCTTTCTTGGAAGAGCAAAAGAAGAAGAAGAGCAGCAAGGCTGCGTCGACTTCAGGTATCTATATGATAGATATTCTCCTTTCTACCACTGATTCTTGGGTATTGGATACCGGATGTGGTTCTCACATTTGTCTAAATGTGCAGGGACTAAAGAATAGGAGACTGCTTAAAGAAGGTGAAGTAGATCTACGTGTGGGGAATGGAGCAAGAGTTGCTGCATTAGCCGTAGGGACTTATGAAGTCACTTTACCTTCCGGATTAATTCTTGTTTTGAACAATTGTTATTATGTTCCGGATTTAAGCAGAAATATTATTTCAATTTCTTGTTTGGATAATGAAGGTTTTAAATTTCTTATTGAGAATAAGAAATTTTCAATTTATTTAAATGATGTGCTTTATGGTATTGCTAATTCATTTAATGGCCTTTATATCTTGGATGTCAAGAATGAAAATAATGACAAAGTCTATCATGTAAATAAGAAATCTAAACCTAATGATGTAAATCATACTTATCTGTGGCATTGCCGTCTCGGTCATATTAATGAGAAGCGTATCTCAAAACTCCATGGGGACGGACTTTTAGGTTCATGTGACCTCGAGTCATATGATACTTGCGAGTCGTGTCTTCTTGGAAAAATGACTAAGACACCTTTTACCAAGTTGGGTGAAAGGGCAAGCGACTTATTGGGGTTGATACATTCCGATGTATGCGGACCATTAAGTAGCAATGCTAGGGGAGGATTTCAATACTTCATAACATTCACTGATGATTATAGTAGATTTGGGTATGTTTACCTAATGAAACATAAAAGTGAAGCATTTGAGATATTTAGAATATTTCAAAATGAAGTAGAAAAACAACTTGGTAAAAGTATAAAGGCACTTCGATCAGATCGAGGTGGTGAATACTTAAGTCAAGAATTTGATGATCATCTAAAGAATTGTGGAATAGTTTCACAATTGACTCCACCTGGAACACCACAATGGAATGGTGTGTCCGAGAGGAGGAATCGGACTTTGTTAGACATGGTTCGATGTCAAGTTGATCTTCCAATATCCTTGTGGGGTTACGCCCTAGAAACCGCTGCTTTCACACTAAATCGTGTTCCAACTAAATCGGTTCAAAAGACTCCATATGAGATGTGGAGCGGAAAGAAGCCTTGTCTGTCTTTCATGAAGATTTGGGTTGCGAAGCTTTTGTCAAAAGACTTGTCTCAGACAAACTTGCACACAAATCTGATAAATGTATTTTCGTGGGATATCCGTGGGATATCCTAAGGAAACTAGAGGATATTACTTTTACAACCGCGAGGACAACAATTGTTTGTTGCCCGAACTGGTGTCTTTCTAGAGAAAGAGTTTCTCTCCAAAGAAATCAGTGGGAGTAAAATAAATCTTGAAGAAATTCTAGACCCAGAAAATAACATTGAACCAATAGTTGAACAAGAACAAGAAACACAAGGAGTTGTGGAACCTGTTCAAAATATACAAGTAACTCGCAGATCTAGTAGGTTACGATCCGAGCCCGAGAGATATGGATTTCTCGTAACGGATAGTAATGACGTAGAAATCATTGAGAATGATGAACCGTCAACATACCAAGAGGCGATGTCTTCTCCTGATTCGGATAAGTGGCTTGGAGCCATGGAATCCGAATTGCAATCCATGCAAGACAATCAAGTTTGGAATTTGATTGATGCACCCGAAGGTGTAAAAACCATAGGATGCAAATGGGTCTTCAAGAAGAAGACTGACATGGATGGGAAGGTGCATACTTACAAAGCTAGACTTGTAGCGAAAGGTTATAGGAAAGTTTATGGTATTGACTATGATGAGACCTTTTCACCCGTAGCAATGATCAAGTCTATAAGAATTTTGCTTGCCATTGCCGCATATCATGACTATGAAATATGGCAGATGGACGTCAAAACCGCTTTCCTGAATGGAAAACTCCAAGAGGATGTGTATATGACACAACCAGAAGGTTTTGAACAAGATTCTAAGGTATGCAAGTTGCAGAGATCCATCTATGGATTGAAGCAAGCTTCTAGGAGTTGGAATCTCCGTTTTGATGAATCGGTCAAAGAGTTTGGTTTCATCAAGAACGAAGATGAGCCTTGTGTATACAAGAAGATTAGTGGGAGCATAGTGCTATTCCTTGTTTTATAAGTGGATGACATATTGCTCATTGGAAACGACATTCCTACACTTCAGTCTGTGAAGACTTGGTTAGGAAAGTGTTTTGCAATGAAAGATATAGATGAAGCCGCATATATTCTTGGCATTAAGATCTATAGAGATAGATCAAGGAGGCTACTTGGTTTAAGCCAAAGTACATACATTGACAAGGTCATTAGAAGATTCCGTATGGAAAATTCTAAGAGAGGCACCTTGCCCGTGTTACATGGATTTTCTCTAAGCAAGACTCAATGTCCTAAGACAAACGATGAGCGTGAGAAAATGAATGATGTTCCATATGCTTCGGCAATTGGGTCCATCATGTATGCCATGATTTGTACTAGGCCGGATGTATCTTATGCTTTGAGCATGACAAGTAGATACCAATCCGACCCTGGCGAAAATCACTGGATAGCTGTAAAAGCGATTCTTAAGTACTTGAAAAGAACTAAAGACTTGTTTTTGGTCTATGGAGGAATGGAAGATGATCTCATTGTAAATGCTTACACGTATGCAAGCTTCCAAACCGACAAAGATGATAGCCGATCGCAATCGGGTTTTATGTTTATGTTAAATGGTGGAGCTGTAAGCTGGAAGAGTTCCAAGCAAAGTACAACCGCTGATTCTACAACAGAAGCTGAGTATATTGCTGCATCGGATGCTGCAAAGGAAGCTGTTTGGATTAAGAAATTCATAACTGAACTTGAAGTGGTTCCTAGTATTGCTAATCCAATAGACCTTTATTGCGACAATAATGGTGCTATTGCTCAAGCAAAGCAACCAAGAGCATATCAGAAATCCAAACACATACTTAGGCGTTTTCATATCATTCGAGAGATCGTTGATAGGGGAGACGTAAATATATGCAGAGTACCTACTGATGACAATGTTGCGGACCCGCTGACAAAGGGACTTCCACAAGCTAAACATGATGGTCATGTTAGGTCCATGGGTATTAGATACATGGGAGATTGGGCCTAGGGCAAGTGGGAGATTGTTGGTAGTGGTGCCCTAGGCACGTTTAATAAATGTTGTAATTGTTATCATTTATTTCATATCAATAAAGAGATGTTTTGATTATTATTATTGTTCATGTTTACTTATAATAATCTCCGTCTTTAGTACTTGTTAAGCACTAGTATAAAGGCTAAATGATCATGCGATGATCATGTTAGATTTATGGGTACTTGTTTGGAACAAGGTACTGGACATGACCAGCTGTATGAGATTTATGTCATGGTCTATGTCGAACATATATCTCATATTAGTTATGTCATTTGAATCCTTAGACATGAAGTTATTATAGTCTTCCACTTTATGAACATTATGTTTGACATATTCAAACGCTACCTTTAACCGGGAAGTTATAAAGGGTATGATTGGCATAATCAGATTCACGTAGGGAAGAATAATAAGCTAAATGGATTTGTCCTTCTTCGGAGAGATGTCAAGCTTGGGCCTCTCGTAGGAATGGTGTTGATAAAATGTTCGGCCGGACTCAAATGAATTGATTGGATCAATGGCATTTGGATTATCAACATATTCGGAATCGAGAAAGTATTGAACAAAACAAGTTGACTGTTTGACCATGACTTGTGTTCAATGACGTCGAGGACAAAAGGGATTATGACATATTCTAAAGGAATGCGAACTTGTATCTAGTTATACTTTTTGGGTAGGTATGACGGTTTGCTAGAACCTAACCATATCTTATGGTTTCATGTTTGAACCCATTGCCAACTTAGTATAATCCTAGAGGGTCACACACAATAGAACGAATCTTTAAAAGGACTAAATTGGAATTTTGGAAATTCTAGACATTCTGGGGAAGTGGGCGACCACACAGTGTGGACTGGGCGGCCGCACACTTAGCTCAGATTTGTACCAGTTTGTTTCAGATAAATGTGCGACCGCACAGTGTATTCTGGGCGGCCGCACAGTACTGTCGGCTGGCACTTTCCTAATTCGATTTGGAATGTCTTTTGACACAAGATTCCTATTTGGAATAGGTTTTGCTTGTGTATAAAAGGATGAGTTCGGCCAGAACTTCAGTAATAGTCTTTTGTGAGTCTCCAAAGAGTTTGAGAGAGGTTTTACTTTGTTCTAAGACATCCTTGGTCAAAGAACAAAATAATACACAAGAGAGAAAATTCCATATAGTTCAAATTCATTGTGAAAACGTGTTTCACAATTTGGTCTAGCAACCAAGATCAAAGAAGCTCATTTGATATTCGTTCGAAGTGTGGATACCGCTAGAGGGTGAAAATCATCATCTTCAAAGTTCGTGTTCAAGCTTTGTGATCGTGATCAAGTCTTCAAATCTCCACCAAAGACCAAGAGAAAATTTAATAGCCATCAAGGGTTAGTTTATTCCTTTATTCATTATGTTGTATCTGATTTAATCATATGAACGGATCTATGGGCTTTGGGTTTCAAAATTTTAAATGCTATATTCCGCTGCGCATGTTACTACGAAACCCAACAAGACTGCAGACACATGCTCTTTCATCTTCACCTTTTTCTGACTCCTCGCCTTCTGATCCCTCTTCAATGTACACAGCGCTTTAAGGAATTTGGCATATCTCGGGACAGTCTGCAACAAGTCTAAAAATGGGATGTTTACCTCAATCCTCTTGAAAGTGTCAAAGGTAGCCTTGTCAGGCTCATGTTCTCGCGATCTTTTCCATGCCTCAGGAAATGGAACATCCGGCTCAAAAACTGTGGGCTCTGGTGTAGCTTTCTTCTCCTCCTCCGGGGTTTTCTCAGTAGGCACAACCTGCTCAACCTCAATCACAGGCTCCTCCGGTACAACTTCCTTCCCAATCTCCTTACCACTGCGCAGAGTCATGGCACATACACTCTGCTTAGGGTTCGGTTCTGTTCTAGAATGTACCTTCTCTGCCTCTCTAGCCTCTAATCTCCCAACTGCATCAGCTATCTGACCCATTTGTCTCTCCAGATTACCAATACTCGCATTGGTCTTTTGTTGATACTGCTGAAAATTACCATTCATCATACTCACTGACTGTGCTAAAGAGTGGAACATATCATCCGTAGACTGTCTCGGAGGGTTACTCTGATACTGCTGCTGCCCATACGGTGGTCTGTACTGATTATACTGATTAGTCTGATACTGCTGACTCTGTGGTGGACCCATCAACAATTGTCTCATCATCCCCTTAAGGTCCTCAACATCTGTCTCAAGCTTATTTGGCACACCACTACTCGATCCCACAACACTAACCTGTCTGAAACTCGATCTCCGGCCATGTGTCCGAGTGCTCTTAGCCAACTCATCAATTATCTCATTAGCCTCCTCACTCGTCTTGTTCAGAACAGCAAGAATCCACCAACCGCTTATACATGACTGTCAACCCTCCATAGAAATATACTATCAGCTGATCATCATCAAACCCATGATACGGGAAACTCCTGCACAACTTATGGAACCTGTTATAATACTCGTATAGAGTCTCATCTACCTTCTGCTCCATGTTGCTAATGTCCCGCCTCATGACATTGATCTGATCCGGTGGGAAAAACTCATCAAGAACACACCTCCTTCATCTGTTGCCATGTGGTAATGCTGTTAGGCGGCAGATGTTAATACCATACACTAGCATCATCTTTCAGAGTGAAAGAAAACGCTCTAAGGAGGAGATGCTCAATCGGAAGTGCTGCTGGCTTCATGCTCTGACAAATCTGCACAAACTGGGATATATGTTGATTCGGGTTCTCACCGGGCATCCCAGTAAAGTGCGGTAACTGGCTCAACAAACCCGGCTTCAACTCAAATGTAACCCCAGTAGGCAGAGTGGGGAACTGAACTGCATGAGGTTGATCACTCCAATTCGGGGCAGTTTTCTGCCTCAATGTCTGATCTGCCATCTGTTTACTAATTCAAGACTTCCAAGCAGATTGTCAGTAGAAAAGGTGTGGACCTTACAAGGTTCCACACTAAAAACAATAACAAAATTAAAAATAACTAAAAAGAAAATTAAATTAACTAAACTAAACCAACTAAAAAAAATAAATACAAAGAAAATAAAAAGAACAAGAACAAGAATTAAAATAAGAACGTAAACAAATAAACACCGTTTCCCGGCAGCGGCACCAAAATTTGATAGGCTGAATCGCACACCTACAAATTAAACCTGGACTAGGTTCTAAAAATATGTAGTTAGGGACAAGTCCAGAATCGATCCACGAAGAACGGTTATTTATTTACGAACAGTCACTTGACCAGATTGGGGGAAAATATATTTATTAAATTCTAAAAACAGAAATAAACTAAATTAAATTGAGCTAAACAATAATTAAGAAATACTTCCGATTTGATTTCGTCCCCACCTAATTATTCAATTATCATTAATATCTCTTTTCACTTTTCACCCTATTCACCTGATCACGAGATTTATTTCAATCCATGTTTCTTCTTTCAGATTAGTGACTAGCAGTGACGCACTCACTAGAAACCCTAATTAATAAATTAATCTATCTGGCACAGTCTAGATCGCAATATTAATCGATTCAAGATTTAAGAAACTAAGATAAAAAATGCTTTCTATGATTATTTCACACAGATAATCACCTAATTTTACCCACTTCACAATTTACCATGGCACATACATAAATTGTAAAGATGCTACTCCTGAATTTCTACACTGGCACAGTAAATAGAAAATTCTAGCAAAGATCGATTGCAAAGATAATAGGGTAATCAAATCTATAAACCCTAACAATAGATCTAGATTAAGCACAAGAAAAATTATGAATATGAATAAAATTGTGAAAAGAAAAATACCTCAAATTGATAAAAAGGGGTTCATGAATTCAAACCCAAAGCTTGGGTTTAGTTGTTCATATGGAGCTTTGAAATCTCCATGAAAAGAAAATAAAACCCTAGTTCTAAAATTAATGTTGAAGTCTCCCATAAAAACAATGAAAGAAACCTATTTTAAAAACCTATGAAAGTCCTAAATGAATAAGGAAATAAAAAAAATAAAAAAAAATAAAAGGAATAAAAGGAATAAAAATCCCCCAGATCCGCGTCTGTCTCTGTTTGCGGCTTCTTCTCTATGCACACGGGCTCATGAGTCCGTGTGGTGAATCGTGTCGTGCTCTGTAGTCCGTCTGCACTCCACACGTGCTCCCGAGTCGGATTTTCCACCTCACACGTACTGACCATTTTTTCTTCTCCTACGTCAATGGCCTGAGTCATCTTCTTAGTCATTCCTTGTTTTCCATCCACCTGAGTTCCATAGGCATAATCATCTTGAGCCCTTCTTGCTACTGGACCTTCTTTAATTCCAACAATTTACCACTATCTTCCGTCCCATTTGACTTTCTTTGACTTTTCTTTTGATATCTTGGAGATTCTTTTCTCATAAACAAATTACATCGGTAAAAATATAAAAGCACTAAAATACTCCCGAATTATAATAAACTCCCAAAAATATACAATTTCCCCAAAATACATAAAAACTAATCTAAATTACATGAAAATCACAATTTAAGCTTATAGAGGCCTAGGAAATAATAGTATAAAATTCGTCTCATAAAGGACATGCTTGATGAGTTATCCGGTTCTATGGTGTTCACAAAACTGGATTTGCGCAGTGGGTACCATCAGATTTGGATCAGACCTGGGGATGAGTGGAAGACAGCTTTCAAGAGCAAGGATGGACTTTATGAGTGGCTTGTTATGCCATTCAGACTATCTAATGCCCCTAGAACTTTCATGAGGTTGATGAACCAGATATTCCGACCTTTTATTGGCTCATTTGTTGTAGTCTATTTTGATGATATCCCGATTTATAGTAAAGATAGAACTGCACATTGGGAACACCTTAGACAAGTGCTGCAGGTTTTAAAAGATAATCAGTTGTATATCTATCTTAAGAAGTGCACCTTTTGCACCAACAGATTGCTTTTCCTGGGTTTTGTTGTTGGTGAGGATGGGATTCAGGTTGATGAGGAGAAAGTGAGAGCAATCAGGTATTGGCCAGCCCCAACATCGGTCACAGAGGTGTGTAGTTTTCATGGTTTATCTACATTTTACCGGAGGTTTGTACGTAATTTCAGTACTATTACTGCACCTATCACCGAGTGTCTGAAGAAGGGTAAGTTTCAGTGGGGTTTAGAGCAAGAACAGAGTTTTGCCCTCATCAAAGAAAAACTTTGCACCGCACCATTTCTTGCTCTACCAGATTTTGATAAAATATTTCAGGTGGAGTGTGATGCTAGTGGTGTAGGGATTGGAGCTGTCCTTTCACAAGAGAAACGTCCGGTGGCTTTCTTTAGTGAGAAGTTGAGTGAGGCTCGACAGAAGTGGAGTACATATGATCATGAATTTTATGCAGTCTTTCGGGCTTTGCGACATTGGGAGCATTATCTTGTTCAGAGGGAGTTTATTCTATTTTCTGACCATCTTGCTTTAAAAATTTTGCATAGTCAGAAAATGATAAATAAGATGCATGCTCGTTGGGTTAGTTATCTGCAGAAATTTTCTTTTATTATTCAGCATAAATCAGGTGTTCAAAACAAGGTTGCCAATGCTTTGAGTAGGAGGGCTTCTTTGTTACTCACACTGTCTCAGGAAATTGTGGGTTTTGACTTGCTGAAGGAACTTTATGAGGAGGATGCCGATTTCAAGGAGTTGTGGTATAAGTGTGTGGGTAAACATCCTAGTGCAGATTTTCATATTCGGGATGGTTTCCTGTTTAAAGGGGATCGGTTATGTGTTCCTGTTTCGTCTCTAAGAGAGAAGCTGATTCGAGATTTATACGGTGGAGGTCTTAGTGGACATCTGGGACGAGACAAGACTATTGCTAGTTTGGAGGAGTGATATTTCTGGCCTCAACTGCGGAAGGATGCTGGTTCTATTGTCAGGCGTTGTTATATCTGCCAGGTTCCTAAAGGCCAGTCTCAAAATACTGGTCTTTATTTGCCTTTACCTGTTCCTGATGATATATGACTAGATTTATCTATGGATTTTGTGTTGGGTTTACCACGTACGCAATGGGGTGTGGATTCTGTTTTTGTTGTGGTGGATCGATTTTCCAAAATGTCCTATTTTATTGTTTGTAAGAAGACTGCGAATGCATCTAATATTGCGAAGTTGTTCTTTAATGAAGTTGTCCGACTTCATGGGGTTCCTAAGTCCATCACTTTGGATAGGGATACCAAAATTTTGAGTCACTTCTACTTTATGGCGCATATTTGGTACTTCGCTTAACCGGAGTTCTACAGCTCATCCGCAGACGGACGGTCAGACAGAGGTTACTAACAGGACATTGGGTAATATGATCAGAAGCGTTTGTGGTGACAAGCCGAAGCAGTGGGATTTAGTTTTACCGCAGGTGGAGTTTGCTTACAACAGTGCAGTGCACTCGACCTCGGGTAAATCGCCTTTTTCTTTAGTTTAATCTTCTACTCCGAAGCATGTGGTGGATTTGGTAACCATTACCTAGTCGCGGTGTAAGTCAAGCGGCAGAAACTATGGCCAAGGATGTGCAAGCTGTCAAGGAGGCTGTCAAGGCTAGGTTAGAAGCAACGGGATTGAAGAATAAGGCGGCTGCTGACAAGAAGAAGCGGGTCAAGGTTTTCAAGGTTGGAGATGATGTGATGGTGTTTCTTCGCAAAGAGCGTTTTCCCGTTGGTACTTATAAGAAGTTACAGCCTCGCAAATATGGACCGTTCAAAGTGACTAGGAAGATCAATGACAATGCATACGTGGTGGCTCTTCCCGATGATTTGAACATCTCTAATACGTTCAACGTCGCTGATATTTATGAGTACCACGTGGATGGAGTTCTTTATCCTGGTGAGAACTCGGGATCGAGTTCTTTAGAGGTGGAGGTGACTGATGTAGGAGCAGCGCATGATGCAGCGGCTTAGCGAGCGCCCGCCTGAACAAGACCAAGCGCCCGCTTACCTCGTGTTTTCGGGGATGAGCTTCTGTAATTTACCGAGCGCCCGCCTGGTCCTCACCAGGCCCCCGCTCGCGTGTGGGGCAGAAATTACTGGTTTCGTTTTTTTCGTTTTGTGCGCAGACTGGTGGGGTTATTTCGGGATTATTGTTTTGTTTAGGTTATGTTATTTTGTTAGGAGTATAAATACTCTTTTCTTTCATTGTTTTAGGGTTACAACTTTTATTTTATCAATTGAACTTTGTTCAAGGAGATTTTCTTCTATTTTTCTGGTGGATTCCAGAATTGTGTTCTTGAAGATTCATTGCTTGTGAATTCTTGTGTTTAGTGCGTTATTCACGAATACTATCGCTTCCGTTCTGCGTCAAATTATGACCATAAGATACTATAAATAACACAATTGTCGAGCTAGTTCAACAAACAAAGAAACTTTAAGTACAAATATTCTCCGTTCAAGTCACTTTCAGAATATTCAATATTGTATCGACTAAAATGAATGAAACTCAACTCTACGTCTTTAATCAACTAAAAAGAAAGAAAATGTCATTGTAAATGCGCACAAGCTAGCTAGATGTGCAAAAAAGAAAACGGAAAACGATCTTTGATCTTTCTACCCCGAAGGGACAAAAGCATCCAACACATAAAGTTGATGAATTGAAGGTGGCATGAGGAGAAAGGTTGACCTACAAATCTTGAAATTGTATATTTGACAAAAAAAAAAAAAAAAAGGGGGGGGGGGTATATATAAACAACTTTATCACCCTTTTTTTTCCATAGTCCAGCTTCCCCCTTGCTTTTAGTGCATTCATCAACTAGGAAATTATTTTAAAAGACTAAGAAAGCATATATGCCAGCCATGTCGACACATAGAGTGAGGCCAATCCCATCCCATGCATGCTTCAACCCATTATAGTACCTCCTAGAGAGCTTGAAAAAAAAAATACACCCTTTATATCATAAAGATAGTCGTATTTTGATTTTTTATAGTCAATAAAAATAAACTTAGACCAAACATTGGTGTCAATTTAATGATCACAATGAATCTAAAAATTGTTATTGATAAACCACTTAATGATTTATCAATTACCAATTTTATAATTTCACTAGAATGATTAGATTGACACTAATGTTTGGTCAAAGTTTATTTTTGTTGACCATAAAAAATCAAAATTAGACTATCTTTCTGGGACAGAGGGAGTAAATAAATAAGATATAGTATAATGAGAAAATGAAGGTGTCAAGTTTATGTTTATTAATAGGGGCATTCCTAGGGTAAAAGGTTCACAAAATGTTGGATACAAAATGAGGTGGTGGCAATATTTTATTAGTTTACATCGATAGTGGACCCGACATACTCTAATTAAAAACACCAATAAAATTTTGAAACATCATTTTGCAGACCAAATTTTGCAGCACTTTTTTGTGATTTTATATTTACCCAATAATAGGTGTGTTTGATTATAAGCAATGTTATACACCCTCATATTGTTGGGGAAACCCACCTTGATTCTTTAACCTTTTATACACAAATTAAAGCATGAAGAAGCTTGTATTTATATGTATATAGAGCAATCCTTTTAGAGTATATGGGCAAATTAGAAATTTCACTTGTTTGTTTTTTTTTTTTTTTTTTTTTTTTTAAATATGTCTTTTTACTATTTTTCATCATTTAATAGTGTATATGCGTTAGATGAAAGAAAATACAGAGACTCGAGAAGAGTACTTCTGTCATATTATAGTCCGATAAGATGACATGATTGAAAGACTGAGATGGATGGAATGACGAGATGCACATGATGAGTAAATGACCAAAACAATTTATACTTTGACCAAATATTTTAAAAAAATATAATGATGCTAATACAAATTTAAAACTTGTTATTGTATCATGATTAATAATAAACTAAATAACTATTTTTAGATTTTCATTAAGATAATTATTTTTGTTCAAAGTATAAATTGTTTGACCAAGAATCCTAAGTCGGGCGGGACAGAGGGTTTATAATTTTGAAACATTATTCCAAACTTGCAACATTAATTTCACACTTGTTTGATGGCAAAGTTAATGCATTATTGTGTACAGTTAGTCAAGATCATGAGGTGAAATGGAGCAAGATTATTGGAATGTTGATGTTCTTTCCACTATCTTTGTTATGTGTGATGTTAACATGCTTAGGTCATTTGTGACATAGTATAATCACTAGAAAATTAAAATGAGGGGATGTCATTAAATTGGTTAGGTAGACAACAATAAGATTATGAAAACAACATTTTAGAGTAGGGCTATATGAAGAGAGAAAATGAACATATTTTGTACTGAATATGCTATGAAGGCTACAACTGGGTTTATAAATTGGCTAACACAAATTTTCCTAACGGGATTTAAACTCGTGACCTCCGCATGAAAAGCTAACACTAGATATCGCTTGAGCTAGAGCTCTTTGGTATGATGAATGAAGATCAATTTGGTCACAAACTTGACAACAAACCCAGTTGTTATAGTCCAAAACTTGAGTTGATGGACTTGAAAAAATCAATGGAGTAAGAGGGCCCACACTTGGTCATTTAACAGGCTGGTATCTCTGTGCCAAACTGCATCAAAATTCAAATCCGGCCCATGACACAAGGAGCCTAAACAGACTTGTGTTTCACAAAAAGAGCCAGCTGTGAGCTTATGATTTACTACTAAGTTAGCATGCACTCTGTTTTTGGGTCCTCTACACACTGCAACCAATCATGGGATCTCATTAGCCCAGCTATGCATCTAGACCAAGATGATTGGCTGGGGTTTTAGAATGAGAAACTTCATTTTTTAAGCTGTAATCCCCCGTCTCATAATTATCACTCCTTATTTTCATTTTAAGCGTCCCATACTTATTTTTATTGCTACTTACTCAAAATGTTCACTTTTCTCTCTCCTATCAACTCACAACAACTATCCACTAACTTATTTTCTCTCTCCCACACTCACAATAAGGAAGTGTTATGTGAGACGGTTTCACACATGAGACGGAGCCCATAAGGCAAACCATCTACTCTCTCAACGAGACCCATCTCACTTGTGAAAACGTCACACAAATTTTTGTCAACAATAATTAGATTTTTCTAAATAAATTCTTTATGTTTTTTTTGAATGAGATTATTTGAAAATTCCAAGCTTAGAGTACCGCTATGAGCTCCATTTGGGAGTGCTTGAATATATATTCCAACTTCAACATAACTTTCTTGAAGACAGAATGCAGTACTAAAGACTGCTGACATAATTGAAGAAACAGAACAACATAAAACAAAGACAACGTGTAGTTGTCCTAAGATAGCAAAATAAATTAACGGTCCATTTCCATTTCGTTTTCATCATCATCAATCAACTTTGAAAGTTTTACATGAAACAACCCGAGAGGATAGAGAGAGAGAGAGAGATACGGGGAGGAGACAACGAGGTGTTGACTCTTCCCACAGAAACATCTGCGGTGCACAATAATAAACCATATATCTATTCAGTTTTTGTAAATTTATTTAAAAAACACATACTAGTACTTTATAAAGCAGTAGACATGATGATGATGACTACTGGCCCGACGATGAAGAAAGGTACACTATATCCACAGTAATTCGAAGAGCAGCGCTTACGTTGTTGTTCTTGAAGCTCTCTCCATTCATATCTTTGACATTGAGTAATCCATGACATCTACTAGAAAGTCTACAAAAAAGAAAAGGAAACAAGGGAAAGGCTCGTATAAATTACTCGGACTAAGGGGTATAAATTACTCGGACTAAGGGGGTAATAAAAATGATACTCCCTCCGTCCCAAAATGATCTTCTCATTTGTCATTCCTCATTGTCCCAAAAAGTTCTTCCCATTTCCATATTTTAGGCTTAAAAGTGCATAAACACAACATGGCTAGTGAAACAAGTGTTCACATCCTTAAAAAGTTTGAATAGTCAAACGTGAAGATCATTTTGGGACGGAGGGAGTATCACACACACAAAAAAAATGATAATGTATTATGAGATAAAAGAGAAGGTAAGAACCTACCTGCATCTTCTTTGGTGAAGCATAGTGGGGGCGTGATTCTGAAAACATTCCCATAGAATCCACCTTTGCCAACCAAAACTCCCAAATCTACAGAAGATAAAAACAGTTTCTTTAGGTTGAGGTTCAAGCAGAAGTCAGAATGTGAAGATATAACAATAACAATGCTAGAGATCCAACATAGTCAAACCACAAAATTTTAGCGGTCAAAAGTTTGATTGACAGATTATGAAAATTGATTTTCTCTCCGTCCCAAAATGAGTGTCCATTTTTCATTTTGGAGAAACTTAAAACTCCAACTTTTTATAAATTTTAGCAACAAAGGTGTATGAAAATCCTTGATATCTACTTTCTAAATTTCTAATTTTTTCATATAATGAACAGTGAAATATTTGGTAGAAAACACTTGGGGACACTGTTTTTGCAAAAAGGTCATTCATTTTGGGACAAAATTTCTTAAAAATGGTCATTCATTTTTGGAACAAATGGATTATTAGAAACTTGTACCTTTCATTTGGTCCATCAGATGCAAAATTTCAGCCTTGGCAGGAGTTTTTAGCTCTTGATCCGTGACAAGTTCCACCCCAAGCATCAACCCTCTTCCTCTAACATCTCCAATAACTGCTCACATACAAGATTATAACGAGGTTAGCGATAAATGCAAACCTACTTCTGACGATTATACCCTTAACACGTTAAAATAACTGAGTAAATGAGAAGGTAAGGTAGTGAAGTAATGGAATTCTTACTTTCATGCTTATCTTTAAGCGCAGTGAGGCGTGCTTTTAGATATGATCCAACAATATGTGCATTCTCCTGAAGTTTTTCTTTCTCTATCACTTTTAAAACGGCATGCCCAGCGGATGTGCAAACGGGGTTTCCTCCAAATGTATTGAAATAGCTACGACGAGTCAAAACTTGAGCGATCTCAGGAGTTGTCACCACTGCACCAAGAGGAATACCATTTCCAATACCCTGCAAATACCAAAAATCAAGAACGTTTTAACTCCCTCTGTCCCAAAGAATGTCACCCTTTCCATTTTAGTCCGTCCCGAAATAAATGCCGCATTACTAATTTGGGAAAGATTTTTAGTGTAATTTTGCCATTGTACATGCAGTGTACAAATAAATAAAACACATTTATTTACAACATTGACAAGTCAACTGCGACATTTATTTTGGGACGGATGGAGTATAAAACAAGGCCATAATTGGGTTCAAAATCGATCCCTCATGTTTTGTGAATCTCCAACTACTAGATTATACCTTGGCCATTGTCACAATATCGGGCACGACTCCTTGGGTCTCGAACCCCCAGAAGTGGCTTCCGGTTCGAGCAAATCCAGATTGAACCTCGTCGCAAATAAATAGTCCGCCTGCTTTTTTAATACTACTATATACAGCAGGCAAATAACCAGGAGCTAGTTCAACAATTCCACCAACTCCTTGAATGGCTTCACAAATAAAGCCAGCAATCTGGCCAGAAGTTCCGAATTGGATGAGATCTTCAACATCTTTCGCATACTTCTTTCCATCTGAACCAAACATTCCTCTATACGGGTCCGGGTTCATGGCATGATGAACTCCACTCTGCAAGACCAACCATTATAAGGGCTTTAGGAAAATACTTATAATCCATGTTAGTCATAAATAACAGGCTTTCCATCGTGTTTTATCATAATAAAAAAGATGAAATAAGCAAAGCTAATTCTTAATACTTTTATGTCAAAGAACTTTTAATTACCTAAAATCACATAGTACTTTCTTTGTACCAAGAGAGTGTCACATAGATTTGCATTGGTTTAAGAAAACAATTAGACTCCAAGTACTTTTCCTTTAATACCCTCAAGTTATCTTTCACCGTAAAAATGGAGTTCTTTCTTATATAATGAAAGGAGATACTCATTTTTTAGACAACCCACAACAGAACAGGGGACGCTTGATCCAGTAATGAGGGGGCATATTTTTAATCTCCTCCGTGATTTTAGTTTAACATTCTAATCATTCGTTTCCCTACCTTATGATACAAACTACTCTCTGTCCCAAAACGTTGTTAACTCTTTTTTGAAGTTAGTACGAAGGAAGTTTGAGCAATAGTTTTAGTTTAATTTAATAATCCTAATGAAAATATAAAACTTGTTATTGATAGTATTTATAATGGTGTATCAATAACAAGTTTTATATTTTCATTAAGATAAATAAAATAAACTAGAATTATTACTCAAAGTTCCTGCGTGCTAACGTCAAAAAAAGAGGGAATAACATTATGGGAAGGAGGGAGTATTTCAACTTGATAGGCAAAGTTGTATTAATACTTACTATTAGTGCTAAGGCTACAGATGCGAAGAATCTTTCATGTGTTGCTATGCGACAGAAGTTTCAGTTTACATTCGCTGTCCAACACTCCAGTTTAGGATTATATCACATTCTAGCACGGCACACAATTCAATGGAGTCAAAATTTGGAACTAAGCTTCAAGTAGACAATTACCCAAAAAAAAAAATCCAAAAGGAAAAAAGAAAGAAAAACTCTTTAAATGGATCACGACATTCAGATTCGTCGTTTTCTTTAAGACAGTCTATTGCATTCTGTGATCAGCACAGGAAAGATGCCGTAGCATCACAATACACGCACCCAAGTTCATAAACATAGAAAAAAACAGCTAGTTGCATTATGTCACACATAAAGAGCACGAATTTGATGACAATATAAGACAATGAAATTAACAGAATTTATAAGACAGCCAATCAAAACTTCCTTTTCTAACAATTTTGACAGTGACTGACCACTTAAAATAAAAACTTGCACATCTGAATTTTGTTTAGAGAAAGCACATGTTACCTGTACAACATTGAATTTCCAGTTTGATTGTGCAGTGGCCCCCATAGTTCCAGCTGCGTTACCATGATAAGCGTTCCTAAGAGATATAATATCCTGGGAACCAGTATACAACCTCGCCATCATCAAGGCTAGCTCATTGGCTTCCGTACCGGAATTTGTAAAAAATACGACCTACAAATCATCAAAACACTGTTACATCAGAAATTCAGAATCGTATTCAGGGTCTGTTTGTTTAGGCTAAATGAGGCATTTGAATAGCCCAAAAGACAACACTTTTAGATCATTCAGATGCTCCACTCAGCCCAAACAAACAAACCCTCAGTCTGAATGATTCAGATGATTGAACCCTATACAGATAGGTGGGAGTGATATAAGTACTTTGAGGTCACCGGGCATCTTTGAGGCCAAAGCATCAGCGAAATCAGCGATGGTGTGATTAAGGTAAAGAATTGTGGAGTGTTGTAAGCGGTTAGTTTGGTCAACTATCGCTTTGACCACGTCCGGGTGGCAGTGGCCACAACAAACAGTAGCAATACCTCCGAATGCATCTACGTATCGACGGCCATCCTCATCAAACAAATACTGCATCTTCCCATGTACGATGTTCAGCTGTTTCAAGAAACATAATATTTAAAAAAAAAAAACTAAATTAGAGCCATTAACTCGCAAAATAATTTTCTAAAACATGAGAGGCAAAATAATTAGATACTACTATTATTGATCCTCACAAGTTGAAATCTTTTAGTGTTCATTTCTTTTCAAACTTCAGACTGAGTAAATAAATGGTTTTGAATCAAAAATTAAATAGTAAACCAAAAAAAGACATAGTACTGCCTTGGTCCAGATTAGGATAATTACCACTCCTGATGATTGTCCATTTTTAGGTTTGAGGAATGCTTTGAAAAAACTTACTTTTATGCAGTGTTAGACGCTTATTGAAAATGATTTTAAAGATGATTATTGCAAAAAAAAAATTAAAAAAAAAAATAAAATCCAAGAAAGTGACAATCATTTTATGCATTTTTTTTTAAATGGTATGAGGGAGTAAATTGACAAGTTTTCCAAAATAAAAAGATTCCAATCAAATTTCATTAGAGAAATACTTGGATACCAACTACCAACCAAGAAATTAATTTAGCCTCAAATTTGATAACAAAACACTCGTTTTAAGACAAAAGTGAAACAAAAAAAAAAGTTTAATCAATGACAATCACAGCTATAAATATATAAATTACTACTATGTTATACGATTAAAAAATGCAATCGATGAAACAAACAACTGAAAAATAAATAAATCATGGGTATGATAACCTAAAATTTAATATGTTAAAAAAACAATAAAAAATGTAATCTTGATTAATAAAGAAATAAAAAAACAAAAAAAAACAGGGGGAGGGGATGATCAGGCGAATGTGAACTCACCGGTTTCTTATAGAAGTGAAACATTGAAGGGCTGAGAAACTCTTTACGTTTCCGAAGGATCTCGTCGGCGGTGGGTCCGGTGTACGGCGGAGGGGAGTAGTTGAAGGGGGGCAATTTGGGAATAAAGGTGTCATTTTCCGGGAAGGTGGTTTCTTGTTGGGCTAGTTGGGTGAAGCAACGGTGCCAATGTTGGGATTTTTTTTCCGATAATACCCTTCTCATTCCTCCGAATCTCTGCATCGTCGGTTTTGATTGTGTGTGAAGTGTGTGTTTTGGTTCCGAAAATGCAGGGAGGGAGGAGAAGAGAGAGAAATTAGTACACTGAAAATAAGGCGGAGGGAGACAGTATATATAGAGGGGATTTGGAGTAGTAGTAGGAAACAAATACTCACTCCGTCTCACCCGAATTATTTGAGTTGGGCACGAGGATTAAGGAAAAAGTGTTAGTGGAGTAGGTGTTGTGAGTATGATAAGTAAAGTAGGAGAGAGAAACTGGGGTAAAAAATAATGAGTGAAATTGTGAGTGTGAATATGGGTCCCATTAAATAAAGCACTTCCATTTTTGAGTTGTCATAATTCAAAGAGTAAGTCTCTTGTAAAACGCGTTTTACACTAGACTTAGTGTAAAACGTGTTTTATTAATAACGGCAAGTAGGGTTTAAGAGACGCGGTGGCATAAGTGTAAATATTTGAAACTTATGAAATCTCAGGAGGCATATTTTAAAACTGCAGGAGACATATTATGAAACTGAAGGAGGCATATTTTTGAAACTCCATATCAGACACTTTGTAAAACCATAACAGACATTTTTTTCAAAGAGGCACTTCTAAATTTTAAAACTGGAGGAGGCGTATTTTTATACTGCAGGAGGCACATTTTTAAACTAGAGCAGGTATTTTTTTTCTTTAAAAAAGACAATGTTAAAAGTTCAAAAAAATCTCAGGAGGCATGTTTTGAAACTGGAGGAGGCATGTTTTTAACTAGAGCATGCACTTATTTTTTCTCAAAAAAGGCACTGTTAAAAGTTAAAAAAAAGTGCCTCCTCTAGAGTTAAAACATGACTGCTCTAAAAAAGTGTCTCCTCTAGAGTTAAAATATGCCTGCTGTGAAGTATTGAAAAATGCCTCCTCTTGTTTTAAAATGTGCCTACTGAGATTTTCATGAGTTCCACTTATTTACAAAATTGCCACCGCGTCTTTTAATCCCTCTTAAGCCGTTATTTGAAAAACACGTTTTACACATAGTTAGTGTAAAACACGTTTTTTACAAGATTTTGTGTAATTCAAATGGGACAACCAATGGAAATTTGTCCTAATTCGAGTGGGACGGAGGGAGTATGTACGGTTTAAAATAGTTGTCGTTTTTTAATTTTTCACAAGTTTTAAAGAAGACAATTAGTGTTTCAGTTTAAATATGAAACTATCAAATTTGTTTTTATTTATTTCTTTTATCTTACATTATTTTACTTTACAAACTAATTAATAAAGTAAATTAAATTTTAATATAAGGGTAATATAGAAATTTAAATGATTTTTGAGTCAAAAGTAATAATTATTTTGAACTAAAAGATTTTTTAAAAAGAGACAATTATTTTAGATCGAAAGGAGGACTAATACTCGGATTTTGATTTGAATTTGCTTCCCCCAAAGTTTGCTCGGCCAAGTTACATAGCTTTATTTTTGTGCTCGACAAATAAGATGTTTTTGGTCGAATCGGATTCATAGGGAAGGAAAGAGAAGCAGCAAATTTTTGTTGTAGCTAATTCAAAAAGTTACTGAGTTAGTTTTGGGGGAAACTAGTTCATCTATAAGTTATAAAAAGTCCACTTTTTAACCCTTAAACCTAAACACTAAACCCTAAATTCTAAACCTTAACCCCTATAAAAACAGGACTTTTTATAACTCATGGAGAAACTAGTTTCCTCCAAAATTTTCTCAAAGTTACTAATACTCCAATCAATCCGCGTTCCGAAATAAATTTTACATTATTCCCTTATTTATTTATATTTTGAAACAAATATTGTATTTCTAAATCTGTACAAAGTCTTGATGCTGTTCTACTACCATTATATTATATGCAGTGTACTAATAAATAAAACATGCAAAATTTCAAAAATATTAATAGATTTACTAAAAAGATATTGATAAGTCAAATTTGTTACTCCTTCTGTCCTTAAATGAGTGTCTATTTTCAATTTTTTTCCCCCCAAAATGAGTGTCTTTTTTTTTAGCATAACTTTGTCCCTAAATGTTTTTTTTTTTGAATTTTTTTTCACCGGTCTCTTTATACGTGCAAAACTAAATGTTTGGAAAGGAGATTACAAGATTATATATGAATCATTGCCACCGAAGTGTACAAAAAGTTGACATTTTTATATGTCCCTTAAAATAAAATTTGGACACTCATTTAGGGGCAGAGGTAGTAAATACTATTCGCTCTGTTCCGAAATAAATGTCTTACTTTCTATTTTTGTTTGTCGCGAAATAAATGTTGTTTTACAAAAAAAGGTATGTAGTTTGGTGATCTTCCTAGACTACTCATTATAATAGGCACAAGCATTGCAATGACATAAGAAGTGTCGATCTACCCATATGAATAGATAGGGACAATCAAGATAACATAATTAAAAGTTTAACAGCATTGATTTTTTAAGTATGACATTTATTCTGAGACATAGAGAGAGAATATAATAATAATGGGAGGCATTTATATACTGCACATAAGTAGTGTGAAGCCATAAAATCTATATATATTAAAAGCTGAGGTGAAGGGATGCGGATTCGACACGTGGACATTTTTTGTTAAAGGTTGCTTTTGGTGAAGCCATGCCATCACCACCTTAAACTTTAAGTGACTTTTGATATTCTTTTTAGAGGTGGTCTCCCATGAGAACAAGGGGATCCGTCTCATGGGTGAGACGGGTCGGATCCTGACCCATGGGCATGACCCGCCACGTGGCAGATTTTTTTTTTTTCCAGTTTTTATATCTTTTAAAGTAATTTATACATATAAAGTAATGATAAGTAGTATAAAGTAAAAAAACATCTCTTATAATGTAATACTAACTATAATTACATGTAATATAAATAATTATAATTACATGTATATCTAAATGTAATTATAATTTATACATATAATAGTAAAAATATAATGTAATGTTTATACAAAAATAATAACTTTGTATGAAAATTGTAACACTATAGATAATGTAATACACATGTATAGATAATGTAATACTTACATGTATCTTTTCATGTATTATGAAAACATTATATATGTATTCGTATAAGTATTAATAAGTATTACATTTTAGACACAAACGAAAAAAAATAGAAAAAAACACTGTTACTTTTCTGTATATATGTATTACTTTTCTGTATACAAACTATTACATATAAGTAACACGTTTGTTACTTTTAGTTATAGTAACTATTACTTCTCAAAAACCGAAAAAACCAAAAATGAAAATATAAAAATTTAATTTTTTTTTCCGGGCCTATGAGAGACTGCCACGTGGCAGGGTCGCCCATGGGTCCTGGAGCAGCAGCAACAAAAAAAAAAACGAACCTATGAAAGGGTGACACGTGGCGGGTTATGCCCCATGGGCCTTGGAACTTGTTCATGGACCGGGTCATGGGCAAGGATCCGACCCGTCTCACCCATGAGACGGATCCCCTTGTTCTCACATGAGTCTTTGTCTTCTTTTTATTAGCTAATAATATTAGTTAAAGATATTAGTTATTATAAATGTTAACTATTACTATTAATAGTATTAGTTAACCATAATAGTTACTATATAAGTTAACTATTACTATTAATAGTATTAGTTAACCATAATAGTTTCTATTTAAGTTAACTATTACTATTAATAGTATGGCAAAACTGCACCAAAAATCACTCAACTATGACCAGTTTGGGTATTTAGTCACTAAACAAATTTCCTTTTGAAACAACACATTCAACTTATTTATTTTTGCATCCATAGTCACTATCACTAACCCCGTTAGATTTTTGGCGTTAAATAGTCATGTGCACCGCATGTGACCAAATTTGAAGGGGTAATTTAGGTAATACAGTCTAAATAGTATAAAAGAAATTATAGGGTTTATTTTCAATTTTATAAATTTGAAGGGGTAATTTGGAGAGAGGCGATTCTTGGGAGATTTTCGCCAGAATTTTTCCGGCGGCTGTTTCTCCCACTCCGGTGATTATTTTTCAGATCCCAACGGTCAGAATGTGCGCTTAAGTGATGCGAACATACCCCAAAAGTTTGAAGACGATCCAACGGTTAACGAAGCGGGAATTTCATTTTTTCTGGTCCGATTTTGGGAGGTGACGAATTTTGTTTTTCTTTCGATTTGTACTGTTTTGGTCGAATTTCTTGGCCATTTGCTTCTTGTGGCCGGCGCCTAGATCTTTCCTAGGATCGGCTATGGTGAAGGAGGGGATTGAAGTTGGGTTTGATGGTGTTGGAGGCACTAATGGTGGATCTAGGGTTTTACAAACTAAATAAACATTATAAATGAAAACCCGGACAAGAAAAAATGAAATTACCGCTTCGTTAACCGTTGGATCGTCTTCAAACTTTTGGGGTATGTTCGCATCACTTAGGCACACATTCTGACCGTTAGATCTGAAAAATAATCACCGGAGCAGAAGAAACAGCCGCCGGAAAAATTTTGGCGAAAATCTCCGAAGAATCGACTCTCTCCAAATTACCCCTTCAAATTTATAAAATTGAAAAAAAACCCTATAATTTCTTTTATACTATTTAGACTGTATTACCTAAATTACCCCTTCAAATTTGGTCACATGCGGTGCACATGACTATTTAACGCTAAAAATCTAACGGGGTTAGTGATAGTGACTATGGATGCAAAAATAAATAAGTTGAATGTGTTGCTTCAAAAGGAAATTAGTTTAGTGACCAAATACCCAAACTGGTTATTGTTGAGTGATTTTTTGTGCAGTTTTGCCTAATAGTATTAGTTAACCATAATAGTTACTATATAAGTTAACTATTACTATTAATAGTATTTGTTAACCATAATAGTTACTATATAAGTTAACTATTACTATTAGCAGTATTAGTTAACAATGATACTTGCTATAAAAGTTAATTATTACCATTAATAGTATTAGTTAACTATTATAGTTACTAAATATATAAGTTAACTAATACTATGAATAACATTAGTTAACCATAATAGTTACTATATAAGTTAACTTTTATTATTAATATTATTAGTTAATCATAATAGTTATTATATATATATTAACTATTATTATTTTTAATATTAATTAACCAAATCTTACATCTTATGAAGCGATGTCAGCATTGCCCCTACAACTAAGAGGCTATTTATTTTTTCTCATTCTTAGCTAATTTTATTAGTAACTATATAGGATACTATTATCTTTAATTTATTAATTTAAAATACTATAAAAGACTAATTATACTTATAGTCATCTTCTACAGATGCAATACTCATATATGTAATCTAGAATAGAAAATTGAAAGGTCAAAAGTTAATACTAAATTTATTGTGAGCAGCCATTTATTCATTAATAACTAATTTTAATATATTATTATATTTTGAAGGTTTCCAATAGTCATATTGTTAATCCATAACACTAAATTAACAAAATCAAACTATTATGACTTAAGCAATTACCACTTCAGTTACAATTATAGGTCATAGAATTTCAAAGGTTGAGAACATGTTAAAGATCATGAAATTTACATCGAATGTATAACAAAATCTTTAAAGAATGAACCACTAAAGTTTACGTTCATCTAAAAATAAACCAAATATGGTATATTAACTAATCTCTACACATAAATGAATGGTTTTATTAATTTTTTATAAACGGCTTAAACTTTATCAAAAAGATTTTTGACTGTTCACTCTCCTCATACTTCATCGTTATTGGCTTGCAAGTCAACCCCAATTTTCTATACTGAAATTCAAATAGATAACTTCTCAAAGACATGGGTAAAATTGTCATTTGTTAGATGTATCTCATTTTCTTTTTGAACTCAATATCTAAGAAAAGTAGTTTACTAATCTTTGTCATCCCATTCTTTTATGTGCTCTCAATCTATTACCGTGCGGAGCACGGGCTAAATTACTAGTACTTCTTAAACTAATACTCCATTCGTCTATAATGCGTATCGATTTTGATTTTTTTATCAAATTATTAATAAAAAATATCAAAATCAAAATATTATTTTAGTGAACTTTGACTGATTTTATTTATTTATTTATTTACCAAATGAGAATAATCTCATAAATTTCTAGATGTTGTTAATGATAATATTTAACATCGGTAAGATAGTAAAATTTCATGAAGACAAATAGAAATTTAAACAAGTGTTTTTTTTTTTTGGAAAAATCAAAGTGTAAAATTTATTATGAGACAACGAGAGACTTACTCTCTTCATCCCATAATGATAGTTTAATTTGACTATTCAAACATATTAACATCATACTATTTACATTTTTATACTACTTTCATTTTTATTACCCTCTCCGTTCCAAACTAATAGTTAGTTTTGACCAAGCTTATTTAAACTTTGACTAATATTTTATCGGTTTTTCTAACGTATACCCTTAAGGGAACATGTTAAACTTTTAAATTAGACAATTGATGTATTTATTAAATTTACTTTAACCTATTCATTTCCATAATTATCGAACCTTTTTATTTATATATGTAAACTTACATATTTATGGAAGCATATAAATATATTGATTGCTTTATTGAAAGAAATGGATATGTTAAAGTAAGTTTAATAAATACATCAATTGTCTAATTTAAAAGCTTAACATGTGCCCGTAGACACCCCGATCTCGCACCCCCGACAAACCCTGTTGATCGGTCTAAAACCTAAAATCGACCTAGAACCCTCGATTTGGCCACACGGGAGTTCCGTGAGCGTTATCGGTGCATCGAATGGATTAACGGACTTCAAATTCTTGATCAGAGCGAAAAAACGAGTAAACAGACATGTACTTCAATTTTTGAGCTGCGGGACCCGAAGCGGGGCCCCGCATCCCTAGAAATGCTCGTTATCGTCCATTCTGTGCACTTAAATATAAATTATTGTCATCCCTTTCTCATTAACATATTTCAGATAGACGGACGTGACCACAAGATTATTTCAAGCAACTTTCATGTTGTGCCCGCGGACAACAGGACACCGTTGTGCGCGTGCTCGGACAAAACTTGGACTGTTGCGGAACCAATACTAGAAGACTAATTGTGGATCATCACATGTCTAAAAATTCAAATAAGAGGTTAATGAAGCCCATCCATTGATGAGCAAGTGGCAAGAGGTGGTTGGGCAATTGGATAAGAAACAGACCAATCGGAGCGCGACAAGTGGCAAAAGAGGATTCCCCCAGAACTTCAGACAGCCACCGTACGGATCCTAGAGGGGAGTACGGCCCCTAGAAATCTGTACGGCTCACCTAGGCTGGGCTGGCAGATCATATTTTCAACTTGTCCACTTGGTCATTCAAAGCAACATTAAGGTTGATTCAAGCCATTCCTACCCGGGTGGTTGCCCCCTAAACCACCCCCTAAGCCTAAGCTGTTGGTGATTTTAGTGTCATCAACAATTTTATGTAATTGGATTTACTAGAGACCAATGCGATCTCATATTAGGCTCGGATATGAGTAAAGGAAAGTGTGGAGTACACACTCATTTTGAGTCAAATATGTTTTCGACCACGATAAAGAAGCAGGGGTCAAGGGGGAAGGGGCAGCGCCCCTTGTTGGGGTCCCGCTATTATTGGTACTGTTCACTACCAGTTTCCCGCCAGTTTTCCCGCAAAAGGACGCTTCTATTGACTAACAATCATGACTATTGGAGATCAACAGTCATGTCTACTCCTACTTCTCATCTGTTTATAAAACAGATTTTGGTCTCAGATTATACTTACGAAAAATCCTAACTAATCTCTGAGTTTCTGATCTGTTTTCTCTGCCTAAGATACATATTGTTTTTGATTGTATTATCCCAATAAGGATTTCGTGAAACCCAGGCAAAAGGGTCGAAATACTTTATTCGGAGAGTGAATTATACACGATTCAATCAATCATCCAGGATTATCAATTTACTCTAACCCCAATTTCCAACATAAGCAAGGGTACCTAGAGTCAATTTACACTCCCCCATCCATAACACTACCTAACTCATCCATTTTCACGAAACAATTCACCAAGAGAGCAACACACACACTCACCACACTCAAGCCATCTTACATACACTCTACACTCACTGTCTCTCCATCATCATACCACTCAAGAACACTCACTTCAACCCTCAAACTTCAGCCCATAAACCACCATATCACCACCATATCATCACTCTCAAACACTCACCAAAACAATAAAGCAAACTCACACAAACAACTCTCTCAAAACACAAGCACAATCACCTCTAGAAAAGCAACAAAAAAGTCTTCCCTTGAAAGCAAAGGAAGCACAACCTAGGTAACATTTATATCTTGTAATCTTCATACATGTAAAATGTAGCTCTTTATGTAGTTGGTTAAGAGGTCTAGCCACTTATTAGGCTAGACCTCCATTGTTGAACCAAAGATGTAATACTTGATGTTCTTGCCATGTTATAGTTAAATGAATGTTTGTAATGTTATATCTTAGTTGTTTTTGTTGGGTTTTGAGCAAACATGCACAGCGGAATAAACCCAAAAGCCTAGATCCGATCACGATGATTAAATTAATATGGAGATGAATTTAGAACACTAACCGTGACGGAGCTTTAAAATTCTGAGATCTTCAATCTTTGTTCTTCGCGCTTCTTCGAATCACGAACGTAGGAACGACCGCAAAACTTGGATCACGAACTTTGAAGGAGTTGATGCCAACGCCCTCTATGTTTATCCACACGCGAACGAATTTCAAGAACGATTCTTGAACCGGATTGCTAGACCCAATAGAAACTCTTTCCACTTTGAAGGCTATATGAAAAATCAATGTTCTTGTTCTTGAGGAAGAAGAAGAACTTGTTTTTCTCTCTCTCGGAGGCTATCTAATTGATATGGAATCAATTCATACTGATTAGGTCGTTGTTAGAGGTTTATATACTTATTAGTCCTAAACCGTTTAGGAGAAATAGGTTAAAACCCGTCACAACACGAAATCAGTTTTTGGGCCCGAACAGGGCCTGCTCGGCCGAGTCCTTTAAGGTGCTCGGCCGAGCACCTTTGCTCCAGAAAATCTGACCTTCTGATTTCCCATGCTCGGCCGAGTCATATGAGGTGCTCGGCCGAGCACCACCAGAATTCCGATTTTAGCCTTTTAAACAATTCGTCCTTTTGTGTGTGACCCCATAGGATTATATTAAGTTGGCAATGAGCCCAAACACATTTGTGCTTATAAATCATGAGCGGACTCTAGCAAGCCATCATGACTACCCAATTAATATAACTTGTATAAGTTCGTGAATCCTTTATAGAACATATTACAATCTCTTTGTTTCACGATGTCTATTGAACGTAAGCCATGGTCAATGGTCAACTTACAATGTTCAATGCTTTCTCGATCCAGAATGTATTGATAGTACAAATCTTATTTGAGCACGGCCATGCATTTCATCAACACCATTCTTCGAGTGGCCAAAGCTTGACATCTCTCTCTTACGAGGAACAAATCCCTTCTTGATTTATTACCTTTCCCTACATGAATCCGATTACGCCAATCACATTCTTTATAGCTACCCGATTAGGGGTAACGTTTGAATATGTCAAACGTAATGTTCATCGAGTGGAAGACTGTGATAATCTCAGGTCTAAAGATTCCAGTAATATAACTATATGAGACTTAATTATGACATTGTGACCATGACATAAATCTCATATGGGTCAGTCCAGTATTTGGTCTCCAACTAATACCCATAAGTTTAATTGTATCCCATACACCATAATCATCATATGATTATCCATTAAACTTATACTAACAATTAATCATAATTATCAGGGACGGGGATTATTATAATAAACATGCAAAGGATATAATAATCAAACATTCAATATCTTTAATATATAAATAACATTAATCGTTTTACAAAACGTGCCTAGAGCATACAACACCAACAATCTCCCACTTGCACTAGGCCTAATTAATGTATCGAATACCCATAGACCTAACATGACCATCATGCTTTGCTTGTGGAAGACCCTTTGTCAATGGGTCGGCAATGTTATCATCAGTTGGTACTCTGCATATATTCACGTCACCTCTGTTAATGATTTCTCGAATGACATGGTAACGCCTAAGTATGTGTTTGGACTTCTGATGGTTTCTTGGTTCCCTTGCTTGAGCAATAGCACCATTATTATCACAATAAAGGTCTATTGGATCAGCAATGCTAGGAACTACCTCTAGTTCAGTTATGAACTTCTTGATCCAAACAGCTTCTTTAGCAGCATCGGATGCAGCAATATACTCAGCTTCCGTTGTAGAATCAGCGACAGTACTTTGCTTAGAACTCTTCCAGCTAACAGCACCTCCATTAAGCACAAATACAAATCCAGATTGCGATCTAAAATCATCCTTGTCGGTTTGGAAGCTTGCATCTGTGTAACTACTTACAACAAGATCACCTTCCACACCTCCATACACCAAGAACGAATCTTTAGTCCTTCGCAAGTACTTAAGAATCGTCTTGACTGCAATCCAATGATTTTCACCAGGATTTGATTGATATCTACTCGTCATGCTCAAAGCATACGAGACACCGGGTCTAGTACATATCATGGCATACATGATTGATCCAATTGCGGAAGCATATGGAATCCCAATCATTCTCTTACGCTCATCAGTTGTCTTAGGACACTGATTCTTGCTTAGAGTTATGCCATGTCCCACTGGCAAATTTCCTCTCTTAGAGTTTTCCATGCAGAATCTCTTAAGAACTTTGTCAATATATGTATCTTGACTTAAACCAACCAATTTCTTGGATCTATCACGATAGATCCTAATGCCAAGGATATAAGCGGCTTCTCCCATATCTTTCATAGAGAAACACTTTCCTAACCAAGTCTTTACAGACTGTAGTGCGGGAATGTCGTTTCCTATGATCAATATGTCATCAACATATAGTACCAGAAATAATACTACGCTCCCACTAATCTTCTTGTAAACGCACGGTTCATCTTCGTTCTTGATGAAGCCAAACTCTTTGACCGATTCATCAAATCGAAGATTCCAACTCCTAGAGGCTTGCTTCAATCCATAAATGGATCGTTGCAATTTGCATACTTTGTTAGAATTTTCTGGAATTACAAAACCTTCAGGTTGTGTCATGTAAACATCCTCAAGCAAGTTCCCGTTAAGGAACGCTGTTTTGACATCCATTTGCCATATCTCATAGTCAAAATATGCGGCTATGGCAAGTAAAATTCTTATAGACTTGATCATTGCTACGGGCGAAAAGGTTTCATCATAGTCGATACCATGAATCTGCCTATAGCCTTTCGCTACAAGTCTAGCTTTATAAGTATGCACCTTTCCATCCATGTCAGTTTTCTTTTTGAAAACCCATTTGCATCCTATGGTTTTTACACCTTCGGGCGCATCAATCAAGTTCCAAACTTGATTATCATACATGGATTTAATTTCAGATTCCATGGCTCCAAGCCATTTATCTGAATCAGGAGCGGACATCGCTTCTTGGTAGGAAGTAGGTTCGTCATCAACTATGACTTCTACTTCATTGCTATCCGTCATGAGAAATCCATATCTCTCAGGTTCAGATCGCACCCTACCAGTTCTGCGAGGAACTTGAGTATTCTGAATATGTTCCACAACTCTTTGTGAAACTTGTTCAGATCCAACATTTTGTTCCATGTAATTTTCGGGTTCTCGAATTTCTTCGAGATTAATTTTACTCCCACTAATTTCTTTGGAGAGAAACTCTTTCTCTAGAAAGGTACCATGACGGGCAACAAACACTTTGTTTTCCGCGCGGTTGTAAAAGTAATAACCCTTAGTTTCCTTAGGGTAACCAACGAAAATACATTTATCAGATTTAGGTGTGAGTTTGTCAGATATGAGCTTCTTAACAAATGCTTCACAACCCCAAATCTTCATGAAAGACAAACTAGGTTTTCTTCCAGTCCACATCTCATGTGGAGTCTTTGGAACCGATTTTGTTGGAACATTATTTAGTGTTAGTGCAGCAGTTTCTAGTGCATGTCCCCAAAAGGTTAAAGGAAGATCAACTTGACTCATCATGGAGCGGACCATATCCAATAAAGTCCTATTTCTCCGTTCGGACACACCATTCCATTGTGGTGTCCCAGGTGGAGTTAATTGTGAAACAATTCCACAATCTTTCAGATGATTATCAAATTCTTGGCTTAAATATTCTCCACCACGATCTGATCGAAGTGCTTTAATAGTTTTGCCAAGTTGATTTTGTACTTCATTTTGAAATATTCTAAATATCTCAAAAGATTCACTTTTATGTTTCATTAAGTAGACATAGCCATATCTACTAAAATCATCAGTAAAAGTTAAGAAGTATTGATATCCTCCCCTAGCATTGCAACTCATTGGTCCACACACATCAGTATGTATGAGGGCCAATAAGTCATTAGCCCTTTCACTACTCTTAGTAAAAGGTGCCTTAGTCATCTTTCCAAGTAAACATGACTCACAAGTTTCATATGATTCAAAATCATGTGAATCTAGAAGTCCGTCCCCATGGAGTTTTGAGATACGCTTCTCATTAATATGACCAAGACGGCAATGCCACAAATAAGTATGATTTACATCATTAGGTTTGGATTTCTTATTTACATTATAAACATTCTCATTATTCCCATTTTCAACATCAAGAACATAAAGGCCATTAAATGAACATGCAGTACAATAAAGCATATCATTTAAATAAATAGAAAACTTCTTATTTTCAATAAGAAACTTAAAACCTTCATTATCCAAACACGAAATTGAAATAATATTTCTACTTAAATCCGGAACGTAATAACAATTGTTCAAAACAAGAATTAATCCGCTAGGTAAAATGACATCATATGTTCCTACGGCTAATGCAGCAACTCTTGCTCCATTCCCCACGCGTAGGTCCACTTCGCCATCTTTAAGTAGCCTTCTATTCCTTAGTCCCTGCACATTTAAACAAATGTGAGATCCACATCCAGTATCTAATACCCAGGAGCTAGAAGTAGAGAGTAGAATATCTATAACATAGATACCTGAAGTAGATGCAGTCCCACCGCTCTTCTTCTTCTTTAACTCTTCCTTGTAAACCTTGCAATTTCGTTTCCAATGTCCAATCTCATTGCAGTGGAAACAAATTGCATCCTTTTGGGAGGCAGGTTTAGCCACATTAGCTTTGGCAACAATTGCCTTGCTAATCTTGGGTTTGACAACTTTTGCCTTTCCCTTTCCTTTGCCTTTTGGGCCCTTTCCTTCCTTAGATACAATGAGTACAGGAGCGGTCTCTTTACCGATTTTCTTTTCTGCCTGCTTAAGCATCCCATGCAATTCAGACATAGTCTTATCCATCCCTTGCATATTAAAGTTCATGACGAACTGATTATAGCTTTTGGGCAATGAATTAAGAATAAAATCGGTAGCCAACTCAATCTCAATTGGATGGCCAAGCCTCTCTAGTTTCTCAAAGTAAGCCTTCATTTTCAAAACATGAGGGCTCACAGACTGTCCTTCGCTCATCTTGCATGAGACTAGGGCAGCTATGGTGTCGAACCTCTCTTGCCTTGCTTGTTCTTGGAACATATCTTTCAATGTAGCAGCAAGGTCAAATGCTTCCAAGTGTTCAAGAATCTTCTGAAGTTCTGAACACATGGCCGCAAGCATAAGACAACCCACCTCACGAGAATCATTCACATGTTTCTTGTAGGCGTTTCTCTCATCCTTGGGTGCATTAGAAGCAGGTTCTTCTTCAGGAACGGGTTCATCAAGAATATAGAGCTTATCCTCATGCTTTAGAACAATTCTAAGGCTACGGATCCAATCCGTATAGTTAGCTCCATCTTCTTGAAGTTTCTCCTTCTCAAGGATAGATCGCAGTGATAAATTTGTATTCTGAGCCATTATCTACAATTATGCAAACATATAATTAAATATAAGTACCAACTTAATTAAAGATATTAAATTAATAGTATTTTACAAATACTCCCACTAAATTATATAACCTTCATATACATCCAATGTATAATATAATTTGAATGGGCTAAGATCCATATTTCACTTAACTTTGAGTCGGCTAGGGCACGACTGCTCAAAATAAGTTATTTAGGTAGACAACTCCTTGTCAATCATATCGTATATGACTCTTAGATCTTTTATGAGATTTTAGATATCGTATATCTAACATGTTTTAATCTCATCTGTGCCTTAGGCCCAAAACTGTTTTGATAGCCTAATTAAGTTAAACCATTTTAAACGTATAGGAATCACTGTTTCCTCATCTTGCTCATAAATGGATAGAATCAATGCACCTACGCTAGGGCGTAACCCACACAAAACTACCCACGTACTCACAAGTGTTTTAATCATGGATTGGTACGGAACTTAAATTTTAAAGAAGGTTCATGACATATAGCATGGTCAATGTTTATAGTCACATAATATAAACACATAAAGCAACGGTTAATAATTTAACTAATCTCATTAATTAAATTAGGATTTCATGTGATTGATTTATGGGGATAAATTTTTTAACACATTATTGAGAGCACGATTGTACGGTCGAAACTAAGCCAAAAGGCATCCACAATCCCGTACCAAATTTAGAAACTAGAAGAAACAACTATGTAAGGTCGAAACTAAGCCAATAGGCATCCACAATCCCTTACATAAAGTAACTCGATTCTAAATTCTTTTGTCCCATCAATTCATTACTTTGACCTTGATATTTGTTTTCAGGAAACACGGTTTCTCAAACCAGCCATCTGACAAACAAATTCAATCCAAAGTGATTTTAAACAAGCCATTTAATTTCAGGAAACACGGTTTCTAAAACCAGCCATCTGAAAAACAAATTCTGTCCAAAATCAACCTGCTCGGCCGAGTCCTTTAAGGTGCTCGGCCGAGCGCCTCTGTGTTCCAGAAAACCCTTGCTTCTGACGACTCTGCTCGGCCGAGTCTTATAGACTGCTCGGCCGAGCACCACGAACAGAACAGATTTTCTTTTCGAATTTTAATTCTAAGATTGCCTTCCCGATTCATTTAGGATTTGGTGTTCATAATGATCATATCATCATGTTCATCAAAACCTTGAATAAACGATTTATTCATGAATCAAAGATCATCAACAAATCAATCCAATTAATTTTTGATAATCTAAAGGAACATAATAATCAAATTATTATTGCAATCGTAGATCCCACATAACGTATTTAAACGGTGCGATTTTATGATTTCAATATATCTCATATACAAACATAAAACTCAGATCACATAAACATCTTGAATCCAAATTCTCATAGCATGCCAAAACATATAATCCAATTATATCATTAACATGTTATTATTAAAATAATCATGATGAACGGGGCTCTGATACCACTGTTGGGTTTTGAGCAAACATGCACAGCGGAATAAACCCAAAAGCCTAGATCCGATCACGATGATTAAATTAATATGGAGATGAATTTAGAACACTAACCGTGACGGAGCTTTAAAATTCTGAGATCTTCAATCTTTGTTCTTCGCGCTTCTTCGAATCACGAACGTAGGAACGACCGCAAAACTTGGATCACGAACTTTGAAGGAGTTGATGCCAACGCCCTCTATGTTTATCCACACGCGAACGAATTTCAAGAACGATTCTTGAACCGGATTGCTAGACCCAATAGAAACTCTTTCCACTTTGAAGGCTATATGAAAAATCAATGTTCTTGTTCTTGAGGAAGAAGAAGAACTTGTTTTTCTCTCTCTCGGAGGCTATCTAATTGATATGGAATCAATTCATACTGATTAGGTCGTTGTTAGAGGTTTATATACTTATTAGTCCTAAACCGTTTAGGAGAAATAGGTTAAAACCCGTCACAACACGAAATCAGTTTTTGGGCCCGAACAGGGCCTGCTCGGCCGAGTCCTTTAAGGTGCTCGGCCGAGCACCTTTGCTCCAGAAAATCTGACCTTCTGATTTCCCATGCTCGGCCGAGTCATATGAGGTGCTCGGCCGAGCACCACCAGAATTCCGATTTTAGCCTTTTAAACAATTCGTCCTTTTGTGTGTGACCCCATAGGATTATATTAAGTTGGCAATGAGCCCAAACACATTTGTGCTTATAAATCATGAGCGGACTCTAGCAAGCCATCATGACTACCCAATTAATATAACTTGTATAAGTTCGTGAATCCTTTATAGAACATATTACAATCTCTTTGTTTCACGATGTCTATTGAACGTAAGCCATGGTCAATGGTCAGCTTACAATGTTCAATGCTTTCTCGATCCAGAATGTATTGATAGTACAAATCTTATTTGAGCACGGCCATGCATTTAATCAACACCATTCTTCGAGTGGCCAAAGCTTGACATCTCTCTCTTACGAGGAACAAATCCCTTCTTGATTTATTACCTTTCCCTACATGAATCCGATTACGCCAATCACATTCTTTATAGCTACCCGATTAGGGGTAACGTTTGAATATGTCAAACGTAATGTTCATCGAGTGGAAGACTGTGATAATCTCAGGTCTAAAGATTCCAGTAATATAACTATATGAGACTTAATTATGACATTGTGACCATGACATAAATCTCATATGGGTCAGTCCAGTATTTGGTCTCCAACTAATACCCATAAGTTTAATTGTATCCCATACACCATAATCATCATATGATTATCCATTAAACTTATACTAACAATTAATCATAATTATCAGGGACGGGGATTATTATAATAAACATGCAAAGGATATAATAATCAAACATTCAATATCTTTAATATATAAATAACATTAATCGTTTTACAAAACGTGCCTAGAGCATACAACACCAACAGTTTTGACTTGATATGTTCTTAGATCCTGTATATATCTTGTATATTATATATGTTGTACATGTTGAATGTTCATGTTTGTGGATTTGGGGAGATTTTCCAAGGTCTTCATGTGTTTTCAAGCAAAACCCCCAAATCTGACATTGTTCCTATTTTGTCATGTAAAGCATCATCAATTCATGTCTAAATAAGTGATTTTTCATGCCTTTTGTATCACTAACATGTATATCTATGCACACACAAGATTTCATGTTCATATCACTTCATTTGGTTGAGTTTTGATGCTTGTTTCCATGATGTATGTGTCTGTCCAGCAAGTTTTGAGTCCAGACCACTCTGTCTTGTCAGCTCCATTTCTCATACAAAACGTGGTCTTTGGTCTTTATCCATAAAAGAGTTTTTGTTATAAACAAAATGAGGAAAATGAGAATGTAAATATCATATTTTTACCATGAGTATAATTATCTCTTTCCATTTTTTGTTTCAACTCTTTGTTCTCAGATGGATGTGTTTCATGCTCTGACATCAAAATGCCAGAGCAAGTTTTTTGGACATCATAACATTCTCCTAAAATCAACATAAAAATCATGTGTGATGTTTAACATGGTATGATTAATGTTTAATATGTTATGAACAAGTTTTATTTTTTGTGTTTTCCCTAATTACCACGTTTTTATGATGAAAATGATAGATCTTTTGTGGGTGTGCACCATTTTTTATGTTCTGACTGCTTATGAGTTCATCTTGCATAACTTTTTTGGACATCATAACATTCTCCTAAAATCAACATAAAAATCATGTGTGATTTTTAACTTGTTAGAAAGAATTACTCATCTTTGCTTTCCAGATTGCATGAGCTTTGAGACAGGTACATCAAAGAGAATGGACAACAGTCCATAAACTGGACATAGACATGCTTGAACATTTATTTGATATGAGATTTATCTCCCATTTATTCACCATTGTACATTATAATCCCCCCCCCCCCATTTTTGTGCTTTCCTTTACTTGATATGAATGCTCGAAACCATTTTCAAAACCAAGTGAGAGTCCACCCAAGCCGACTCTCATTTGTGAGTTTAAGCAAACATACCTAGAATAGGAAGACTCATTTGTATATAAAATCACCATTTTTATTAAGGCATAAAACAAGGCATAAAATGAATCTAAGAGGCGTGCAGACTAGAGACCATCACATGCGAGGAGAGTGCCTAACACCTTCTCTTCTCGTAACTTAGTCCCCCGAACCCACTTTCTCAAAATAAAAGGTTTCGTCTTCATTTTTCCTAAAATAAAGCGAGGTGGCGACTCTTGCAATTGTTTTAAAACTTCAAGAGGAAACCATTGTGTGAAACTGAGCGCGGATTGTAAAAGGTTCGAGCGCGGGCTCTCACAGTGCCCTTAGGTACACATTATAAAAATCGATATTTTATACCAAACTATAATCTATGTAAAAAATTTAAAATGGTTATTAAATCACCAATGAAAACATTAGCAATAACCAATTTTAAATTTTATGGAAATTAATAGATTGACATAAAATATAAGTCAAAATTCAAATAAGTTTGACAAAAAATAACCATTAACTTAGGACGGAAGAAATACTACTTTTAATGAGGTCCAATTATTACACCCAATAAACTCTCTCATGCAATAACCATTAACCCTCAATAAATTATTCACAAGGTCAAATTCTGACGTTGAATCATTTAGTGATTTAAGGACAGATAGAATGTATTTTTACATGTAAATAAGTAGTTTTCCCTTTAGAAATATGCATTGTTGTACTCCCTCCGTCTCAGACTAAAAAGGTTCTTACTTTCTTTTTCAGTTTGTCCCAAACTAAGGTTCTTAGTTGCTTTATTACTTAAAATGGACAATGGGACCCACTTGTCATTCTCACAACAAAACTTTTCTACCCACTTTATCTCTCCTACTTTACTTTTTATACTCACAACATTTACTTTTTCTTAATCTCTGTGTAAAGTCAAACTAAGAACCTTAATCGGGGACGGAGGAATAGGTGTTTATTTTTCCTTAGATCATCATTTATTTTGAGTAAATACACAGTTGTTTTATACTTAAAGATCAATCAACGTTGATTGATTATTTCGTAAATTTTATAAGTACGTTTTTTTTTTTTTTTTTTTTTTTACAATTTTATTAATTTTTAATAAAATTCAATTTGTTTGTAGTAAACTCACAATCTCTTTGAATATGTAACCATTTTAAGAAATTCAGGAAAGTTGATTTTATGTATGATAACTTTGAGTGGTTAAGTACATCTCTTTGGATCTTTCATACATATTATATGAGAGCATTTCCAAAGTTACAAAATATACGGTATATTCACAATATAGAACGTGCAAAACTTCAATACGCATTTTGATACATACTTCACTACTTGACGTATTATGATATAATAATATGAATAAAAATAAATTTTTATTGTGAAAAAAAAAACTCCTATATATTTCTTCTGCCTTGAAATGAGTGTCCGATTCATTTTAAGGGAGAGGTAGAAGTACTTATTAAAGTAAATATAGGAGAGGAGCACATATTTAACAAAATACATTGTGGATTTCTAAGATTTCCCAATTTTGGAATGTGAAACTCTTGCGAAAAACTTGTTTTACGCTCGTTGTAGTGTTAAACGTGTTTTCAAAACAGTTTTTTTTTTTTTTTTTTTTTATGAGAATGACACTTATGAAAAATAAGTTTATTTATCCCTTAGTGTAAAATAGGTTTTTTATAAAAATGACTATTTTTTGAAATTTTGGAATTTTCAAGTGTATTATGAGTGTGGAGATATGTCATGCATTGAAGATTCCCGTTGATTCTTATTCAATGGTTTAGATTCGTTATTTGGAATAAGAGTCATAAAATATTCTTCAAATATATTTACAAAACCTTAGTTTATTAAGCAGGTTTTAATTTATGAGATAGATTCCTATCACTTAGACAAGTATCTTGGAAGATAATAAATTAGCGGAAATTCAACTAATTTCAAAATGAGTGTTCGATTCTTGGAAGTTTAGCAAGAAATTCAAAATGGGATATTCAGAAATCTATATATATATATATACTCCCTCCGTCCCACCTTAGTGTGAACTTATTTCCTTTTTCGTCCGTCCCACCTTAGTGTGAACCACCCCAAAATAGCAAAGAATCTTTACTTTTCATCCCACTCATTCTCTCTCCTACTTTACTTTTACACTCACAACACCAATCAATTTACTATTCTTCCCACTCATTCTCTCTCTTATTTAATTTTCCATACTCACATACACCTCCCTCCACTATTTATTTCTCCTACTTTTTCTTAATTCTTGTGCCAAAATTTTTGGTTCATACTAAGGTGGGACGGAGGGAGTATATATTGAAGTTGGCCAAAAGAGCTATGGTATTGACATGTGGACAAACAATAGAGAAAGCTTGCATTTGGAGAAGCCACATCAACAATATACTAATAAATAAGTGACTTTTCATTTTCTTTTCATTAGCTAATAATAATAGTTACTATAAAGGGTAACTATAATAGTTAACTATTATAGTAACTATTACTATTATTAGTAATAGTTAACTATAATATAATAGTTAACTATTATAGTTAACTATTACTCTTATTAGTAATAGTTACTATTATAGTTAACTATATTAGTTAACTATTACTATTATTAGTAATGGCTATTATAATAGTTACCTTATATAGTAACTAATAGTATTAGCTAATGGTATTAAGCAAATAACAGTTAACTATTAATAGTTACTCCCTCCGTCCCATTATAAGGTTCCTATTTTGACTTTACACGGAGATTAAGAAAAAATAAATGTTGTGAGTATGAAAAGTAAAGTAAGAGAAAGAAATTAGGTAGTGAGTTTTTGTTGTGAGAATAACAAGTCGGTCCCAGTTTCCATTTTAGGTAATAAAGTAAAGTAAGAACTTTAAATTGAGACAAACTAAAAATGAAAGTAAGAACCTTAAATCGGACAGAGGGAGCATTTGTTATTGTAGTCAATATTTACAATTAACTATTATAATTAATTATTAAATACATTAAAAATCACTATTAATAGTTTTAGTTATCATAATAGTATTAGTTAAGCATTATACAATACTCCCTCCGTCTCAGGTTAGTGTGGACTTTTTTTTTTTTTTTCGTCTGTCTCAGGTTAGTGTGGACTAACCCAAAAATACCAAAGAAGCTTTACTATTCCTCCCACTCATTCTCTCACCTACTTTACTTTTACACTCACAAACACCAATCAACTTACTTTCCTCTCACTCATTCTCTCTCATATTTAATTTTTCATACTCACAAACACCTTTCTCCATTATTTATCTCTCTTACTTTTTCTTAATTTGTGTGCCCAAAATTTTGGTTCACACTAACTAGAGACGGAGGGAGTATGTGTTAAAAAATGCTCACTTATTCCGAAAGTGATAGTCTTACTTTCTATTTTGGTACGTCCCGGAGTAAGAGTCTCTTTCCCAAAATGACAAATGATCGGAAAGAATGAATAGTGATTTGGACAATTTTATCCTTCTAATGCTTCTATAATTACAAAAAGAACAAACTTACTTACTTTTTGTTCACTTACACTATGAGTAGTGTTTTGGACAATTATACACTCAACCCACTTGCAATGTTTACCCATTTTCTATTGTTTCTTTAATAAGTGTCTGCAAAGAAGGTAAGACTCTTATTCTAGAACAGATGAAGTATTAATTAATCATAATAGTTACTATATATGTTAATTTTTACTTTTAATATTAATAATTAATCATAATAGATATTATATATGTTAATAATTATAATTAATAGTATTAATTAATTATAAAAGTTTGTAGTTATTATATAAATTAATTATTACTATTAATAGTATAAGTTTATTTTTGAAACGAAAAAAAATATTTTTTAAGATATAGTAAAATTATTATTTTACTAACACATTAGATGTACATTATAAACTTTTATATTTACTAATTATAATGTATATATATTATCAAAATTATTTATTAGATAATAGCTAATATTATTCAATCAAACGTCTGTAAAACTTAAAGTTACTTCATAACAATAATAGCTCATCTTTATATTCAAATTTTAATTATCGTAATAAAAAAAATATTTACAAAAAAATTAAAATTAAAACAATTCTCCTAATTTTTAAGCAAACGTATTAATTCATATACTATATATTTATATTACACAAATTATTATATAAATTTATTAAATAAAAAAATATAAAAAAATAATAAATAAGTTCCCGTGCAAAGCACGGGTTACCTACTAGTGTTTTAAATGATCAAAACTAAATTTCTCTAGTCCTTTTATACTTAATGTGATATACTCCTTGAATGTTTATTTTTTATTTTGATGATAAGTTTGTTGGCAAATAAATATTATTAATGTAGCAATTATTCATATCTTAAAAAAATTGAATAATCAAATGTGAAGATCATTTTAAGACATGGCAGTATTATTCATGTATGTTTTGGTAAAGCCATTTATTATATGGTACACATATTTCACGTTTTACGTTTGGCCAAAATTATATACCACGAGATGGTCCTCCGCGATTTCTGTCCTTTTTTGGGTCTACTATTATTATTATTATTATTATTATTATTTAGGAATTGTTTCTATTATTAAAGCTTATTCATGTCCTCATCTGAGTCATCTTGGTTTAGACTATATTGAGCACAAAAATAAGAAAGTAGTTTCATAAGCTTTGGTCATTTTTAAACCTACTCACCCAAAGAAAAAACACTACTACTGCTACCTCCATCTCAAAAAATACCTCCCTCAAAATGAATTCAAAACATTTTCAAAGCTATATTTGATGATGAGAGCAAATTTAGAAAAAAAAAATTGAACATTTTTTTTAGACAGATAGAGTGCCATTTTCATCAGTGTAGAAACTGTTGGAAAAGTGTGTTGTGTGTGAAGAAAATTGTGCACATTTCCTTGCAAGAATCTTTTGTCATTGGACAAAGATTATCGTGGGTTTATATTCACTTCGTGAGAACATGAAAATGATATATTTATTGGTTCAATTTGAAGATTGAATGATAAAAATATATAGCTCAAATAAATAAATGGATGGAAGTTGGAAATGTGAGTTTGACTCACATGTGAAAAGTATGAAAAAAAAAACAAGTTGATTGTTTTTGCCACTTATTGTTGAATTATAATTCAAGGAATTACAAAAAGTTAATAACAAATTGTAATTTCTAGAATTTAAATTTAAGATGAATTTTCAAGAGTAACTTCCAATGTTTAATATCCATTATTGATTTGAAAAAGTAATTCCAAATCAATTGATTTCTAATTTAATTGTTGGATTAAATTGGTCATCAAAATATGGATTAATTGAAGAATTAATCCTTTGTGGAGTTTGAGCTATAAAGAGAAACCCACATGTCATTTCTTTAAATAAGAGAAAAAAGAGAAAGAGAAAACACACAAAATGAAACACTTGTTCTAGCAATTCTTCCTTTCTTCTTCTTGGCTTTGTGCTTCTTCCATTGGCCTCCTTAAACATTTTGTTGGTGATCTCGTCCTAGCATATTAGTTCATTTCGCCGGAAGGCTTAAATGCGAAGCGGTTCCGGTTAATCCGTTTTATCCTGGGAGACTGACGCCCGTGGAAACCTCAAGCACTCGTAGAGAGGAGGACGAATTAGTCTTAAGGAGAGTGTGTTCTCACACGACTCAGATACAAGAGATCAAAGATGGACAAAGCCAATGAAGAGATCAAATACGGTTGTATCGTTCCTTTTATGTTTTTTCATAATTGTTGTATATTGTATTTTCAATGTTGTAATTTGTTTTCCTTTCTATTTGTAAGATTTTGTCAAACAATCTTAAGACTAATTCATCTTATTGAGAAAGGATTGCAGATTACAGGATTCTTGTAGCGTGGTGGCTACGGGAGAAAATATTGAAAAATGACGGAAAAACAATGAGAAAGAAAGCAAGAAAATTTCTGCACAGATTTTTCTTGACCAGCTGTAGTAAAACAACATTTTCTGCTTCGTTAACCGTTGGGTTGGGCCGAAATTTTTTGTACATGTTCACGACTCATAGGAGAAGATTCTGAACGATGGCGATTGGAATCTATAATGTGAAAGTGAAGATAAAATTTTTGGAACAGAGCAGTTTTTGTGAACTAAAACACTAATTTTAATTTCTTTTTAATGAGATTAATAATGATGGAAAGATTGATGCTCCGTGACATCAACTATGTTACAATGACTGTATAAACCAATTGTGGCTAAGCCTCATGTAGTGGTTATACATCATGTGATATGTCTCTTATGATTCATTTCGTATGAATCATAGTAAAGAGATTGGAAAGTTCATTGGAACTAAGAACGTTGGAAGATTAAGTCTTTAACGTTTCGTTGACAAAGATAATAGGTCTTCTTGTGAGAAGTTAAAACCTATTATTTGAATTGGTGACAAAGGTCACAAAGGTTAACATAATAGGGCTTCTTGAAATGAAAGAAGTTGTTAAAACCTATTATTGTAAAATAGTGACAAAGGTTACAAAGATTAAAACAATAGAGCTTCTTGAACGAAGTTGTTGAATTCTATTGTTGTAAAGTCACAAAGACTAGAACTATAAGGGCTTCTTAGAAGTTGTTAAAACCTAATAGTGGATGAGTGACTAATGTTATAAAGATAAAAATAATAGGACTTCTTGAAAGAAGTTGTTAAATCCTATTGTTGTTGATGATGAAAAATGACACACTATTTAGAATGGTGGCTTCTAAAAGAAAATGTGCAATTTTGTGAATGAGAATGTAATTTCTCTAATTTAGAGGTACTCCATAATGAGACCTTTAAACTTTGGAATAATTAACCTCTAATTGTTATTCCATCAAGAAATTAAGAGGTTACTAAGATGGGTTGTTACAAGAAATAAATTGTGAATTTATTCTTGGTAAATTCTCTAATTAAGTTAGAGAAGTATATTTGTAACAACAAAGTTATGATTTGGTGTTTAATTGATGAAAATTAAAGCCAATGTTTTGGAAAAGGCTCCTTGTGTGGAGATAATTTCCAACGAAATGTGGGTGTTCCAAGTATGTTGATCACCATCGTGAGAAGTTAGAAAATTTTGTTAGCCTCGACTTTAAGTGATGGCAACAAAAGATGTTCTACTTAACCACCTTGAACTTAGTGAGGTTTCTTAAGGAAGATCCTACAAAGTTGGTGGAAATGAGACGAATGTTTAAGCCGTGAGTGTGGTTAAAGCATGTGAATTTCTTTTGTCGAAACTATATACTTAACGGATGGTCGAATTCGTTATATGATGTATATAGTACCAAGTAAAAAGACAAAAGAATTGTTGGAGTCTTTGGACTATAAAAATAAAATCGAGAATGTTGGTGCAATGAAATTCATTGTAGTCCGTTTCTTGATTTTAAAAATAATAGACTCCATAAACCTAGAAAGTTAAATGAAAGAATTGAGATAGTCTTTCATGAAATCCATGCCGAATGGATGATGATAAGTGAAATTTTCAAGTGATGAAAATAATTGAAAAATTACTTTTCACTTAAAAAGATTTCAAGAAGCAACTCAAACATAAATGAATTGAGATGAATGTCGAGATGCTTGCTATTCATCTTTGTGTTGGAAAAGAGAATAGAGCTTCGGATAAGAAATTGTATAACACTTCTTGTGATGAAAGCAAATGTGGTGGAACGTATTGAAATGCTTATGGCAAAGACAAAGTTTGTAAAACTTGGTCAAAAGTCAAACTTTTTTGAAAAGTCAAACTTTTTTGAAAAGTCAAACTTGTATGAAAAGCTAAACTTGTTTGAAAAAGTTAAACATATTCCTTGTGTCTTGAGAGACAAAGGTAGATATCATCAAGGATGATATCATGATTTTTGAATGAAGGAATGAAAATTGTATCAACCAATGGGTTGAGTTGGTGATCAATAGTGAGAATATGTCTCTTTAGTTGGATCACATTTTTCATTAAAAATGAATTCAAACAAGATGTGAAATGTGTGTTGAACTACATCATCATATGATAAGCATAGTGATATATTGTGATATGTATGGATTGTTCAAACACATGGTAATAATAACAATGTTATTGTTATTATTAATAAGCTTTGTCTCATTGAATGGAGATGTTGAAAACCACCTTTAAAATGAGATAATAAGGATAAAAACACTAATGAGTGTAGTGTGTGTATAACATGTGCTTGTACACAAATTATCCACTTTGTAAACCACTATCAAATGGTGTTGATGAAAATAATGAAAGCATTATTGCTTTATTTTAGGACTAACCCAAAGATGTGGGCGTGAGTCTACTTTGGAAAATAAATACCTATTGAATAGGTTACCCCAAGAAACAATGTAAATTCCATATGAAGTATGGAAACGTAGGCCTACGTACACTTGTGAATGTGGGGGGGTGGTTCGCAAAGTAGAAAGTCCAAAATCAACAAAATGGATATTTGGGTACAAGATGGTGAGTATGTAAACAATGAGTTTACATAATGGTTGTTATATATGATTCAATGACTTTGAATATATATAAAACCAAAGAAAAGGAAAAAAAAAAATGAAAATCAAGTATTGATGTCAAGTTCATGAAAATGAACAAATGATACTTTGAGTGAAATAGATCAAAATGATGCTTTGAATGAAATAGATCAAAGTAAAACCTAAAATAAAGTGTGCAAGTTAGTAAAGTCATTAGATGACTTAAAATAAGCACAAAGATAATGACATCAAAAAGTTGATTTTGTCAGAAAGTGGATTAATCAAATATGACATGAGTGGTTATGTCATAATGTTGATTAAATCTATCAAAAATATGTTGAACTTGAGAGAAGTTTAGAATATGAGACATTTGGATTTAAAATTTCAAGAAGAACTAATGAATTTGCATTAAGCAAATTAAGATATAATTCTTGGAAATTTTGAAAAGGTCACGAGATATGGGTTTAGCGGATACAATCCTTGAAGTGAAATTTTCTAAGAAATCTAATGGATAATTCTTGAGAAATCGACAAGGATTATTTAGCAATGACTAAACCCCAATTGGCATGAGTCAACATCTATTGAAGAATAGAAGTGACATTGTTTCTCAAGTTGAACACTCGAGAATTATTGAAAGTCTAGTGAGTTGGAACACAAGTAATCCAAAATGTATAGTGAAAGTACTAAGGTACTTGAGATACAATCGAGATTATGGATTACATTACACTAGACATCTATCGATAATTGAAGGATATAGCGATGCTATTTGGATATATGAAATCAAAGACTTAAGGTCTACGAGTGGTTTCGTATTCTTATTAGCGGAAGCGACTATATCATGGAAGAAGTCTTCTAAATAAATAAGTTATAAATAGATTCATAGCGGAATCTAAGTTTATAGCTTAAGATAAATGTGGTGAGAAAGCCGAGAGGCTATGCCAATTTATAGAAGATATTTCAAGGGATAAAGCTTGTGCTAGCAATTGGTTGTATTGCTAAAAGTCAATCGGTGATTGATTGAATACAAAGCACTATGTATAATGGTAGGTCTTGACTTATAAGTCAAAGACGTAACACCATTAAGAAACTACTCTCAACTAATTTGGCTATGTGAAGTCAAATGAAAAACGGATCCGTTAACCAAATGGTTAGAACCGAGAGTTAGTTATAACTTATGGAGGGGAATGAGACATAAAGCCTCTTAGAGTTGATCACAGCGGAAAACCCAATCTAGATGACTGGAGATCCCAAGAACTAGATTCAAAAGGGACCACCTAACTGTTAAAAGACTCGCGCCTCACTGTGGGGGTCAAATCCCCCAAGTCCATTCCTATTAGTGACATTCCGAAGGGACAAGGATAAGCCTATGGCTTTTAATGACTCTTACTCGTCGAGAAAGTCGAGCGGGGTAATACGGGTTACCTTCAAGAAGTCACCTATGTGAGAGAGAAGTGGGGCCGCTTCGAGGAGAATTGTGTGAGGCTCAATTCTTAGACCCTCTCGCAGAACCAGGCATTATGTTCAGGGCCATGAACGAACATAGCTATGAGAAATGAAATATGTTAGGACATTACTTGTGTCTAGTATATGATCGACTACACAAAAAGCATATCGATTCAAGGACATCGCGTCTATCGACTTGCGAGTAGAGTAAATATGCTAGTTCGAGCGGACGTTCAATGGGCAATATCCCCATACCTTCGTATGCAAGTTTTTGTCTGCCGGACTTTATCACCAAGCTCGTCCTCAATTTCCTTCATGTGGGGGATTGTTGGAAAAGTGTGTTGTGTGTGAAGGAAATTGTGCACATTTCCTTGCAAGAATCCTTTGTCATTGGACAAAGATTATCGTGGGTTTATGTTCACTTCGTGAGAACATGAAAATGATATATTTATTGGTTCAATTTGAAGATTGAATGATAAAAATATATAGCTCAAATAAATAAATGGATGGAAGTTGGAAATGTGAGTTTGTCTCACATGTGAAAAGTATGAAAAAAAACAAGTTGATTGTTTTTCCACTTATTGTTGAATTATAATTCAAGGAATTACAAAAAGTTAATAACAAATTGTAATTTCTAGAATTTAAATTTAAGATGAATTTTCAAGAGTAACTTCCAATGTTTAATATCAATTATTGATTTGAAAAAGTAACTCCAAATCAATTGATTTCTAATTTAATTGTTGGATTAAATTGGTCATCAAAATGTGGATTAATTGAAGAATTAATCCTTTGTGGAGTTTGAGCTATAAAGAGAAACCCACAAGTCATTTCTTTAAATAAGAGAAAAAGAGAAAGAGAAAACACACAAAATGAAACACTTGTTCTAGCAATTCTTCCTTTCTTCTTCTTGGCTTTGTGCTTCTTCCATTGGCCTCCTTAAACATTTTGTTGGTGATCTCGTCCAAGCATATTAGTTCATTTCGCAGGAAGGCTTAACTGCGAAGCGGTTCCGGTTAATCCGTTTTATCCTGGGAGACTGACGCCCGTGGAAACCTCAAGCACTCGTAGAGAGGAGGACAAATTAGTCTTAAGGAGAGTGTGTTCTCACACGACTCGGATACAAGAGATCAAAGATGGACAAACCCAATGAAGAGATCAAATACGGTTGTATCGTTCCTTTTATGTTTTTAATTTCATAATTGTGGTATATTGTATTTTCAATGTTGTAATTTGTTTTCCTTTCTATTTGTAAGATTTTGTCCAACAGAAACTAGCATTGTAGTTGGTGCTGTGAGTGGGTGATGAATGTATTGTTGTGGAGCTTCCGTGCAATTAGTGCTGCTACGCGAACTGAGCCGGGCTCGGCTCGAAAAAGTTCGAACTTGAGTGGGCTCGAGTTGTAACTCGACTCGAGCTCAAACCGAGTTTCAAGCTCGTTAAGTAATCGAGCCGACGGTGTTCGACTCGTTTAGCTCGTTAAAAGCTCAAGTTCGGCTCGATAAGCTACTTAAATTAAAATTTTGTTTACGAACTCGATAAGCTCGTTGAGAACAAATTTTTATATATAAAAAGCCTAAGCTCGAGCTCAGCTAGTTAAAACTAGAGTTTGACATTGACTTGAGTTGTTCGCGAGCAGCTCGCTCAATTCGACTCGAGCTCAAACAAACAAATGGGCTCGAGCTCGAGCTCGAACAAACAAATGGGCTCGAGCTCGAGCTCGAACAAACAAATGGGCTCGAGCTCGAGAAAAGCTCAAGCTCGATAAGTTATAACTGAGCTCAAGCTCGACACCCCAAAGCTCGACCGGCTGACTCGTTTACAACCCTACGTGCAATGTTGCAGCCATGGCGATTGTTTAGTCACATTTTCTTTATTTTTAAAATTTATGACTGAGATTAATTACGTTAAGTGAGTTCCACAGAGAGTCATATGCCCTGTTCCATATCCAAAATAATATGCATTGCTATATTAATTCCCTTGAATTAAGGATCGATACATTTAGAAGAGATGCAAAAGAAGGTGCCATTTTCAAAAAGTTAATTTCCAAGTTAATTATTTTACTGCAACTGGGAAAAAGGCAGATTAAAATCCATTTTCACAAACCAAACACAGATTATCCTTTTAATGCATGTAAAATCCACTCACAAAAAATAATGATATTGGCAAGCAAAAACATTTTATTACTTATATTGAAAACGATGTACTTAGTAGGGTTTATTAGTAAGAGAATTTTAGGATGAATGGAACCACATTTCTAAACAAATGGTAGAAAAGGTGATAAACACTTAAGTGTCGTAGAGTGTTTGCTAAGAGTTAAGCGCACTGATTGTGAGACAATACATCAATGTGCGACGATACATCATAAATTACACGATAATAATCGGTAAACATCAACTCAACATTTTCTTTCTTTCATTCCATTCTCTTATATGTGCCTCTTGAGTTTCATGTTACTCTTTTAACCATCTTTGAGATCGTCATTCTTTTTTGAAAATTATGTCCGAATTTAATAAAAAATCAATATAACATCACAGTTGAAAACACAATAATAATAATAATCAATAAACCTCAAACCATCAACTTGTTGTTTCTTTCTTTCCTTCAAATTTCAAATTGTATGTTTATGTGATTGTTGAGTTCCAATTCCAAACATCGCTCTTTGACCTTTTCATTTTGGAGATCCTCAAAAAATATGAAAATTAATAAATTTCACAATAGTAAAGCTAAGAAAATTCCATAATAAATATTTTAACCCCAAGTTCACAAACATTATCGCTGGTTCAAACTTCAAAGTCTTCTTCATCTAGTTTACAACATGTACCAACAAGTAATACGGAAACAGATAAATGTGATTCAGAATCTGACGCATTATTTTCGTCTGAGATGTCGCACTCTATCTATGATGAATTTAGTGGCATGATAGATGGCGTGTGTGTCTCATCTAAAGCTCTCAAGGTTCATGGCAAAAGAGAGTGGTATATATGAGTTACTATGACCTCAATGATGTGTTCCGCCCCGTTAATAAAAAATATAAGACATTCAAAGTTAGTCCGAAGAAGCTTGACAGAAAATAGAATTTGATGGTTAGGACTTGAACCACCACCATCATTTATTTTTTATATATTAATAAAATCAGGGGAGGTTGCCCTTTTCGAGGACAAAAATTAAATGATGAGTGAAAATCTATACTACCAAATTATTTATATACTTCCAAAATGATTGAAAAAAAAAACCAAACAAACAAAGAAATGTAAAAATAAGTTGTGGCTTAGGATAGGAGTCACCAATGTAATGATGCTGTAAAACACCAATAATACCATGCTTTATTATTCTATGCAATATCATTATTTTCTAATTGTCCTCAAGTAAAATAAAAATTATTACAATAAATAAACTTATTGGACAAAATTGCTTTCAACATCTTTAGTTATCTTGAGATGACGTGCCACTAATATAAGCTATGTAGGTCCTCTTACATTGTAGGATTTCCAATTTCTGTCTCTCTGATTTTTTAATGTGTGTCCTATAATGAAGTCACTTTCGAATATTTCATTAACTAATTAAGACATTTGTTAATCAGTGTCGTGGAGAATGGCCGCAGCTTAATACACGTGTGTACTTGTACTCTTAATGGATAGACGAAAACTTGGGTGAGACCGTCTTACCTTACCTTGTGAGACGGATTCACCCATTGATCTTATCCATACCCGTCAGGTCAACCCGTTCGCTCCAGCGCCTTCCTCCTCCCGAATCGCGAGACATGTTGCAGGTAAAAAAAATACTCCAATAACTTTAAATTGCTATATCTTGAGATTTTGAAGTCGAAAAATAAATGAAGAAATACCGTTGTGTTTGTCTCGATGAGACGAATAAAACTAGATAGGTCATGATATGGTTTTATTTTTTATTTTTTAGTTAAAAAAATATATTTTTTAACATACAAAAAAGTGAGATGCTCGTCGTAAAAAATGTAACACGTTTTTATGAAGAAAGTAACAGTTTAATCTTAAAAAATATCACTTTTATTGTAAGATGTAACATCAGTTTTGCAAAAAAATAAATAAATAGTTTTTCTGGTTAGAAAAAGTAATAATTGAAGTGTAACATAATGCATATATGATTGTAATTTGCTATATAGATGAATGTAACAGTTTTATAGAGTAAATGTTATTTTTTTCTTTAAAAAAAAGAATAAAAATTCATGTATATAATCGTTTTTGCATTACAATTGAATGTAAAACCCTACAAAAGTATTATAATTGAGAAAAAAAAAAGTTACATTCATTTATTATAAAATGTAACATTATTAGTTGTCAATCTTATGTTATCTTTAATCGATTTCAACAAAATTGTGGTACCATTTTTTTTAAAGTGTTACATATGAGAAAAAAATGTTACTTTTGCTGATGAGCAAAAAATGGCGTGGAAAAAAAGTTGGAGGGCAAAAATAAAAAAATAAAAATTTGGCTTGGCTCAGCTTGGCTGTGAGCCGTCTCACGCGCGAGACGGTCTCACAGGAGTCCAGCCCCTAGGCTAAAATGTTACTCCAATTTAATTAAGACAAAAACTCATGTGAGACAGTTTCATACATGAGACTGACCGCTTTGAGAAAGTCAATGGTTTGCCTCCTTATGAGCTGGGGAGGTCAAGCCCATTTTCTCTCTCAACAATACCAATCTGTGTTACCGTTTCACACGAGGCTTCTTCTTTAATTAAATCTCACAAGTTTGGTATAGTAGATAATCTATATTCACTTATAAACGATTGTATCTATCAAATTTGGATAAGCATTCCTACTTTATTATGCTTCACCAAGGACTAAAATTTGTTGATTGAGAAAATTTTGGGGGAAACTAGTTCCTCCATAAGTTATAAAAATCCTGTTTTTATAAGGTTTAGGGTTTAGGGTATAGAGTTTAAGGGTTAAAAACATTACTCCCTCTGTCCCGCTTAAGGTTCTTACTTTCCTTTTTAGTCTGTCACAATTTAAGGTTCTTACTTTGCTTTATTACCTAAAATGGAAAGTGGGACCCACTTGTCATTTTCACAACAAAACTCTCTACCCACTTTCTCTCTCCCACTTTACTTTTCATACTCACAACATTTATTTTTTCTTAATCTCCGTGCAAAGTCAAACTAAAAACTTTAAATTGGGACGGAGGGAGTACTTTTTATAACTTATGGAGAAACTAGTTTCTCCCAAAACACACACGTTTGAAATATTTTATTTGAAAGTGAGATGATTATTTTAGTTTGTTAAGCTAATATGCAATCAACTTCAAGGAAAGCTTAACAAACTTTATTGGGACATCCCAAGTGTCCAATAATTTATGAATGCCCTAAAGAGAGACAAAGGATAAGGCTAAATAGTGTCACATTGAAGCATAGTTAATAGTGATGATCCCAAACATTTTGTCCATAAAATAATACAAAGGCCTATTCATATGAGATGGCTCCTTTTTTGGAGTTAACATAATTTCTATTTCCATGGGATTCTTATCTTTATCTTTATCAGTATTCCTACACATTTGAAGTGATTACGGTCAGGATTATAACATTTTTTTTTTTTGACAGAATTATAACAAATTAACCAATTTTAGCAATATACAAAGAGTATTTTAGGCTAAACTCTATTTCATTCACTGTATCGTTTCATTTTTACCGTTATACTTTTTTATGTTTTTAAAAACCTTATAATTTTGAAAAACTATCCTCTCACCCCAAACAATATTGCGGATTAAGCACGGGTTAAGCCAAGAGTTGGGATGCGGGTAGGTTTTCCAAACTACAATGAAATCATTTAAAATAAAAATATGATGATAAAATTTGTACAGTAGATATGAAAATGAACTTTTCCATTTATTTTTTTTACCTTTTAAGAATTCAAGACTTATAATTTACTTAGTTTCTCAAATAACCTAATTACTCTACTTGATTACTGAGACAAAATTATCTATACCACTTCTTTATACGTACCATATTTTCTACCCCTATTACAGTTATGAATCATTGATGATATGATCATGGCGTCAGTCTTAATAACTCATAATCATTAAATTAGCAGTGTTACAAAAATAGTACACGTAATTTAAACAGAAGCATGAATAAAAATTATCATATGATATCAGACAAACATTTTTTGAGATTAAAAATGGGCAAGAGCAGAAAAAAACTACTTTTTCATTAGATAATTAGTTGAATTTGGTGAGATCCCATCAACAATTTGCCTACCAACTTCATCGAAGATTGATAAGATTTCAAGTATGAAAATGTTATCTTGATGATTCATAGTGTACGTGGATCTTATTTTTGTATGAATATATTCTTTGCTTTACCCCATGCTTTGTCCTAACATGGACAAAATTATACAGCTCGAAGGAGTATGCACTATGAGTGTTTGGTTTGTTTAGTTCGATGACAAAAACTTGTATGAGACGGTCTCACATGTAAGACCGATATCCTTGAGAGAGATTAAATGGTTTGCCCCTTATGGATGGGGCTGGGCAAGCCCATTTCCTCTTTTATCAAGATCCGTCTCATGTGTGAGACCGTCTCACACAAGACTTCCTCTAGTTCAATTAGGACATAAGGAATCATGTCAAAAAAGGACATTACCTTATTACTAATGTCGTTTCATAATAAATATTGCAGTTGATTTCTAAATATCTATAAATAATATACTCTTTCTGTCTCAGAAAGATAATACATTTTAATTTTTTTATGGTCAACATAAATAAACTTTGACCAAATATTGATGTTGATCTATTCATTCTAGTGAAATTGTAAAAATTGTAATCGACAAATCATTAATTGATTTATCAATAACAATTTTTAAAATTTCATTGTGATCATTAGATTGACACCAAAAGTCTGTTTAAGTTGATCATAAAAATGAAAATGAGACTATCTTTCTGAAACAGATGGAGTACTTGTTTGTATATTTTTTTATACTATGATAAAACTGCAAAAAGACTTCTTATTTGTTTAAAAATGTCAAACTTATTTCAAAACACAAAAATGAAAAGCACGAATCTTATTAGGATACTAAATGAGTATATTATTAATTGGCCTAACTTGAACTTTACAATTGAAAAAAATATTCACTCTAACTTATTTTTGGTGCATGAGTTTGAGGACTCGTTTAGAAAGCAAACTTTCTTGGTACCAAAACCAATGCAAATTTAAATTGAAAATATTTCAATTGTACCCAATATCCCACTATCTTATTTAAATTATGTTAAGGAAAAGTCTAAAACCAATGTAAATTTAAATTGAAAATATTTCTTTTGTAACCAATATCCCACTATCTTATTTAAATTATGTTAAGGAAAAGCCTAAAACCAATGCAAATTTAAATTGAAAATATATCTTTTGAACCCAATATCCCACTATCATATTTAGATTATGTTAAGGAAAAAGTTTAACTTCTAAGTTCTAGACAAAGATGATAATGTTAGGGAAACAATAACTAAAGCTACAATCTTATAATGTTTCCAAGTTGGATTTATTTACTATAATTGCATTAAATCCACTCAACAATGATATAAAAAATAGAAATATTTTAAGTAAACTATCTTTTTTTTTTTTTTTTTTAATTATTATTAATTGATAATGCCATGAAAGTCTACAATTGGGCACAAATGCCATGCTACAACTAGAGGCCTATAAAAAGGCAAACACAAATCTCCCTAACAGGATTCAAACTCGTGACCTCCACATACATGGGAAGCTAGCACCGGAAAACACTTGAGCTTGAGCTCTTTGGTTTAAGTAAACTATCAATAACAACTAAATACATTCATAATAATATCATATATGTGCTTGGCGAAGGCTTAATAATCACTTTGACACAAGAACAGGAAGTCAAAGTGAGATACTCCATTCTAACAGGAGAAATAAAAGTCGGTATATACAAATCTAGCTACTAACTACTCCCTCCGTCCCAAAATGATCTTTCCAAAATGATCTTCGTACTTTTTGCAGTTACTACGAAGAAAGTTTGAGCAATAATTTCAAGTTGATTCAATTAGACTAATGAAGATCTAAATTTTGTTATTGATACACCATCAACAATATTATCAATAACACGTTTTAGATTTTCATTAATATAATTGAATCGACTTGAAATTATTGCTCAAACTTCCTTCGTAATAACTTCAGAAAAAGTATGAAAGATCATTTTGGGACGGAGGGAGTATATTCCAAGTTCCAACTATATGAGTAAAGCTACCACAATTTGTAAAATTGTATTGAGCTTAATTACAAAGAATAACAGATTGATTTTTATTTTATTTTTTCCAGGTATATTGATTAGAATTTAGAACTTTCTGAAGGTGAGGTTTAGACGGCCGGGACGGAGCATAGTTTCCTTCAGCAAGAAGGGAGGAGCTGACCTGGGAATAATGGATTTAACCCCATGAAACACATGTCTAGACTTGCCACCAAAGATTAATACGTCACCGGATTCCAACAAAACTTTCTCCGCCTTTTCAATATCCCTCGTGTCACTGTATAAGAATTCTGCAGAGTCACCAAGTGAGAGGGAAACAACGGGTAATCCTTCACGAAGACTCTCTCTGCTTTCATCACGATCCTGCATTTCAAAAACACAAGAAGGTGTTGAGATCCAACTCATATATACGTGTTTAGTCACATGAAATGGTGAATGAATGAGTTTATTTGGAGGAGTTTGAATTATGTTAGGAGTAAAAAGCTAATACGTGAAATATGAATTAAACTCAAAATGGGGGTAAAAAAAAATAAAAAAATACACTCTCTTCGTCATGAAAAGATAGTCTCATTTACTTTTGATGGTCAACACAAGTGAACTTTGACCAAAATGATAATCTAATCGTTCTAGTAAAATTGATATATCATTAAGTGATTTATCAATTATTAATAGGATTAAATTGACATTAATGTTTTGTCAAAGTTCAAATGTGGTGACCATAAAAAGTCAAATGAGCAATCTTTCCGGGACAAAGGTCCCCGTATAGATTTTTCTTCAAAGAAAAGGGGCGGGGGGTTGTTCAAGTTATAAAATTGTTTTTAGAGCTAAAAAGGTGATTTGTTTCTGATACCAAAAGTAGTAAAATAATAATTTTTTGAAACCGGAGGGGGGGGGGGTCAAGTAGATAAGCCGAGCTCACGGCTAGCTCTAGCCATGTAAGCTATGTAACTAACAAACTAACTGGAATATGAGCTGACTACTAACCTGATGAAGACCAAGTCGGCCACTGGTTGTATAAAAGTTGACTATACAGATGTCAGGAGACATCTTGGGAAGTGTGTCCTCCACATTACTTGCATCGTCTTGCTTCTTTATTAAGGCATGGGAATCTTGAAGTGCCTTCTCAACCAACAACATAAGTTCATAAGGAATATCGGGTGCATCTGAACCATTACTTTGCCTTTCGTCATATTTTGTTTGAGGATCCCAATTACGACCAAGACACATCATCTGCAAGCGAAGTTTAGCGCCACTTTGGTAACCAGGCTGGTAGAATCCCCCTGGTCCAAGGCCAAGTTGTCGACACTTCTGAACAATTTGTACCTGTAATTTTGAATGTTTAGTTAATACTTATCATAGATATGAGAAAGCGTGCGTTTTGTGATGATAATCATACCTAACATAAATATGTGGCTGCAAAAAGAAAAAATAAATAGTGGGCAGTAGGTCATTACATTTTGAAAATAAGTGTCCGCGAGAAGAGGGATTTCATCTATTGGAAAAGGAAAAATAGTAAAACTTTGGGATTCTTGGCTCACCAACTTTTCTGCTTGGGAAAGAAAATTAGATACCTAAGCAGAGCATGTAAAACAGATGGAACAGAGGTCTTGGGAATGGGCATAGTAGCAATAGAGGGTGGAGGCCGAAAAGTCGCAGTTTGTTACAATCTCAGAGAAGACCGGCTCATAAGAACTTGCACAAAAGAGGAAATCAAGGAGGCCTTGAATAGAGTGTCTATGTCGGCAGACCTTTCGTCCTATTGGCTAAGTTGGAAGTGTTTGTATAATATGAAAGACCTTATGTCACATGTGATAATTAAGAAGAAAGAGGTAAGATCAATGGCAACAGGTGTTTCATGCCCAAAAGTGATGGCGAATCAGTGACTTATTTGCTGACGCTGCAATACGAGGTGGTCAACATTATGATGTTTGAGTTTTTTTTTTTTTTAAATAAAAATTTGGCTGGCTTATACCAAAATCTCTTACAGTAAATAAAGTGAGCTTATTGGAGAGAAATGGGAGAGGTTATATAGCTTGATGATGGTCTTATTGAGAGCCAAAGAGGAAATAAAGTGACGGCTATCTTCAGTCTTCCAGACAGTAGAAGAGCCTATTAAGTAAACAATTGACCATGAAGATGGTTCGCACTACTTAGCCTTAATCTTCTAGTTATGGCACGCATGGACACAGAAACAAGCTAATTTAAACAGCTACTAAAGTTAACAAGCTGGGCTGCATACATTAAAACCTGCCTCGGTCTCACTTTTCATATTAATTTATTATTAAGAAAGCTTGGCTACTTAAGCGAAGGACAGATTCATTTTCCATTAAAAAAACGAGTGCCAAAGATTCAAGAGACAAATTTAGTAGAGGCCTGAAACAATACCTGGTCGTTGAGGCTGACATAATTTTTGAGGAGAACCATTCCAGGTCGCAGTATTTGTTCATTTTTCTCAACAAAATTGTTTATCTCACTCTCCTTTATCCGTTGATGCAACAAAGACTTGAAAGATTTTCTGATACTGTACGGGCAGATATCAAAAGGTTCAACCGAAAGCAGACTTTCAGAATCTGTATTTCCAAAACTATGTGCAGAATCAGAATACTTTTGATGCCTCTTGGGTGTCGTATTATTATCGTATTTCGCACGCTTCTTGCCAAAACTAGTAGGCAGCGAAGACTCTTCATCTTGACTTGTAAAATCATTCATTGGTAAGCCCATATGAGAAGATTCACTGAAATCCCATGCACTGTCATCTGATCTTTGACCAAGATGATCTCTCAAGTCAACTCTGATTCTCCTATTCAATCCACAACTAAGTCCAGCAAAAACTGAAGCTTTTTTCTCATAAGGATCAGGAGTAGAAACATCAGTTGAAGAAGCATCAGCGTCAACCTATATACATGCAGAAATGAAGCTCCAATAAGTACAGATGAATGACTTTTAAGTTTAAACTGCTACATTACTTAAGAGGACATCATTAACAAAACAAAAAGGATTAAGGGTTTTCACAAATCACACATGTTTCTCATGGTCACGACACACCACAGACTGATAAATGAGTAATAAAAAAAGGATTAAGAGTTTTCACAAATCAAAACATTCTAACCAAGCATTTCCAACATCTTGTTGGACCAAATTATCCCTAGAATCCTACCATACATACAAATGCACAGTTTACTATGATCACAAACTTCTACACCTTACAACACGAGCAATTATAGATTCACAAGCTAAGTTAGTATCATTACAGAACATTCATTTAGGGACGGAGGGAGTAGAATCATAATTCACGCCAGTTGCATTGCAAAAACATTCAAAACAAGCGTTTCCAGGATCTTATTGGAAGAGCACTCGTGCAAAAAATACTAGATTAGACAACAAAATTCACATAATTCATTTTGATCACTAGCTTCTACACCTTAAAAACATTACTCCCTCCTACTACGAGTTGGAATTCACAAAATTTCACTTAATCACTACTTTCTATGTAACGACCCGAGCCCGCAAGCCCGACCCGCCACATAAGCACCATACACTAGCCCACCAAGCATCTCCTCAATTGGGTCAACCACAGCCCATCACAGGCCTCCAAAAGTCCAATGGATGATTTGATGCTTAGTAGGAGTGTATGGGCCTTCTATATAGCACACTCAATTCCCACATATTTCCGATGTGGGATGGGGGATATCACATTCTACACTTCATAACACTAGTAATTATAGATTCTTACTCTCGTTTATTTGCCGCATGTCCTGAATCCTATTGAGCTAAAGGTGCAATGAAGACCAAAAAAATCAATTCTTTTAAAGATGTAATCCTTTATAAACCACACATATGAGAATTTGTTCCAAATACAAAAATCATAAACAAACATACAACTAAGGCTATAAATTGAAGTTGAAGAAAAGAATAATTTTGAAAGTAGAGCTATAAACGATTGAAAGAGTACTTACATTGTCAGGTAAAGCTGCAAACTTGGAAGTGCGGATTGATCGGTTGTCCGTCTTCATTCTTCGTAGAAAAGGAACTGAGCAAGAAAATTGGGGAAGAAAACAAAGGTTTCGTAATGTCTTAGAGGTTGAACACAGTAATTCCAAATTCATTGAGTCAATTGAAAAAAAATAATTAGGGTTTTATTTACACTCGTTTGTGTTGATTCGTGGCTTGAATTTCCTTTTTCAATTTGGTCTTTGGAAAGAGATAGGAATACGAAATCCTTGGGGAGAGATATAACCCGGTTTGTTTATATGAACCCGGTTTACGGTTCAGAAAACTTCCGATCATGGTCTATTAAAATTTTAAACTGTATGAATCTCAGCTGGGGCAAAGCGCTCCGGTCCGGTATGCGGTTTGAAACCGAACTGAACCAAACTATGTGATTTAGTTTGGTTTTCAAGTGTTAGCAGTTCGGTTTGGGCTCGATTTATGGTATGGTTCACGTTTTAAACGGTTTATTTTATTTTATTTTTGCTTTTTAACTTTTATTTAGCTGTTTTTTAGGAGATTTTTATTTATTTCAGTTATTTTAAGTAAAATTTTTAAATTTTGTATACAGTACATTATAACTATTCTTTTTAGTTAATTATTTCATATATTTTGGACTTACTTTTTTTTTTTGAAAAATAAGGGGTGAGAGATGGGACGTGAATATTTGAGAAAAAAAAAAAGAGACAATAAACTCATAATTTTATTAATATTAAGTAAATTTACATAAAAATGTCAACTAACTTTACCGGTAAGGGGGCATTTAGGAGCATTCGCCAGAAGAATTAAATTATGAGTAAGTCTTAACATAAACTAGTTTTTCATAACACTATAAGAATACACTCCCTCTGTCCCTAAATGAGTGTCCATTTTCAAGAAATCTTTGTCCCTAAATGAGTGTCTTTTTTTAACATAACTTTCTCCCTAAACGTTTTTTTCGAAAAAATTTTCACCGGTTTCTTTATACGTGCAAAACTAAAGGTTTGGAAAGGAGATTACAAGATGATATATGAATCGTTGTTACCAAATTGTTCACAAAGTTGAGATTTTCAGTGTCCCTTAAAATGAAATTTGGACACTCATTTAAGGACAGAGGTAGTAGTTTTTATACCATTAGTTCCGATTTTCCTAGCAATGAAACCGATTTTCAGCTTGAAAATGAGTGAGTTTTAGCTATCAAAACCACTTTTTCCAAATGTTTAGAAAAAACTGATTTTTTACGAAATATTTTGTTAAATTAGTACAATATTAACAACAAAAAAATAAATCTAAACTCTAAACTATACAATACAAAACACTAAAATAAAATTACATTGAAGTCTCACAGTCCAGACCCCCAGCCCAAATCGCTGGTCTAGACCTCCGGTTGTCATGCTCGGACTTTATATGGATTTTGAACCTCCGGTTCACGGTTTTAACCTATTTTCAACGACTTGAAACCTTTAGTTAATCCGATTTATATTCGAACCTTTGGACGAGTCTACTTGGGGACCCGGGAAACATATGGATGGCAAAAAATATTGGACTGAAGACTGTCAATTAACTTTTTAAAAATCTAAAAAAATCATTTTTTATGGAACCAATTTCATTATTTATACATCAAAAAATAATTTGAGATCATTGATGTAATTATCTCATTCAAATGACAAATTAAACATATGGTCGCGTTATAGTTAGAGTTGGAGAGAGATTACCATTCACTTTTCTTTTATGGTTATCAAGAAAAATCGTCCAAATAAGGCAACGTGAGTCGTAGGTTGATTCTTTTAAAACCTTCTGGCGTGTTAATCAGTAATCTCTTCTCATCTTAAACATTTAACATAAAGGGACAATCAAGATTCATGATTTTAAATAATAATAATAAAAGCGAACCCGATTTAATCAAAACAGAGTACATTGTTTATAGCGGACTTTAGCTCTATCACCTTAATAACATTTTGATTTTGGGCTGGACTCCTGTGAGACAACTCACAGCCGAGCCGAGCCAACCCGTTTTTTTTTTTTTTTTTTTTTGCCCCCTAACTTTTTTTTCTCGCCAGCAAAAGTAACACTTTATAAAGAAATGTAACAATTTTTTCTCATATGTAACACTTTTTTTCTTCAAAAATGTACCACAATTTTACTGAAATAGATTAAAGATAACACGAGATTGACAACTAAACTAATGCTACATTTTATTAATAAATGAATGTAACTTTTTTTTTCCTCCATTGTAACACTTTTCTAGGTTTTACATTCAATTGAAATGCAAAAAACCGATTGTATACATGAATTTTTACTTTTTTTTTTTAAAGAAAGAAAGTAACATTTACTCTATAAAACTGTTACATTCATCTATATAGCAAATTACAATTCATATATGCATTGTGTTACACTTCAATTATTACTTTTTCTAACCACAAACACCATTTATTTTTTTTGCTAAACTGATGTTACATCATACAATAAAGTGTTACTTTTGTAAGACTGAACTGTTACTTTTATCAGAACAAAGTGTTATATCTCAGGATACGAGCAGTCCATTTTTTTTATGTGTAAAAAATATGTTTTTTTTTTTAAATCAAACCATATCATGACCTATCTAGTTTGATTCGTCTTGTCGAGACGAACACAACGATATTTTTAATTTTTTTTTTGACTTCAAAATCACAAGATATTGCATTTTAAAGACGTGTCACGCGCTGGGAGGAAAAAGGGCATGACTGGGCGGGTATAACTGGGCGGGTTGATGAGTTTGACCTATAAAGGATCCGTCGAGACGGTTTCACATGACATGAGTATTTGCCAAAGATTTTTGTGTGGGCACCTAAACTTCTAGAGTTTACACTTTCCTAGTAAAGAAGGCGAGTTTTTTTTGTTGCTTTTTTTTTTTTTTAGAAATTTTTGGGGGAAACTAGTTTCTCCATAAGTTATAAAAAGTCCTGTTTTATAAGTGTTAAGATTTAAGGTTTGGGGTTTAGGATTTAGGGTTTAAGGTTTAAAGTTGAGGGTTAAAAAGTGAAAACTATGGAAACTATGGAATTAGGGTTTTGAGAATGAATAGTTTTCATTGATGTAAAAATACAGAGAAGGAGAGAGCTCCTTTATACAACGGCTGCAAAGCAATTAGATCCTAAACACTAGGGTTTTCCAACTATAGATCCTAAATAAAAGGAAGGTAGATAAATACAAAGTAATATTGTGATATATACAACTCAACCTTATTTACGATATTCTACACTCCCCCTCAAGTTGGCGCATGCAAGTCCCGAATGCCCAACTTGCCAACCAAGAACCGAAAGCGAGCAGTGCCAAGAGCCTTTGTAAATATGTCTGCAACTTGATATTCAGTCGAGATCTTTTGCGGAGAAACATCACCTGACTCTACTCATTCGCGGACAAAATAGCAATCCATTTCCACATGTTTGGTTCGTTCGTGAAAAACTGGATTGTTAGCTATATGTCTAGCCGCTTGATTATCACAATAGAGATTAGTAGCTTGCAACTGTGGAGCTGCGATGTCCTTAAGCAGCCATCGGAGCCATAGAACCTCACTGACCGTTGTGGCCATAGCACGATACTCCGCTTCCACAGAGGAACGTGAAACAACACTTTGTTTTTTAGTACGCCATGAAATGGGCGCTCCGCCAAGGGACATGAAATAACCTGTACATGAACGCCTTGTCATATGGCACCCTCCCCAGTCTGCGTCACAATATGCCTCAAGAACCAAATTTCCATCCGAGGGCAAGAAAATCCCTTGGCCTGCAGTCTGCTTCAGAAAACGAACTATACGAAGTGCTGCATCCATGTGGCTACGACGAGGAGCCGAGAGAAATTGACTTAATAAATTTACCGAAAATTGGATGTCCGGCCGAGTTACTGTCAAGTAAAGTAGACGTCCAATGAGCCTTCTGAATCGTGAAGCATCAACGAGCGGAGTGTCGTCCTTGGCAGTAAGATGTAAATTTTGTTCCATTGGGAAGTCACTCGGCCGCCCTCCTTGCAAGCCGCTTTCCTCCAAAATGTCCAAAGTGTATTTCCTTTGACTGAGAACAATGCCTTTTGACGACCTCGCAACCTCTATTCCCAAAAAATATTTTAATGGTCCAAGGTCCTTGATGCTAAACCTTTTGTCCAGGCTAGACTTCACACTTTCAATCTTACAGCTATCATTCCCTACCAATAAGACGTCATCTACATAGATAAGTGCTACGACATAAGTATCCTTAAACTTGTAGACGAACAAAGAGTGATCAACCCTGGATTGGTGAAAACCCAAATCGAGTAGTGCACTTGTGAACTTTTGGTACCAGTTGCGCGATGCTTGACGAAGGCCGTAAAGTGATTTATGCAACTTGCAAACTCGTTGATCACCAGCCTTGGCGAAGCCTTGAGGCACTTTCATGTAGACATCCTCATGTAAATCGCCGTGGAGAAACGCATTGTTAACGTCAAGATGATGTATGATCCACCCCTTCTTGACCGCAACTGCTAGCAAGCTTCGCATCGTCACTAGTTTGCCCACCGGAGCAAAAGTCTCGTGGTAGTCAATACCCTCCACTTGTGTGAAACCCTTCGCTACCAACCTCGCTTTATAGCGTTCAACATCTCCATTAGGTTTGTATTTGATTTTGTAAACCCATTTAGAATCTATCGCTTTCTTTCCGGGAGGTAAGGTCTCAAGAGTCCACGTTTTGTTTTGCTCCAATGCATGAATCTCCTTCTTCATGGCTTCTCGCCAATGCTCATCTTTCACTGCTTGATGGTAATACTTTGGCTCATCACGAAAAGTGATGGCCGCCAAGAAAGCTTTATGATTAGAAGAAAAACGATCATAAGTGACAAAGTGTGATAAAGGATATACCTCCGAGTTCTCTGGATTGGGATTGGGCGACGCATGGTCTATGGAGCCCGGCAACTCAACCACATAATTTTCTAGGTGCTTTGGCTGCCTCTTGACACGATCACTGCGTCTAGGCTCTAAATGTTGGTCTGGTGCTGCGGTGTTCCCTGATATGTGTTCATTATCTTCAACCTGTTCGGCCCCAACCTCAACCTCTGGGATAACACAATTTTCACCACACTGTTCCGTAGCAAATTCCACATCCCAATCACTTTCACTATCACCAGCAATATTTTGTACTTTGGGACCGGAATAAGTCTTCTTAAACGGAAAAATGTTTTCAATAAACTTTACATCCCGAGAAGTAAATATTTGTTTGGTATTGAGGTCGAATAACCTATAACCCTTTTGGGAGTGAGGGTACCCGATGAAAACGCAAGGTCGACCCCTAGCATCAAATTTGTCTCCCCCTTTCCTATTATCTTTCGCATAAGCCAAACAACCAAAGGATCGAAGATGGTCATATTTAGGCTGCCTGTGAAAAATGATTTCATAAGGTGTTTTATTTTTCAAAAGTTTAGAGGGTAGTCTATTTATAATGTATGTGGCAGTGAGGACACACTCTCCTCAAAATTTCTTTGGTAGCCCAGCCTCAAAGCGTAATGCCCTGGCCATTTCCAAAATATGCCTGTGCTTTCGTTCCACTACTCCGTTTTGTTGTGGGGTGTCTGTGCAAGATGTCTCTAGTAACATGCCATTTTCAACATAATAATTTGTCATTTCATTAGACTGAAATTCCGGACCATTGTCACTTCTCACACGCTTAATCCGCTTACCAAACTGAGTATGGATCATTTTACAAAACATGGTGAGGTATTTGTATACTTCAGACTTATATTTCATCAGGAACACCCATACCCCCCGACTAAAATCGTCGACCACAGACAGAAAATATTGTGCTCCCGAAAAAGATGGTGTCCTATATGCCCCCCATATATCACAGTGAATCATATCAAAACATGCATGCGATTTAATATTAGCCTTTGGAAAAGGAAGTCTTGTTAGCTTTGCTCTAAAACAAGAGTCACAATGTTTATTATCCCTTGTCTCACTACCAATAATACTATTGAAATAATCAGAATGTAAAGATGCTGCGTGACTAAGCCTTCGATGCCAAATACTTTGGTTGACAACTGCAGTATACGCCATACCTTCAGTCTTGACTGGCTCCATGTAGTATAGACCATTGTATCGCCTACCCATCCCAATCAGAGTCCTCGAAGTTAAGTCCTGCATCACACAAAAGTCCGGAAAAAAGATTAGAGCACAATTTAAATCTTTCGTGAGTTTGCTAACCGAAAGTAAATTGCATTGAAAGTCCGGAATGTTTAAAACATGATCAATTGTCAACCCGTTCGGCAAGCAGGTACTTCCCACCCCTCTCACGGGAATAGTATCCCCATTGGGTATCCGAACTGGCATCATGTCCTTGGGTTTCCGTCGATTTCGTAAGATTGTAGCATCATATGTTATATGCTCGCTCTCCCCTGAATCAATAACCCAAGATAATGTATTATGCATCTTACCCGCCATGTTTGCTGTTGGATGGTTGCCTGCTTGCTCACCATCAGCCTTGTTGAAGTACTCGAACAACTTGGCATAGTTTGCTGCTGATATTCCAGGAATGGGGCTGTCTTCTCCTGCGGCTAAGTGAGCTGACTTTACTGGCCCTTTATCTTTGCTGCGTCCGTCTCCCCCTTTCTTCTTACCTAGTGGATATCCCACTATTTCATAACAGTTTTCAACTGTGTGGTAATACTTTCCACAATGAGAACATTTAGGTTTTTCTCGCAATCCTTCTTTGTTCGGTTTTTGTACTCCATGTGTTTGAAAGGCAGCAGCTTCAACAGCGACTTTGCCCGCCATCGTCACCTGTTTTTGCTTTTCATCCTCGGACACTAAGTGGTATGCAACCCCCAATGATACGACTGGTTGTGTGCTAAGGATCTGTGTCTTTACTGTCCCAAAACTCTCATCCAGTCCCATCAAGAACTCATACAATTTTTCTTTTTCCCTCATCTCCACCAATTGCTTGGGCACATCACAGGTACACCCGCTGCATTTGCACTTTGGGATGGGAGATATCGATTGAATCTCGTCCCAAAGCCCCTTCAACTTGGTGTAATAAGATGACACAGAGAGCTTTTCCTGTCGAGTTAGGGTTATTTCCCTTTTTAACTCATAAGTCCTTGGAGCACTCTGTTTGCCGAATCGTTCGCCTAAATCTTCCCATACTTCTTGTGCAGTCTTGGCATGTTTGACGCTGCTTCGAATGTCCTTCTCCATGGAACTGTGAAGCCATCCTTTTACCATTGCATTACACCTCTTCCATAACCCTATTTCAGCAGTGTCTCCTGTGGGACATGGGATCGTTCCGTCTACGAACCCAAACTTATTCTTTGCGAATAATGCGTTGCTCATCTCATCGACCCAATCCGCATAATTCCCATCGTGAAGAAGATCACTTACAAACACGGTGTTAGGATTGTCTGAGGCTGAAATAAAATAAGGCGACATTACATCTACCTTCGCTCCCCCTGCAGCACTGCTTTCAGCCTTCTTGCTGTCTTCAGGAGGCATGGTGTCCGTATGTCGTTTTTTTAAAAAATGCGGAAGCTTATGCTGGTATAACCAGCTCTGATGCCATGAAAACTATGGAATTAGGGTTTTGAGAATGAATAGTTTTCATTGATGTAAAAATACAGAGAAGGAGAGAGCTCCTTTATACAACGGCTGCAAAGCAATTAGATCCTAAACACTAGGGTTTTCCAACTATAGATCCTAAATAAAAGGAAGGTAGATAAATACAAAGTAATATTGTGATATATACAACTCAACCTTATTTACGATATTCTAAAAAAAGTGACTTTTTATAAGTTATGGAGGAACTAGTTTCCCCCGAAACCATTTTTTTTTTTCCTTAAACCAAGAAGGATAAGTTTCTTGTTAATGTAGTTTGTGATCAATGGGTTCAAATTAGATTCAAATTCTTTAAGCCAAATCTATCTACTATAGCTGGCCCTTCATATTTTTGGCCAATTAGAACTCAGCCCAAATGTTTAGTTCCCAATAGGGAGATTGCTAAACGGGTTCCTCGAGCGCGGCCCAAAAATATAGGGCTCAGGCGGTCATCAGGCCTGGCTCGATCTTGTTCCCTTTTAAGCTCTAAAGTAAACAAACAAAGATGTTTTTTTTTTTTTTTTTTTTTTTTTTTGAAATTTGGCAAAACCGCAATATGTAAAAGAAGTCCCTAATGAAGTGTATTTGATTACGGGCAATGCTAAGAGTATAAAAGAAGTATAAAATGATAGATACAAAATGAGGTGTCGATATTTTATTGATTGGATCGATTGTGGACCCGCTACATTCTAATTAAAATCACCAATAAAATCTTGACACACCATTTTGTGAGGCACGTTTCGTGAGATTTTTTTTTTAAACTTTATATTTACCCTTTGATTCTTGAGTACATCCTAAATAAGTCAATGACAAGATCCATGTGTTCCCCCAACCTTTTATAGAACGTTCTTATGCTCATCCAAAAATAGCCAACTTTTTAATCTTGAAACTAGGCCAAAAAATTGGTACACGTTTGAAATATTCCAACTTTATTAGGAATCTTACTAGTATTTTAATGGAGTGACATAAACTTACAGATCCATTGAAAATAATTACTCGTTTTTGCACTTTTGCTCCACCACCGCCGCCACCACTTGGCGGTGGACTGAAAAGCTGCGTGGGCCAGAGACTTACTTAATACTAGTAGTCTGTATAATGCACATTTTTCCAACGTTGAATACTACTAGTATTTTTTTTTTTTAGTTGAATGATTGGAATCGGGGGTTTAATGCTTATGAATTTAATCTTGTTGGAGAGGGGTTAGTTTTGGGTTGGTGTTGTGGGGGCTGGGCTGCCGGAATGAGAGAAAGAGGTTGATGATTGACGATTGAAGATGACTTGAAAATAATTACAATTCCCATTTTACCCGTCAAACTTCAGTCATGTGTATTGCACATGATAACTTAACGAACAAAATTGGATGTCGTTAGCTATAGTGATCACGGACGCATGAAAAAAATTAGTCTAGGCTACTCAATGCAAGAAAAATGAGTTAAGTGATCAAATCCACTCATCGCCGATAGTTGGGTGATAGTTGGGTGACCTTATGCAATTTTTCCTTATTTTTTATTAATATTATTTTATTGCTCATGGTTATGTATTCTGATTATTAATCAGAAATTCAGAATGTTTTTAACTACTTCTCTCTCTCAATAATTTTCCGAAATATAAATCTTATAGTGTTTAACTTCTAATGAGTGGATTAGTCCAACAATATTAAAGTGCAAGTAGACAAACTTGGAAAAATAACAAGTTCAAATCAAATTCAATTATTTATCAGATATGATTAGAAATAACAACTGTTATAAGGTCGGAATTTCAAATATATGAACTGTTCAAACGACTTAGCTACCATATTCGGATTAATCATAGGCAATAGGGTCTTCTTGATCAGCAAGATTAGTCTTCACCAACCTTCTTTTATAAGATATACTCCCACTGTCTTAGCTCACTTGATACTTATTTTCATTTTGGTTTGTCCCGACACTTCCCAAAAGAGTTTACTTTTTATAATTTTATATTCACTCTACCTCACCACTCAATTTATTCAACCAACACGACTATTTACCCCACTCATTCTCTCTCTTTATTTTAAAAATGACATCTACTTCAGTCATTTTTAAATCCCGACCAATCATTAATTCATCTGCTTCGGTCAATTTTCAGAACCCAATCAATCAATTAATCTAGATTACTCCCTACACTCACTATATATATTGACGATTTACTCTTAGGCCCCGTTTGTTTGGAGGAAAACATTTTCCGGAAAACATTTTCCCCATTTTCTGGTGTTTAAACACCAGAAAATGGGGAAAATGTTTTCCAGGAAATGGTTTTCCTCCATTCCTAAGGAAAACGTTTTCCTTACCTCCACCTAAGGAAAACATTTTTCGGAAAATGCTAACACTTGTTTTAACTCCAATTTTTGTTTTACGAAAATTATTTTTTAAATATACTCAGTTAATTAAACAATGTCTAAAAATATTTTATTTTTATGAATATTTTTCAATATGTTAAATTATTAAATTTAGTCCATTATAATTATAAAACTACATTTCCATTACTTTATAATTGAAATTGGAGATAATGACCACTACAACAAAAATGGTTTTTCCCGGCACTTATTTTCCGGCACTTTCATATGTGCCGCTAATTTCCGGCACTTTTGGAAAAAATGCCGCTAATTTCCGGCACTTTGTAAAAAGTGCCGCAAATTTCTGGCACTTTTTAAAAAGTGCCGCTAATTTCCGGCACTTTTTTATAAAGTGCCGCTAAATTTCCGACAAAAAAGTGCCGGAAATTTAGCGGCACTTATAAAAAGTGCCGGCAATATAGCGGCACTTATGAAAAAGTGCCGGAAATTAGCGGCACTTTATTTAAATGTGCCGGAAATTTCCGGCGCTTATAGAAAGTGCCGCTAATAATAGGATGTTTTTGTTGATATTTTTATTTAATTTTAAAATTTAATCATATTTTTCATGTAATTTTGCTTTAATTTGTTTATTACATTTGAATTTTGTTGATTACAATCTTAAAAATGAATTAATATAAGTTTATGTGATATAATAAATAATTGTATGTCAAAATTTATATCAAAAGATGACTTAGCCTAGCAGTAGAAAGCATGTTCCATATGCAAGAGGTCTTGTGTTTGAATGTTGGTAAGTTCAATTATATTTTTATTTTAAATCCGTCGGAAAAAAGTGCCGGAAATTAGCGGCACTTTTGAAAGTGCCGGAAATTTTGCGGCACTTTTAAAGTGCCGGAAAGTATTCCCGACACCACTTTTCCCGGCACTTAAAAAAGTGCCGGAAAAAGTGCCGGGAATAGCATTTCCGGCACTTTTTTCCCGTTTCCGGTACTTTTTAAAGTGCCACTAAAAGTCATATTTGTTGTAGTGGACTAATTTATTGATTATTTCTTTTTAATATATACTCTAGGTGATCAAAATTAATGTATCTAAAAAAGTTTTTCGAAAAACATTTTCTTAAAATTCACCAAACAGTGGAAATTACATTTTCCGGAAAACATTTTCCAAGAAATCGTTTTCCGGAAAACAATTTCCGCGAAACAAACGGAGCCTTTTTCAGAGTTCTTTTACTAAAGCAATTCGGCCACAAGGGGATTATTTTGACACATTTCCAAGAAAAAAAAAACAAGATGTTAATTCCATTATTTAAATTTCTCTAATGATGAAATGTCAAACAATGGGCCAACTTTTAAAGTAGCTAGTGTTAGGTATTTAGTAAATGCTAAACAACTGATCATGAACGTGACATTTAGTAATAAGGTTCTTTTAATCACAATTATTTGATATCGAGTTTGTAAGTTGACTAATTAGCTCATACATTTACGGACCCAAAAGATATGATTAAGAAAAGAGGGACAAAAAGTAAACCAAAGATAGCGATAGAAATGAATTATTTTCAATTATTAAATTACCGTGAAAAATGTCGGAGGATTAATTTTCACAAACATAATTTAAATTCTGCAAATCATTATCAGAGATAGATTACTCACCAAGGTTGGATATAAACAGTATTGTCTTAACGACTTGCACTAATTAATTATGCCATTATGGCCAGATCATTATCCTTGGATTTATAAATTATTCATTTAGATTTGTTTAATTAGGTAGCAAACGAGTTTGAAAAAGTTATATACTCCATCTGTCACAGATTTTTTTTGACCTTTTATAGTTAACAAAAATGAACTTTGCATAACCATTGATGACGATCTAATCATTCTAATGAAATTCTAAAATTTGTAATTGATAAATCATTAACAATTTTTGGAATTTTATTGTGATCATTAAATTGAAACTAATGTTTGGTCAAAGTTTATTTTTGTTGACCATAAAAAGTCAAAATGAGACTATTTTTCCAGGACAGAGGTAGTATAATTAATCATCTTAGTTAGAATATTGTTTCTGATCATGTATTTCTATGACATATGTTTGTTAAAAAATGATTAAGTTGAAAATTAGATTAAGTATAAATAGGGATATATGTCGATGTTATGGAGGTTGATGTTGAATAAGTGTATCATGTGGTAGGCTAAATAAAATAATTTTTTGGTGACACAATCTTGACTGATTTTTGGATCGGATAAATTGCGAAAGCCACCCTAAGGGTGTGGGTCAACTCACCGAATTTTGAAAATTGTCATTTTAGTACTTACAAATTTTTAAAAGGGCGAACGACAAAGTAGGGTAACGTACTATAACGTTTGTTACAATTAATGCAACATACTACCATTTGACATCTTAATGAAATGTACTTTACCCATTTGTTACATATTATGGAACACCCTAACGACGTTAAAAAAGATAACCTTAATGTCAACAAAATAAGAAAAAGACTAACACCCGTTAAATACAATGAACATTCGTTAGCTTATTTAACGGATTTGATAGTCTTCTTCCTTGCATCTCACAATTCCCTGTACGCCACCACCAGTCCTCCACACACCACCATAAATCATCACCCATCTCTGCCCTCAACCACCACATATCTGCAGTGGCGGATCTACACCAAAAAGTTTGGTGTTGCCTATTCTTTCCTTAAAAAAAAAAGGACGCGAAACTAAAATTCAACACGTTTACAATTATAAATATAATAGGCTTCAATATGTCAACATTATATTAAACAAACGCAATTTACAATTGATGTTTCCTAGGATTCATCTTTTGAAAATAAGTTAAAATCTCATCCTCACTAATAGTTATGAATACATCTATTTCTACAAAAGTTATCAATCAGTCATTTAACCATTCATCCTCCATCTTAGACCTCAAATCGCTCTTTACATGCTTCATAGCTGAAAAGACCCGCTCAACACTTACGGTTGCTACCGGCAAAAGCAAAGCAAGCTTCACAAGCTTATAAACCACACGGTAAGTCTCATTCTTTTTAGTTGCCACAAGTGTCGTTGAAAGATCAACAAGTCCTTTCAAATCTGAAAAACGAGAGTCTAAGCGCATATCCATAATATAATTAGCCAATTGATTGCGGATAGATGATTCACATTCCTCCAAAAAATCATTAGGATGCAATTGCGTCATCCTCATCAATTTGTCTTCATTAAAAGAAGCAAACAACGAAGAAGGACTCAAGCATGCTACACATTGTAATAGTTCAGTGCTTTCCACATTAAATCTTTCATCAAGTTCTTTCAATTGAACATCCAAAATACTAAAAAAACAATCATTCTTGTAATGATGTAGATTAGTAACAAATGAACTTTGACGACGGGATTTCTTCAACAAGTAATAGGGTCCATTCATGTCCGGCACATCAATGTCATGTCTCTTACAAATTTCAACAACACTATTCAAGAGGACTTCCCATCCACTATCCCTCTTTTGTTGAAGTCGCCGTTTGGTAATTGTTACAAGATTCAAAACATTCAAGAGATCTTGCTCACGTCTTTGTAAGCCAAATTCAAATCATGAGTAACCCCTAAAACATCAACCATCAAATGCAACATGAAAATAAAACGAAAATCATGTAACCCATTTATCAAATTGCTTGCTTGACCACGAACAACACAAGAAGCATCTTCAACAATTGTTTCAAGGACTTTAATCACCGGACCATACAATCTCATTATACTCGTAAGAGTCTTAAAATGGGACCCCCAACGAGTATCACCCGGCCTCGTAAGAGATGATTGTTGATTTAAACCTCTACTGGTTTCTAACAAACCCTCCTCAATTATTTCGGCTAAATGGGCAAATTGTTTGTTTCGAAGCAACTCTTGTCTTTTGTTAGAACAACCAATAATATTCACAACATCATTAACCAATCCAAAAAAAGCACCCACATCAATATTACGCTTGACAGCCGCAACTAGTGCCAATTGAAGTTGATGAGCAAAACAATGAACATAAAATGCAGAAGGATTCTCTTTTTGAATTAAAGTTCTTAATCCATTTTCACGACCACTCATATTGCTTGCTCCATCATACCTTTGACCTCTAATCTTAGACATACTCAACTTATTCTTAGTCAAAAGGTCTTTAATTGCATTTTTAAGTGCTATGGCATTTGTTTTTTTCACATGTGCTACCCCCAAAAATCTTTCCACAACACCGCCTTTGGAATCAACATAACCCACAACAAGCCCCATTTTTTCTTTCATAGAACAATCACCAGATTCATCAGCTAAAATAGTGAATACATCATCCCCAATCTCTCTACAAATTTTTGAAGTGGTTAAAAAGGCACATGCCTTTGTAAGTTCTTTTTGAATGGCAGGGGAGGTCATCTTACGACTCACATGTTGACCATGAGCATCTCTTAATAAATTTACATATTCAAGAAAATGACCTTGATAAGAAGAATCTTTTGCCTCGTTATGTCCCTAAAAAGCTTGCCCACCCCTCAAAAGTAATTTAGCAACTCTAAGTGATGTCTTCAAGTTCATTACATAATCAATATCTTCTTGTTCAGTTTGTCTATTCATACATGTTCTGATGCTTTGCGCCGAGTTCATGAGAATTGTACATTTTGCTTTACTTGCTTGATGAAAATCACTACTAGTATGCAAGTCAAGTCCGTTCTTCATTCTAGACCAACTCCTAAAACCATCCTCTTTACTAACAAAATATTCACCACCATACTTACTCACATCTTTAAACAAATAGCATGGCAAACAAAACAAGGCATCTTTCGATTCACTATATTCTAACCAATCTTTATATTCACTAAACCACCCATGATGAAATTTACGCTTCTTACCTGCGATGAGAGTGGTCGGATATTCCAGTAGATTTGGTTGTTCCGGTCCTTTGAGGAGGTACGTTCTTCTAACTCTTTCAACATCATCCGGTTGAAAAACCAAAATTGGCTCCCTTTTCCCAGGATCACTTTGTATGTCACATCTCCGCCTCTTAATCGTATTATAGGTTGAGATTTAATTAGATTTAATTAAAGCATTAGTAGGTTGTGGTCCTTGTGTTTCTTGAAAAACTACCTCCGGCTCCTCTTGAGCAATTGGAACACTAGGGCTTGGTTTATTTCTCGGAGTCACCGTAATGAACCGATCCAACAACCTCTTACCAATGTTATCAAATGATAAGATTAACAATAAAGAATTTGGGACCAGAATAAGAACAAAATTAGGAAAGAAGTGAAATCAATTTTAGATTTTAGGGTTTACCTTTGATTGGATAATTTCTTCTAGTTTTCTTGAGGGGGCTGTGGAGGGGGAGTATTTCCTTCCATTCCGGCGATGGTGGCGGTCAGGCGGTGGCTGTGGGCGGCGACTGGAGTAGATCGGTCGTCGTCGCACTGTCGCAGCCTTGCAGAGTCGCAGGTAAGAATTGAGTTTTTTCTCTTAGTCTGAGCGTATAGCCTAGACGTGTCCATGCCGGTTAACCGCCGGTTAGCCGGTTATAACCGCCGGTTAATTTTACCGGTAATCCCTAACCGTGGAGTAACCTTCTAACCGCCACATCCGGTTACGGTTATCCGGTTAACGGTTAAACCGGTTAAGCCGGTTTTGCCGGTTAACCCGGTTATGAGACTTTTTCAATTTTTTTATTTTTTTTTATTTTAAAAAGAAACAGTTTTTTTAGGATTTTGTTAGAAAACTGACTAAAAATCATTAAGAAACTAACTGAAAATGAAATAAAAACACCAATTTTGTTAGAAAACTAACTGAAATCGTTAAAAACTGACTGAAATTGTTAAAAAAACTGACAGTAATTCTTAAAACTAACTCGAAAATGGTAAGAAACTGACGGTTAGTATAGACGGTTGAACCGGCGGTTAGCTTCCCGGTTATAACCGCCGGTTGACGGTTATCAAAATGGACCAACCTTAACCGAACCTTGAAAATACGGTTGACGGTTGAGACGGTTCACGGTTAACCGGTTAGCCGGGTTTGACCGGTTTTGACCGGTTAAAAAACCTCCGGTTAGCCGGTTCCGGTTAGATTTTGGACACGTCTAGTATAGCCTGGTGTCTTTTTTTTCTTATTAATCTTAACAAACAAAGAAAACGACGCCGTTCACAAAAAAAATATATATTATTAATCTTAAACACTCAAAACGACGTCGTTTTGCAATAAAAAAAATATTTTTTTTACCATTGCCCGGGCAATTGTAGGCACAACAGTCCGCCCCTGCATATCTGCCCTTTCTTTTCATCACTCAAACCCAACCCTTCTTTCCCTTCATCAATTCCGTCGCCGATCACCATCAAGCTCCAGCCCCCTCGCCTCTCTTCTCCGGCGAGCAGCCCTTTGGTCCAGATTTTCCAGACTTCTTATGTAATCGAAAAAAATTAAAAAATCACAGCTCTCTCTTTCTAACTTATAATCTAGATGAACACAACCCGCAACATAGAGCTGGGATCGATTTGGGTTCAATCTTTGATATGAGGGTTCAATTTCGAATTTGGGGCTTCACCTATCTAAATATAGGGTTTCAATTTTTGAAATTGAGGATTTATATGTTTGAATTTGGGATTTCAAAATCTTGTTCATTTATGCCCTAGTGAGCTGTTCCTGTTGGGACCGCGACCACCCCCACCACTCCACATTAGTATGATATTGTTCGCTTTGGGCCCAGCCTGCATGGATTTGTTTTTGGGTCATCTCCCAAAAGGCCTCATACTAATGGAGTGGGTGGACACCTATATATATTAGACAATTCTTCTTTCAATTGCCGATGTGAGACTTGGGTTGATACCCCAACAGTTCCTTGTCCGAGTTAATACCTTGCTCATTGTCTGGATGGTTTCCTGCGGTATTGCAAAAGTTTGTTGTTGATTCTATTGAATACTTAACGGTGTGAGTTTATTACTTTAAATATTTTCTTTTTTAACATGCCGTTAATAAAATTTAACGTCATCTAACTAGTTTACCTTTTTTGTAACCTAACATAAATGTATGTTTCATTATGTTGTTAAATGAGAGTAGGTTGCCTCTTGTGTAACCAAAAGTGTAGTATGTTCCATTGGTTCGTAATTATCTCATTTTTAAAAACATACATTATAAATGATTGAAAGGGGTTGAACGTAAATTTCCACTCTTCTAGTCTAGAAGACAAGCGCAACAAAGTTTAATGGGGTGCAATCATATTAGCCATGGCTTTCGAAAATGACCACCATCATTTACAAAGATTGACCAAATGTAAAAGTTAATTAAACCACAAAATTTGAGATTCTTCATGCCAAAGTTTGTTCACACACTACTTTTCAAACCAAAGCCAAATTACATTTCATAGGAATCTCAAATATTCAAAATCGAGTCACCATCCGAAACCCGAAAAATATTACCCCTTCTATTTAAGAATAAATGTTATACTACCTCAGTCCCTAAATGAGTGTCTAAATTTTATTTTAAGGGAAATCTGAAAATATAGACTTTTTGTACACTTTGGTGGCAAATATTCATATATAATATTGTAATCTCCTTTCCAAACATTTAGTTTTGCACGTATAAAAAGATGGGCGATTTTTTTTTTCGAAAAAAAAACATTTAGGGACAAAGTTATGCTTAAAAAAGACACTCATTTTGGGACAAAGATTTCTTAAAAATGAACACTCATTTAGGGACAGAAGGAGTAGTTGACAAGGATTACCAAGGAAATAAAAAAAATGGAACTACTCGTAAGTCAATGTTTTTAAGCTTTTAATTATGTTTTCTTGATTGCCCCAATCTATTTATATGGGTAAAGTGACCTCCTATAACTAGGGCTGTTATACGAACCGAGCTTGCTCGAGCTCAGCTCGGGAAAGCTCTCGAGTCGAGCTCGAACCGATTGTCAAGCTCGTTTTTGTTATCGAGCCGACCGTGTTCGGATCGTTTAGCTCGTTAAAAGCTCGAGTTCGGCTCGATAAGCTCATTAAAATTGAATTTTTGTTTTCGAAAGGCTCGAACTCGGCTCGATAAGCTCGAATTCGGCTCGATAAGCTCGCTAAAACCATATTTTTCTTAAAAAAAATGTCTAAGCTCGAGCCCTCGTTAAAACTCGAGTTCGATATCGACTCGAGTTGTTCGCGAGCAGCTCGCGAGCTCGATTCGACTCGAAAACAAGCAAGTGGGCTCGACCTCGAGCTCGATAAGTTTTAAACGAGCTCGAGCTCGACACCCCAAAGTTCGACTCGGCTCGTTTATAGCCCTACCTATAACATTGCAATGCTTGTACTAATTAGAATGGGTAGTATACGAAGATCACCAAACTTCATACCTTATTTTTAGTAAGACGACATTTATTTTGAGACAAACGAAAATGAAAAGTAGGATATTTAAAATGTGACATAGCGCGATAGATATTCGTGATAAGCGCACTAAACACAAGATTTCACAAGCGATGAACCCTCAAACACAATAACCCTGGAATCCACCAGAGAAAACCTGGAATCCACCAGAAAAGAGAAGAAATTCTCCTTGAATAAAATTCAATTAATTAAAAGCTAACCCTAACACAACCAAACAAAAGAGTATTTATACTCCTAACAACCAACAAAACCCTAGTTCCACAAATACCCAAAATATCCTAGTTAAACACCGCATAAACTTAAAAGACGTAAACTTAAAATCCTGGGATTCCGCCGAGCACGGTCGTGCCAAACCTGTCGAGACCACTATCCTTGCCTCCGATATTCTGCACGGTCAAGCACTTGGAATGGCGCGGCCGTGCAACGTCTGATCCGGCCGAGTTGTTGTACTGATCCGGGCGTGTGTCGGCTGCAATCCTCCTACATCAGCCTTCTTGCTGTAGATTGTGGGAAATGAATGTCACTGACTGGGAAAGAACGCATGAACATTTATATAAAATAGACTATTTATAATCTTGAAAAGCTAGCTATTGGTAGGAAGAAAAAAAAAGGAAAATGCAATAACAAAAACCAACAAGTAGTAAAGACATAACTAAGTAAATGAGAAGAAATAGAAGGAAAAAGCATCTGTTTAAAGAATTAATTTATCTGACTAGTTAGATATATTAAAAATTCTACTTTATTTGCTTGTTTCGCTTAATAATTGCTCTAAAATAATTACATGTATCCTCTGTGCTTAAATGGATGTTAGCTCTTATTCTTGATAAAAATAAACAATGACCATGCATTTTAATTTAGATGAAGATGATAATTTTTTTGGGTTGAGACAGAAATATTATTACATAGTTGGATTGACTAGGGTTCTTACTTTTTTTTAATTATTATTTACTTGCTAATTATTCATTTATTTATATGTTTATGAATTTGTATGGCTTGGACAAACTTCTAAATATCTAGACATGTATATTTTTCCACAAAGTTTTTGACTAACAAATTATTGCCTTGATTATTACTTTTCTACCTTTACTAACCACTTCTATAAATAGAGGTAAATCATCACTCTATGCATCTCATCTCTTTGCTAATTAATCTCTACATAGGAGTAGCAACTTAGCTGCTGCTTCTTCTTCTTCTTCCTCCTCCTCCTTTTTCGAGCCAAATTTTGATCATGGATTCGTTTATCGCAATTCTAGCTTTGCTTTCCATGTTCCTTGGAATAGCTTCGGCTCAATTGTCAGCTAATTTTTACGCCACCTCGTGCCCTAATGCTGGCAGAATTATCAGAACGGCCATTAACAACGCCGTTTCAAATGAACGTAGAATGGGAGCTTCCTTGCTTCGTCTCCATTTTCACGACTGCTTTGTTCAAGCAAGTCCTTTCACTTTATTTTTATTTCTCAATGCAGTTATTTTTTCTTTTTGAAAATAATTTTGATATGTGATAGGTTACATGATATTGCATGAGATTGATGTTTGTTTTATTTGATTCCCTACATGAATAATTTATGCTAAAAATAATATCCTTAGGACCATAAAAGGCCTGAAAAATCAGAAAAGAAAATGAAGATTTTAGTTGAGAACAAATATTTATAATTTAAATATACTCGTATTATATATTGTTGGCACACGCTGTTGACTTGCATGTATTAATTTATTCACGTTACATTAGGGTTCTGCGTAACATATTTTAAATGTTGAACGACATAAACTAAAAGTTAAAAAATTTGTCATAAGTTTACACAATTATTTTAAATCAAATTAATTATATATTGAAATGTTAATTAACTATGGCAGGTGAGAACAATATGATTAGTTCAACTAATGTATATGTAAACACTGCATGCAACTAGTACTCTTTCAAACCTTAGTTGTTTTTTATACTCTTACAAGTTTGAACTTTCTTTGAAAAATTTGATGTGATATTAAATGAAAAAGCCGCCTAATTAATACTATTTGTTTATTTATTTGCAACAGGGTTGTGATGCATCAGTATTGTTAAATGACAATGGAACCTTCACCGGGGAGCAAACTGCTGGTCCGAATAACAACTCGTTGAGAGGATTCAACGTCATTAACACGATCAAGTCTCAACTCGAAACTGCTTGTCCTAGAACTGTTTCTTGTGCCGACATATTATCAGCCGCTGCTCGTGACTCTGTTGTTGCCGTATGTATATATATTGGGAAAAAAAAGGAAAAAAGAAATAAAAACATTTACTTTTTTTTTCTTACTTTTCTACTAACACAATTATACATTTCCTATAAATATTTATTTTGAAATTCAATTTTGTAGCTTGGTGGCCCTAGTTGGAATGTTGTGTTTGGGAGAAGAGACTCAACCACAGCTAGCTTGAGTGGAGCCAATTCCATGATCCCCGGGCCGGGTTTAAATTTGAGTGCTCTTATCACTTCCTTCTCTAACAAAGGTTTCACTGCCAATGAAATGGTAGCCCTATCAGGTATTTTCTTGACCCAATCTTAATAAATGGGCCGGCTAATATGTCTCCTAAATAAAAAATCCTATTTATGAATATTGTATATACTCCATCCGTCCCACACAAGTAGGACTAGAGGAGTGAGCACAATAACTAAGAGAAAAATAGTGTATGTGTGGTAGAAAATGAAGAGAGAGAATGAGTGGGGTAAATAGTAGTGTTGGTTGAATAAATTGAGTGATGGAAATGAAGAGAGAAAATAGGTGAGGTTAAATGGTGGGGTTGGTTGGATATAAATATATTAGAACATTTCCATTTTGAGCAATCTCAATTATTTTGGGACTGTTTAAAAGGCAAAGAAGTCCAACTTATAATGGGACGGAGGGAGTATGTGTGTATGTATGTGTATATAGAGACTGATATATTTTTTGTCGCAAAAATATTGGAAACAGAAATGTATGTCGCTAATTTAGAAAACTGACTATATCTGCAGGAGGACATTCCATCGGCCAAGCAAGGTGCACAACATTCCGAGCGAGAATATACAACGAACGCAACATAAACGCTTCTTTCGCGACCTCACTAAGATCAAACTGCCCTCAAAATGGACCACAAGGTGACAACAATTTGGCTCCCCTCGACAGTACCCCAACGAATTTTGACAATGCATACTTTAGAGATTTATTGGCCCAAAGGGGTCTATTGCACTCGGACCAGGAACTCTTTAATGGAGGCTCGACCGATGCTCAAGTTAGAACTTACAGTTCCAATTCTGCAACTTTCCGAACGGATTTTGCGAATGCGATGGTTAAGATGGGAAACCTTAGCCCGCTCACGGGTTCTAATGGACAGATTAGGAATGTTTGTGGGAGCACCAACTAAATGGGACAAGACAACCCCCATGCATGAATACAATAGACGTAATATTGTCATAAAATAAGACTTTAAACTAAGTTTTCAAATGTTCAACTTTTCTTGGACAAGCTTCATGTAATTCGAGTTTAAGGATTCGGGTATAAATTAAAGAAAGTTATGGTGATATATTACTGTGTGCCTCTTTCTGTGATTGTTGGTTTTTTATCAATTTAATTTTGCATTAGAATCATCAATGGCACGAACCCCTCGAAACAAATCTATCAGACTACCAAAACATTCTATTAGATAGGCATATATAGTAGGGGTGTCAGTGGTTCGGTCCAAACCGCGGTTTGGGACCGAACCGAACTAAACCATACGGTTTGGTTCGGTTTTTAAGCACAAGTAGTTCGGTTCGGTCTCAAAAATTGGTAAACCGCGTGGTTCGGTTTGGTTTGTGGTCTGACCCCTCCAGACCAAACCAAACCGTCAGACCAAACTACCAGACCGAACCACCAGACCAAACCGCCAGACCACATATAGTAGTCATATTTTTGTATGTTAAGTAACATTCACCTTTAAATTATTAAAATAATTTACATTACATTACATCATTCTTAACTCTCGTTTTGCATCTTATTCAATATTCATTTCATCGAATGTTATATTCATTGAGGTACATAGTTAACAAAGTTCTGTAGTGTATTCACTTCCTTCGGCTTCTTTATTCGTTTGATATTTTCATTCTTCCGAATTTTCTCATTTAAACAGAGTGTAAACCATAATTTGAATCGTGATATGAACCTCGGTGTGAATGGTGGTTTAAACCACGATCTAAACCATATTCTAGACCACGGTCTAAACCGCAGTCTGGACCACATTACTGAACCGCGGTCTGAACCAAACCGAACCAAACCATGGCGGTTTGATTTGGTTCGGTTTGAAATTTTTCGTGGTTCAGTTCGGTTTGGAATTTTCCCAAACCGATGACTAGTGGTTTGGTCTCTAAAATGGCCGAGACCGAACCAAACCAAACCATTTACACCCCTAATATATAGGGAGAATTTCTCATGATCCAGAACTGATACTCCTACATCTATATGCAAATGAAACAAGAGTCCCTCACGCGTACCCGAACTTTTTGAGCTTACGCGTGGACATATAAAATAAAGTTTGAGGTTTCATCCCAAAACCAATTGGTAAGAGGAGGAGTTGCGTTGGATCTTTCAGACATTGACTAGTTAATTCCCGATATGAGATAATTGTTCCAACCGTCAATGAAAAGAACAATTCTATATATCTTTTCGAGATTAGGGTCCTGGACAATAAATATGGAATTTGAAAGTGATAACTGATAACCATATTCGCAATAAAAGCGCTCTGCATGGTTCGGGCATGTTCATACATAGTTAATCCACTTTTTTTTTCTTCCTTCCTATTATTATGATTATTAAGTCCCCTCGTCCTAACCCATTTTTCCTTCACGACCATCGAAAAAAATCAACATTCATTTTAAAGCTAAGGAAGTATGAACAATATAGTTTTGATAATTCACGTACTATCCCACTTGTTCTAAACTTCTAATGATAGGATAATATTAAAGGGGTATTGACCCACAAGTTCCTTTTTAGATAAATCAGTTCCTTATATAAAATTTTCATTAAATTTAAATGACTTATAAATTCATGTGCAATAGTATATTACACTGCAATCAATATGCAGTATTTAAAAATTATGATACAACATTAATACTACTGACTCATGCCTCCACTACCGGCGATGGTTGCCGAAATCTGGTCGCCGACCACTGATCTCCGGTTGCAGGCCAGTCACTGCCTGCACGCAGTATTATACTCAATTGTGCAATGTTATGTTATGCAATACAATGCAGAAAATACAACATGATGTGAGGAACTTATAGGGCATTTTAAAACGTATTTGAAACTTCTCGAGCATTGCCCTTATATTAAAGTCACAAAAAATCCACAAAATTAGATCACAAAATGATTTGTCATGATTTTATTGGTGTTTTTCATTAGAGTGTGACGGGTCCATAATCGATACACCTAATTAAATATCGTCACCTCATTTTATATTCATCTTTTTGTACACTTCATTTGTGCCCCTAGCATAATGATGACTAGAAGAATAAAGTGAAATGTTACCAAAAATTCATTAATTGGTAGGCTTAGCCACAAACTCCTTTTTAAGTATAAATTCATTGTCATTTCATGGAGAAATTGGTTAATGAAAGAACCAGCTGTAACTTACTCCCTCCGTCCCAGCACAAGTGAGACTTCTTTCCTTTTTGGGTCATCCCACTAAAAGTGAGACTACCCAAAATAGAAATGTTTCAACCCCACTCATTATTTCTCTTCATTTTCCACCACTCAATTTATTCAACCAACACTACTATTTACCCCATTAATTCTCTCTTCATTTTCCACCATTCAATTTATCCAACTAATTAACATTACTATTTACTCCACTCATTCTCTCTTTTCATTTTCTATCACATATTTACTAATTTTTCTTAATTAGTGTGAAAACTCCTTTAATCCTACTTGTATTGGGACGGAGGGAGTATGCACTAAGTAAAGACAAGTTAGTACTTAAAGAGATCAACTATCTTTGATATAGGTCGCCTATGTTTATGTGTTGTGTGTGTAAATGAGTTTTGCAGCGGATTTTTTTTTGGTAAAGGTTGAAATAATGACAAGGGAATGTAAATGAATAAACAAGAAGTGTGTGTGATTGTGTAAAGATAAAGAGAACAAACACAACGATATAACATGGTTTGGAGTACTAAAGCAACTCTCCCTCCACACCTCATTGTCCTCAACAGTGAAGAGAGCAATCCACTATAATACTCCATCAAGTAATTACAAAAATTTCTAGGAAAAATTCTCTCAGGATTTTCCAACTTAATTAGTCTCACTAACTAAGTTGTGCTTGTTGCAAAGCACTTAAAAAGAAAAGAAAAAGTTTCGCAAGTGTGAAGGCTTTGTTGATCTCTTAATTAGCTCTTAACAAATAGCCTGATGTGATCTATATGAGATTTGACTATTGCACAAATGAACATATTTAGTGTGCAAGAAAGGGGTGTTTGCTTAAAAACTTTTGCAGTCAAGAAGTGATGTAGGAGGAGACCCGGCGAACAACATTCCAGGCGCCCGCTTGTAAGGCTCCAGACGCCCGCTTACTTGAGATTGTTTCCGGTGCATGGTTTCTATTCAACGCGAGCTCCCACCTAGGTTATACCAAGCGCCCGCTTGGATTTACGGCAGAATTACCAGTTTTACGTTTTTTTATCGTTTTTGGCGCAGACTTTGGGGTTATTTCGGGATTATTTGTTAATTAGTTTTATGTTATTTTGTTAGGAGTATAAATACTATTTTCCTTCATTATTCTAAGGTTACAACTTATTATTATTGAATTGAACTTTGTTCTTAGAGAATTTCTTCTCTTTTCTGGTGGATTCCACTTTATTGTGTTTAAGGATTCATCCAGTTTATTGTGTTTAAGGATTCATCGCTTGTGAATTCTTGTGATTAGTGCGCTAATCACGAAATCTATCGCTTCCGTGCTGCGTCAGTTGGCATCAGAGCATGCCATATCCTGTCTTTTGCATCACTGATTCGTTATGGGGGATCAAGGAGCAACAAAAGGTGATATCGAGGGTATGACCACCGCTATCACCAACGCTATCACTGCTTTAACAACGCAGATCGCTGCGTTGGCAACCGCTCAACAGGGTCAGAATTCAGAACCGTAGGGGTGAGAGTGACAGGGTTGATCAAGTTCGGGATCTAGTTCGACGTCCTCAACGGGCAGAGAATCGGGATGAAGAAGAGTCCAGTTCTGAAGAAGAGGTTGTTGATGATGAGGAACCAGATCAGGGTAATAATCGAAACCGCCATGATTATAGAATTAAGGCTGATATTCCTTATTTCTATGGAACCATGGGGATTGAAGATTTCTTGGATTGGCAGAATGAAGTAGATCGTTTTTTCGAGGTTATTGAGGTACCTGCGAATAAATAGGTAAAGATGGTGGTGATCCGATTGAAGAGTACTGCTGCAGTTTAGTGGGATAAACTTGCAGGACAGAGACGACGGCAAGGAAAGGGGCCAGTTAAAACTTGGAGGCGTATGAAGCAGTTAATTTTTGAGAGGTTTTTACCGGCGGATTATTAGCAAATCTTGTATAAAATGTATCTCAATTGTGTGCAGGGCAAGAGAACAGTTGATGAGTATACTACTGAGTTTCATAGGTATACTGCGCGTGTTGATATTGAAGAGTCTGAGGATCAAAAAGTTGCTCGTTATATTAATGGCCTGAAAAGTTCCATACAGGAGAAGATTGGATTGCATCAGGTGTGGAATTTGACGGACGCTTCCACACTGGCTTTGAAGGCCGAACTCATGGAAAAATCAGGTACGAAGAATTTTAACCCTCCTTTTCGTAAATGGGTTCCACAGAGTAGTTCCGAAGCGGGGAGTAATAAGGAAAAGGTGACGACGGGTAAGGACCCAACTTCGCAGGCAAATGGTACTGGCAATACTAGTAGTTCTGCAGGAAGCAAGGCTCCAGCACAGAAGGAAGCAAACCCTTATGCCAAGCAAACGGGGGATAAATGCTTTCGTTGTGGTGGACAGGGTCACAGGTCCAACGTTTGCCCCACTAGGCGAACTGCTGCAATTCTGGAGGAAGAAGGGGAAGAGGAAGAAGTTGAGAATAATGAGTATGAAGGGGTCGAATTCGCTGAAGAGGAATCTGAGGAGCGAGTCGGATTGGTGCTTCAACAGATGCCGCTAACTTCCAAGAATGAGGGACAATGGAAGAATCTGTTCCGAGCACACTGTTCTGTTAAGAACAAGGTATGTAATTTGATTGTTGATAATGGTTGCACTGAAAATCTAGTTTCGCAGAAATTGGTTGATTTTCTAGGGTTAAAAACTGAGCCTCATGAGAAACCTTATAGTTTGGGATTGGTGAATAAAGGTTCAGAACTTAGGGTAACACAAACTTGCAGGGTCCCTATTTCTATTGGCAAGCACTATAAGGAGGAGGTTTTGTGTGATGTATTGACTATGGATGTCTATCATATATTTCTTGGTCGCCCATGGCAATATGACCACGACATTACTTATCAGGGTAAGGATAATGTGCCGATGTTTAAATGGGATAATCATAAAATTACTATAGCTCATGTTTTGCGTTTTGAGAAGCAGGTTGAGAAGGATGAACCGGTTGTGATGCTTATACAGAACGAAAAGGATCTTACAGCAGCTATTGAAGAGGCCGATTATTTCTGTCCAATAATCATTAAGGGGCTGCTGGGTTCTATTAGTGTGGAGATCCGGTTACCAAGGGCTATTGAAGAGCTTTTTGCAGGGTTTCATGAGTTGATTTTTGACGAGTTGCCCAATGACCTCCCTCTTATGAGGGACATTCAGCATCAGATTGATTTGATTCCGGGAGCTAGTTTGCCAAACCTCCCGCATTATCACATGAGTCCTAAGGAGAATGAGATAATTAGAGAGCATATTGAAGACTTGTTGCGGAAGGGGTTTATCAGGGAGAGTATGAGCCCATGTGCAGTACCAGTCCTTCTTGTGCCGAAGAAGGGTAATCAGTGGCGTATGTGTGTTGACAGCAGGGCCATCAACAAGATCACTATCAAGTATAGATTTTATATCCCTCATTTAGAGGACATGCTTGATGAGTTATCCGGTTCTAGGGTGTTCACAAAACTGGATTTGCGCAGTGGGTACCATCAGATTCGGATCAGACCTGGGGATGAGTGGAAGACAGCTTTCAAGAGCAAGGATGGACTTTATGAGTGGCTTGTCATGCCATTCGGGCTATCTAATTCCCCTAGCACTTTCATGAGGTTGATGAACCAGGTATTCCGACCTTTTATTGGCTCATTTGTTGTAGTCAATTTTGATGATATCCTGATTTATAGTAAAGATAGAACTGCACATATGGAACACCTTAGAAAAGTGTTACAGGTGTTAAAAGATAATCAATTGTATATCAATCTTAAGAAGTGCACATTTTGCACCAACAAATTGCTTTTCCTGGGATTTGTTGTTGGTGAGGAGGGGATACAGGTTGAGGAGGAGAAAGTGAGGGCAATTAGGGATTGGCCAGCCCCAACATCGGTCACAGAGGTGCGTAGTTTTTATGGTCTAGCTACGTTTTACAGGAGGTTTGTACGTAATTTTAGTACTATTACTGCACCTATCACTGAGTGTTTGAAGAAGGGTAAGTTTCAGTGGGGTTTTGAGCAAGAGCAGAGTTTTGCCCTCATCAAGGAAAAACTTTGCACCGCACCAGGTCTTGCTCTACCAGATTTTGATAAAATATTTCAGGTGTTGTGTGATGCTAGTGGTGTAGGGATTGAGGCTGTTCTTTCACAAGAGAAACGGCCGGTGGATTTATTTAGTGAGAAGTTGAGTGAGGCTCGACAGAAGTGGAGTAGGTATGATCAGGAATTTTATGTAGTCTTTCAGGCTTTGCGACAATGGGAGCATTATCTTGTTCAGAGGGAGTTTATTATATTTTCTGACCATCTTGCTTTAAAATTCTTGCATAGTCAGAAAATGATAAATAAGATGCATGCTCGTTGGGTTAGTTATCTGCAGAAATTCCCTTTTATTATTCAGCATAAATCAGGTGTTCAAAACAAGGTTGCTGATGCTTTGAGTAGAAGGGCTTCTTTGTTACTCACACTGTCTCAAGAAATTGTGGGTTTTGACTTGCTGAAGGAACTTTATGAGGAGGATGTAGATTTCAAGGAGTTGTCATATAAATGTGTGGGTAAACATCCTAGTGCAGATTTTCATATTCGGGATGGTTTTCTGTTTAGAGGGGATCGGTTGTGTGTTCCTGTTTCGTCTCTAAGAGAGAAACTGATTCGAGACTTACACAGTGGTGGTCTTAGTGGGCATCTGGGACGAGACAAGACCATTGCTAGTTTGGAGGAGCGATATTTCTGGCCTCACCTGCGGAAGGATGCTGATTCTATTGTCAGGCGCTGTTATGTCTGTCAGGTTTCTAAAGGCCAGTCTCAAAATACTGGTCTTTATTTGCCTTTACCTATTCCTGACGATATATGGCTAGATTTATATATGGATTTTGTGTTGGGACTACCTCGTACACAACGGGGTGTGGATTCTGTGTTTGTTGTGGTGGATCGATTTTCCAAAATGTCCCATTTTATTGCTTGGAAGAAGACTGCGGATGCAACGAATATTGCGAAGTTGTTCTTTCGAGAGATTGTACGACTTCATGGGGTTCCTAAGTCCATCACTTCGGACAGGGACACCAAATTTTTGAGTCACTTCTGGATTACTTTGTGGCGTATGTTTGGTACTGCTCTTAATCAGAGTTCTACAGCTCATCCGCAGATGGACGGACAAACAGAGGTTACTAACAGAACATTGGGGGAATATGATCAGAAGCGTGTGTGGAGACAAGCCAAAACAGTGGGATTTAGCTTTACCGCAGGTAGAGTTTGCTTATAACAGTGCAGTGCATTCAGCTACGGGTAAATCACCATTTTCTTTGGTTTATACTTATACTCCAAGGCATGTGGTAGATTTGGTACCATTACCTAAGGGTTGCGGTGTAAGTCAAGCGGCAGAAACTATGGCCAAGGATGTGCAAGCTGTCAAGGAGGCGGTCAAGGCTAAGTTGGAGGCAATGGGGTTAAAGAATAAGGTTGCTGCAGACAAGAAGAGGCGGGTCAAGGTTTTCAAGGTTGGTGATGAGGTGATGGTGTTTCTGTTGGATATTATGCCCTATGCCCTTGAGAAAGGCCTATACGTTATATCATAGCTTCATTTTTATAAGAGATAACAAACCCGATTATTATATCTTTTGCATGTTTATTATAATGATCATTGTCCCTAGCACTTATGAAGGACTAGCATGAGTTTAATAGATAATCATATGATGATTATGGCGCATAGGATGCAGATTAAACTTGTGGGTACATGTTGGAGAACAAGTACTGGATAGACCCGTTATAAGATTTATGTCATGGTCAAATGTCATAATTAAATCTCATAATAGTTATATCATTTATCCTTAGACCTGAGATTATCATAGTCTTCCACATGATGAACATTATGTTTGATGTACTCAAATGCTACCCCTAACCGGGTAGTTATAAAGGTTACGATTGGCATAATCGGATTCTTGTAGGGAAGAATGATAAGTCAAGATGGGATTTGTCCCTCTCTCAAGAGAGATATCTGCTTGGCCACTCGATGAGTGAGATTGATAATAGTGTACGGCCGTACCCAAATGAATTGAAGTGTTCAATGTTATTTGCTCATATCAATCTACTCGAGATCGAGAAAGCATTGGACAACATAAGTTGACGTGGACCATGACTTATGTCTAATATGATGTCGCGTGACAAAGGGATTGTGATACGTTCTATAAGGTTACTTTGGACTTTCAAAGTTATACTAACTGGGTAGTCATAATGGCTTGCTAGAGTCCGCTTATGACTTATGGGTTCGGACTGGTCCGGACTCATTGCCAACATAGTATAATCCTATTGGGTCACACACAATAGAGCGGATTTTAAAAAGGCTAAAATCGGGGATTTTTGGATTGGCCACCGTACGGCTACAATGGTGGAGTACGGCTCCAAAGGAGCTGTACGGCTACTGTGTCCATAACAGACCAGTTTGTTCAGTTTTCTTGACTGAAAAGGAATCCCGATCCCAAACGGAATTAGGTCAAACCCTTATATATGATATACAACCGAGTTTGACAGTCTCTAATGGTGATTTTAGAAATCACAAATCTTTGTTTTAGAAACAATAAATTATAGAGAGGTATGATTATTTATTGTGAGATTCATGATCGTCAAAATACAATAATCAATGAAGCAAGATAATTCCGACGAAGAAATCGTTTCTTCATCAAGCCTTGGGTCTAGCAATCCAGATCAAGAAGGTGTTCTTGATATCCATTCGACGTGTGGATACCGATGGAGGGTGTTTCCTTTAGCACCTTAAAGTCCGTGTTCATAGATGCGATCTTCAAGGGTTAGTTTCTTTCGTCTTGTATTTAATTTAATAAACATGCACGGATCCGGACTCTTGGGTGTTTGATTTATATGTTTAATTCCGCTGAGCATGATGCATCAAAACCCAACAGTTTATTCGCAAAAAACGTTTTCCTGTTGGTACTTACAAGAAGTTACAGCCTCGCAAATATGGACCGTTCAAAGTGACTCGCAAAATTAATGATAATGCTTATGTGGTGGCTCTTCCCGATGATTTGAACATTTCTAACACGTTCAACGTAGATGATATTTATGAGTACCATGCGGATGGGGTTCTTTATCCTGGTGAGAACTCGGGGTCAAGTTCTTTAGAGGTGGAAGAGACTGATGTAGGAGGAGACCCGACGAACAGCATTCCAGGCGCCCACTTGTAAGGCTCCAGGCGCCCGCTTACCTGGGATTGTTTCCGGCGCATGGTTTCTGTTCAACGCGAGTGCCCGCCTAGGTTATACCAAGCGCCCGCTTGGATTTACGGCAGAATTACCAGTTTTACGTTTTTTATCGTTTTTGGCGCAGACTTTGGGGTTATTTCGGGATTATTTGTTAATTAGGTTTATGTTATTTTGTTAGGAGTATAAATACTCTTTTCCTTCATTATTCTAGGGTTACAACTTATTATTATTGAATTGAACTTTGTTCTTAGAGAATTTCTTATCTTTTCTGGTGGATTCCAGTTTATTGTGTTTAAGGATTCATCGCTTGTGAATTCTTGTGATTAGTGCGTTAATCACAAAATCTATCGCTTCTGTGCTGCGTCAAGAAGATGTGGCGAAAAGGGGTGTTTGCTAAGTTTTGGTGAGAGGCTTTTATATATCTTCATAACGTACCCGTTGGTTCCCAACGATCTTGAGCATCATGGGCATTGAAGTTTTTCAATCCATTTTCTTTGACTTGAATAGTGTTTATGAACGGTGACATGTCAGGTTTGACCTTTGACTAAATGCTTAGCTGTCATGACATGTTACTTGGATGGGTATGCTATCTTTGCTGAGGTCCACTATCACGACTGGTATGAATGCCTAAGATAGTGGACCTTTACTTGTAAGTTTCTTCAAGTATTTTCGTTGAGATTGAGTCTTTTAAAGGGCTGGATTTTGTTGATAGCTTTAGAATGAAATGTTTTAATATATTTTCATTGAATCTTTGTTAATTGTTTGTCAAAACTATTTGTTTAGAAACTTAGGTTCTACTCCCTCCGTTCCAGAGTAAGTATCCACCTTTTCTGCATGTTAGCACAAAAGAACTTTGAGCGATAACTTTAGGTTGATTTAATTATCTTAATACAAAATTTAAAATTGTTATTGATATTATATACTCCATCCGTCCCAGCACAAGTAGGACTAGAGGAGTTTGCACACTAATTAAGAAAAACTAGTGAATGTGTGGTAGAAAATGAAGAGAGATAATGAGTGGAGTAAATAGTAGTGTTAGTTGGATAAATTGAGTGGTGGAAAATGAAGAGAGAGAGAATGAGTGGGATAAATAGTAGTGTTTGTTGAATAAATTGAGTGGTGGAGAATGAAGAGGGAGAATGAGTAGGGTTGAAACATTTCCATTTTAGGCAGTCTCACTTTTAGTGGGACGTCCCAAAAGGGAAAGAAGTCTCACTTGTGCTGGGACGGATGGAGTATAATGTTGTCTAAGAAATAAGTTTCATATATTCATTATGATAATTAAATCAACCTAAAATTATAGCTCAAAGTTCATTCGTGCTAATATGGAAAAAGAAGTGGACACTTACTCTGGGACGGAGGTAGTAATAGTTATGCATTTCATAAACAAAAGTTGCTTAGTTTACAAACACCAATTCTCTTGCTTTATAAACTTAGTGATCATCTGAGCACATAGTGCAGTTATCTTGATGATGAATAGAGGAATATTGATAGTCTCTATCGTAAATATTTTTTTGGATATTTCCACATAATTCGTTTTAACAAAATTGGCTTGCTTTGACTCTTTTTGGTTCATTAGATTAATTTTTAAGAAATTTTAAATTTTGAAAATATATACTCCCTCCGTCCCACCTCACTTGATACCTCTGAGGTGGGCACAATAATTAAGGAGAATGAATAAAATAAGGAAAATATGTAGTAGAAAATGAAGAGAGAGAGAAAGATGGGTAAATAGTAGCGTTGGTTGAATAGATTGAGTGGTGGAAAATGAAGAGAGAATGAGTGGTGGGGTATAGTGAATATAAAATTATAAAAATATGTTATTTTGGGAAGTGTCAAGTGAGTTGGGACAGCCCAAAATGGAAATAAGTGTCAAGTGAGCTGGGGCGGAGGGAGCATGTCATTATTTTCACAAAAACTGTATATTTTGAAATCTAAAACATGATTAATATCTCCATCTATCTCTAATTGGTCTTCAAGGTGGATGAATGGATTTTACTTATCCTACAATAGTTTTTTAGTTAAAGTCCAATTTTATTAAACTTTCCTCAATTTCAAGAATTGAGATGCAGGGCGATGAATAAAGTTGATAATTGTTGTGAGTATGAAAAGTGATGTATAAAAGAAAAAGTGGGTACGGAATAGTATTTGCATATGAAAATGAAAGAAACTAGTATGTAACTTGGAATGATAGTCCCCGAACAATATAATTTTATTTTGACTGAGAAACTCTTTTTGATAAAATAGCCGTTTCCTCTCTTTCACTTTTCTCTGCATTTCTTTTTCTACATGCTTTTCTTCCTTAATTGTTTTGATTTTCACTTGTTTAATTCAAGATTTCTAGTTTTACATTTAGTAATTGAAATATAGCAATTACTAAATGTAAAATTAGAGATTTTGTTTTTTAGATTTGCTTTATTTCTTCAATTCTAGTTCTTAATTAGGATTTTTTAAAACTAGTTTCAATTTCTTTCCGTTGATATTTCATTGTTTCTGATTCAGATTTTATTGATTAGGGTGATATATAAATCTCGAATCCTTTCTCTAAATTTAATTTCAGATCTGATTTTGGGTTTTTTATTTCTATAACTCTAAGAACAAAATCTGTTTTTTTTTTTTTTTTTTTTTTTTTTAATCTTTGTTTGGAATAATTCAAGAGGAATGATGGTTGATTTGTGTTGAGTTTATTTCCTTCTCCCCTTGTTGGGAGCCTTTGCATTCTCCCCTTGTAGGGAGCCTTGGTTTTTGTGTGATTGTTGTTGTTTGTTCGATCGAGCAACGTTTGGGAACCTCGGTTGGCGGTTAGCTAATCCAGATGCCTTAAACTATTGTGTTTTTAAAGCTAAATTTTTTCCGAGTAGGGATTTTGTAAATGCCAAGAGTGGGCAGTGTCCAAGTTACGCTTGGAAAGACAACTGTGTGTTCCAAGACATTGTGAAGAGAGATACGAAGTCGAAGATTGTGAATGGTCATAAAATCCGCTTCCTGGGTGATACATGGCTTCACAATGGTGCTAGTGCATTTGGTTACATTATAATTTTATGCACAAACACCCTCATTTGTCATCCCTCTGTTTACTTTTATGTAATTCAAAATGCCAATGTAATGACTGATATTATTTGAGTTTTTTGCAAAAGTGACATGCATATTTTGTGCAATATATCAATTTGAATCGCATACTTAATAAACAGAAAATGTGACATGCGTACTTATGATTGGGAAGATTTTTAGACTAATTTTTTAACCCCCATTAAAATTTTAACGGGACGGTCCATAAAGGAGGTAATAATGAAAATATAAAACTTACAAGCCTAAATTTATAGTCAATAAAATAAGGACTTGAATGTACATTAAAATCCTCACTGGACGTCGCATTCTTCTTCCCAACACGTTAAATGGAACGGCATGAACCCTTCCCCCTCCATCTCCCGTCTGGCGCCGTCACCCTCCCCCACTCTCGCCCAAGTGCCTCTCACCGATTAGTCGTTACATGGTTGATGGTTCCTCTCCGACGCCATTATTACCTTCTTCTCCAAACCCATCTCCCACTCCCTACTCCTTTTCCGTTTGCTTTTCCCCCTCAAAACCACCGCCGGCCACTCTTTTTTTGCTCGAGCTAGTTATGAACTGAAATCCGCCGACCACCCTCACCATTTTCTTCAAAAATCGAAGTCTCCCTCCATCCCGTTATTTCTCTCCCACAGAGGTAGATTAGTCTTTCGAATTTGTACCATTTTTTAATTTTTTTTTTCAGATCTGAAGAGTTTTTTGTGTTTGATTTCATGGCGTGTGTGTGTGTGTGAGAGAGAGAGAGAGTTTGATTATGTGCGTGTGTTATTTTGAATCAGGGTTTGGTTTCAAATCTGGGTTTTTGCATCATGGTGTATGTTTGAGTTTGAATCTGAGTTTTTGAAGATTTGGGTGATGTCTGAGTTTGATTGAGTGTTGAGGATTTTGGAGATGAAGGTTTATGATAGCACACCCTTTTCTGCAACAAGTGAAATGTAAATTACAGAGTTGATGGATCATGAAGAGGAAGAAGGCACATTAGTAGAGGTTGAATCTGCAGTCACTGCTAGTCCTGGGCGTATTCCTCCCCATTTGCGCAATGTCTGAAAAATTTCAAGATTCTTGGATTAGTTCTGAAAAAAGTGTCTCTAATCCTATTTCTAAGGCCACAGACTCCACAATCTTATTGAGACTATTATTGGTGGTGTTGAGACTGGTATAGTGGAGGTTATGGTGGAATGAGACATGTGTAGAAGGAGATTGATGATGATGGTGGTTGTTGGTTGTTGGTAGTGGTGGTCGGGTGGTGGTGACTTTGGGGAAGACGGTGGGGAATTGGGATAAGGAGATGAATTTGAATTATTTTTTATTTTTTTTATTTTTTTATTTTTGAGGCAAAGATGAATTTGGATTTTAAATTTTACATTTTCAGCTCTTTAATTTGTTATATGATACAATTCAATTCAGCAACAATTCAGCAAAGTGTTGGAACAATTTTAATCCCTGAATGCCACACTCACTTTAGAATAGGATTGAGGAAGAGATGAAGCGGAAGCGATAAAATATATACCTGTTGAATCCATGGATGATGTAGGGAGAAATGAAGAACAAGAAGAAGAACAAAATAGGGAGAGTGTTCTTCTAAGTGATAATGTCTCTTTTCCTCTCAAAGTCTTCTAACAATATGAAGATAAATTTAGATGAGAAAGCAAGAATTCATTAGTCTCTAAGGGTTGATGGAACACCCTTTATATAGGAGACTTGGTGACATTTCACTTAGGGACCACACCCTTTCAAGATAAGTGATATTATATTACCCTTTTGCCCATCACAATTAGGTAATTATATATCCAGGAATTCTACACATTTCATTATAAACTATACTTTATAATTAACATTATAATCATAATTTTATGAATGGAAGTCTAAATGACTTGTGTTGCAAGCCATGTCCCAACAATCTCCCACTTGGGTTGCAAAACAAAATCCTTCCTTTAAATCATGAATATAACACAAATGACAACCCTAATGTGCGCACTTTATTGTCATTTATAACAATCTCGTCCATTAGCCATACAAGTATAGGACTAAAGGGGCAGTCGTTGTAATTGATTCGCAACTAAACCCACAATAATCACGTATACAAATCCAACTAAATGACATAGATCAAAAGTATAGATGTGTAGCATGGAATCATAATGAATATATACATATTCTTCCAACTAGTCCAACTTAGCCAAATGAGATCAAAACTTTAAATAATAGAACAATTAATGAAATAACAACACAAACTCCCACTATACTAAATGTTATCAAAAGTTGTTACACCCATATGAGCAACATGCTCGTGAAACACTGAAGATGATAACTCTTTCATAAATGGATCCTCTAAATAGAGTTTGTTTCTATAAGTCGTATCCCTTTCGTTCATGTTGTACTCTTTTCTTTATAACAAGATAATTAATGTATAAATCCATAAACTCTTGTTAAAGTACAGAACTGCTACCTGATAGTCATTTCTTAATTGGTCTTTCGACACTTGTTTTGAAAAATTACAGTCCATTAAAACATATGCAGCCATATATTTAACTAATGTCGGAATACCTAATGATCTCAAGATTATCCGACTTCAAAACATAGGCATGTAGTTCTTTAGTGTTTTGTAAATACTTCTATCATTCTTTTGGCTGCTACTTAATGTTCTTTCCGGATTGCTTTGGTATTGACCAAGCATCCAAACATTAAATGTAAGATATACATATACATTAAGCTTCCTACTGCTGATGTAAAGAGGGAATTTTCCATATACTTGGATTCAAAATTTACTTTTAGGACACTGTTTAAGACTAAGAATGTCTCCTTTAAAATTAGGGGTGTCATGTGGTTTACATTTTTGCATGCTAAACCTTTTGTAATACCTTTCCATATGGCCTTTTGTGATAATCCTAAAACATCTCGTGAGTGATCACGGTGAATTTGGATTCTTAATACAAAGATGCCTTACCAAGATCTTTCATTTCAAATAAGAAATTTTTTAGTTTCCTTAATAAGGTTCATATCATTACTAGCAAGCAAAATCATCATCCATATATAAGACCAAAATTATAAATTTACTCCCACTGAACTTATAGTATACACAATCTTAATCAAGATTCTTGTCAAAACCAAATAAAAATAACTTGATTAAGTACCATTGATGAAAAAACTTGCTTGAGTCCACAAATGGATTTCTTTAAATTCACAAACTAATTGCTTAGTTTGATCCAAATCAACCATATATTCCTCAATGTTTCCATTAAGGAAAGTTGTCTTTATATCCATTTGATAAACTTCAAGATCATAATATGCTATATGTGCCATAATGATCTAAAAGTGTTTTTAGAAGATACCAGAAAAGTGCTTTCTTTATAATTAATGTCTTGTTTTTTAGTCAAATCTTTAACAATTAGATGGGCTTTATATCTTTCCATATTACCTTGTGAATTCTTTTGGTCATAAAGATTAATTTAATCCCAATAGGTTTCACATCTTTAGGTAATGGGACAAGATCCCAAACGTTGTTATCCTTATAGATTTTAACCCTTCATTTATGACATTAATTTCGTATATGAGAATTAGAACTATTAATGGTTTCAAGGAAAATGAGAGACTCATCTCCCACTAAACCTAAGTGTCCTTTATTCTCGACAATATACACTTCATAATTATCCGGATTTGCACTTTCTTCTTACTCTATTGGATCTTCCAAAGGGCACCGGTTCTATCTTATTTTCAGGTTGTTGAATTTCCTTCTTATGATCAACATTTCCATGTTGTTCAATATTTATAGGGAAATCATATTTATTTTGAATTGTATGTTCTTCTTGAATGTCAAGTTCAAAACTTGATATCCAATTGGAACTATGGGAAGTGGTATATAAATGGATTCCATACAAATGAATTCCTCTTCCTTTTCAAATTCAAAATATTTCTCCAAATTCTCCCACTAAATTCAACATCCTTAAAAGAACCTAGCATTTCTCGTTTTTCAAAACGTTCTAACTTTCGGGTTGTAAAATTTATATATCCCTTAGTTCTCTCGGCTTACCCCATGAATAACTACTAATAATCTTACGTCTAACTTGCCCTTAGTAGACTTATAAAGTCTATCCTTATGCTAGACAACCCCATAAATGAATATGATTTAAGGACGAATAAGGAATGCGTCCTTAAATCATTAAGGGTTTATATTAGTAGCCTTAGACGGAGCTTTAATGAGAATAAAGGTTGCGGCTTTAACGTATCGCCCATAATGAGTGAGGTAAGAGAAGTATAAAACATACTTATTACCATATCCTTAAGGATTTCAATATGTCTCTAGTACAATATTCATGCTAGGCGTACCCGGCTCAATGTAGAGAGAGATAATCCCACACTCTTTCAAAACAGCGAGTAAAAAGGACCTAGACGTTGTTCCTTTTAACAATCATTCCAAAGATGTATACACCATCATGAATGACCCTAATGTTCTTAATAGTCTTCAAAGTTGATTTCCAACTTTGTCTTTATAAGACTTTTAAAACGTCCAAACTCAATATTTTATGAAGCAAATAAATGTATTCAAACTAAGAGTTAGTCATTTTGAACATAATAACTATTGTTGACCTTTTCCATGAAAGAATAATTAATGGCCTACAAATATCCGAATGCATTAGTTCATTGAGACACTTGATGCTCTCGAGAATACTATAATGTTTGTAAATTTACTTTAAGGCATTTAATGCAAAAGTATTTTCTAAATTATCAAGTTTGTTTATGATTTTCCTTTAACATAAGCTTATCAATTTTCCTCTTGGAAATATGACCCAAATGCCTATGCTTTAATAAAATATAAACTTTACTTGATAAATTTTGCTTTCTAGTTTTGGTTTCATTATTAAGGGACACATTTATTGTTTGAATAATGTCAAGTAAATAAAGAACACTTGACAAAGTACTAGTACCAACAACCTTGGAATTTAAAATAAAGGTCACAAAAAATGAACAAAATAACATTCTTTATTCAATATTGTGATATATATATTAAATTCCGTCTAAATGACGGTACAACAAATGTATTATTCATACAAACAATACTTAGTACTTAACAATAACTGAAAAAGAGTCCTTATGCCTAAAACTTCAACCGGATTCTCAGCTCCCATATAGATGAATCTCTCATCTTCACTGGTTCTTCGGTAACTCAGGCAATCCTACACAAACATATTTATGTGAGTTGTTGCACCAAAATCAACCACCATGTATATGTAGGAATTGAAACCAAATTTAGCCTTAATACAAACAAGACCAAATGACATACCTTTCTTAGCACGCCAAGCTTGATACTTAGTGCAGTCGAACTTCATGTGTGTAAGGTCCTTGCAAAAGAAGCATTTATTTTCTTTATGATCATTGGATGATCTCTTAGGCTTCTTTTTACTTGCAACCGCAATTTCCTTCCTTTTTCTCTTTGTCCCATGAGAAGAGGTAGATGCCAAACATCCCTCAATCATATCAAGGAATGTTTTAGCATCAACGTCTTTGGAGACACCGTCCAAAATGGTCTCTGGGACAACTATATTCATGATTATTAGGCTCACGCGGTTGGAGTGTTCACACTTCTCATTATTTAAGCAATCTTCTTGAGTGCTTATGTCAGAAAGAGGAAGAGGAAACGGTTTCCTTAATGCGTGATCTATGTCCATATAGCCTAAGATCATCATCAATTTATTTTTCCAAGTTTTAAAATTAGTCCCGTTAAGCATCGGTAAAGTACTCATAGCAGTAATCACGGATGAAGCAATAAGTAAATCTGTTGGGTTTTGAGAACAAAAAGAATGAAAACAAAACATGAATAAGAAACTACAAAATGAAAAATGATTAATTATATCAACGAAATCCATCAAGAAGACAATCAACATGACATCAAAACTAATCTTTGGATTGCGAGTTGACTCATAAATGATTGCCTTAGGTAACAAGTAATTTGAACTTATATTTTAATAAATACTTAATCTTCCTTTGGGCCGACATAAGTACCTAAGAAAATATCCTAATGTTCATTTTATTTGTTACCACATGAATGCCTAAGTTTAGTCAAATGTCAAGATCTTCTTTGGAAAATTCAAGTCATTCACATATTAACTTAAACATCCAACACTTTAAATTTAAGGGTTTAAATAACGTAAATCACTTAGGCGACAATATTATTTAAACAATGAATAAAATTGTCAAAGCATATAATTAATCATAACTTTTTTTTTTAGGTTTGAAATAATGTAGGTTTTGTTCCAAGGGAAAAACAAAATAGTGCAAAACTTAGAAAAGTCCAAAACCTGTGAACAGTAACTGCTCGGCCGCTCTAAACAAAACGCTCGACCGAGCAGATCGGCCGAGTCATATGATGTGCTCGGCCGAGCACCTTTAATCAGAATGTTTTGGTCAATTTGTCACATTATGCTCGGCCGCTCTAAACAAAATGCTCGGCCGAGCTGCTCGGCCGAGTCTTATGATGTGCTCGGCCGAGCACCTTAATCAGAAACAAATGCCTTATTTGACATAAAATGCTCGATCGTGCAAAACCAAATACTCGGCCGCGCAAGTCTTGGTCCGATCGGGCATAACCAAAAACCCGACCGGGTAGTCAAGAGAACCGGACCGAACTCGACCAAAGGTCCGACCGGTTTATGCCATTTTTGGCGCCTGTTCATGTGCTCGGCCGAGAAGATCCCAAGACTCGGCCGAGCAGTTCGCACCTTTTCATACGCTCAGCCGCTCTAAACAAAGGACTCGGCCGAGCAAGACGATTTCTGCACTTCTGAATTTTGTTCAAACTTTCCCAAAATCAATGAATTGCAAGTAGATCCCCATGGTATGTCCTTAAAACATAAAACCATGTTATTTAGGGATAATCTTGCCTTAAAATTAATGGAATCAAGTGAGTAGATCCACATAGTATGCACGAAAACATAAAACCATGTTATGAAGGCATAGTCACACTTGAACCATTTAGTTTTAATGAACAAAACTTTCAAACCTTTTCTGAATTTTAGATGATGATTATCAGTGCTCTATGAACGAATTAGAGTCCCTAATCAACATCAAATACCTTAAGATTCAACAGGGAAAATGAATCATAGTTAAAGCATAAAGCTTTTCTTAAAACAAGAACTCAAACTTAAACTAAAGATGAACGGGGCTCTGATACCAATTGTTGGAACAATTTTAATCCCTGAATGCCACACTCACTTTAGAATATGATTGAGGAAGAGTTGAAGCGGAAGCGATAAAATATATACCTGTTGAATCCATGGATGATGTAGGGAGAAATGAAGAACAAGAAGAAGAACAAAATAGGGAGAGTGTTCTTCTAAGTGATAATGTCTCTTTTCCTCTCAAAGTCTTCTAACAATATGAAGATAAATTTAGATGAGAAAGCAAGAATTCATTAGTCTCTAAGGGTTGATGGAACACCCTTTATATAGGAGACTTTGTGACATTTCACTTAGGGACCACACCCTTTCAAGATAAGTGATATTATATTACCCTTTTGCCCATCACAATTAGGTAATTATATATCCAGGAATTCTACACATTTCATTATAAACTATACTTTATAATTAACATTATAATCATAATTTTATGAATGGAAGTCTAAATGACTTGTGTTGCAAGCCATGTCCCAACACAAAGGGTAGGCCCTACTTGGAGCTTACATGGACCGTCCCGTTAAATTTTTAACGTGTGTTAAAAATTTGTCTAAAAATCTTGCCAATCATAAGTACGCATGTCACATTTGATGTTTATTAAGTACGCGAGTCAAATTGATATATTGCACAAAGTACGCATGCCACTTTTGCAAAAAACTCGATATTATTTGGGTTGTGCCTCTTAAATTTATGGAGAGCCTGCCCGAAATCTTATGCTTTTGCAATTAAAAAAAAAAAAAAAAAGCTTGGAATGATAGTGGTTGGTGAGTTGAGAAGTGTGGTAGGTAAAGAATGGATTTTTTCTTTAGGAGAACGCGTTTAATTTCCGCCATCTATAAATATAAATATAGATATTATAACGAATAAACAACAAATTAGACGGTGAGAAATGTCCACGAATTTGTTCTAACAAAATCACTTAATTTTATTCTTATGTTTATCTTGATGTGCGAGGATCACGGTAAGCTTTCGACATTGACAAAAACTTGTGTGCACACATGCATGATCCGTCTCATCCATGAGACGGGTCGGTTTTTGACCCACCCGCCCGACCCACGAACCGGCTCCAGGACCTAGGGGTCGAACCTGCCACGTGGCAGCCTCTCACATGCCAATTTTTTTTTTTTTTTTTAATTTTTATATTTGTTTTTGGTTTTTTTTCGGTTTGTCAAAAGTAATAGTTACTATAACTTAATGTAATGACTGTATTCATATAAAGTAACAATTTGTATACATAAAAGTAATACATATAAAGTAACAGTGTTTTTTTCTATGTTTTCTTCGTTTGCCAAAAGTAATACTTATTACAACTAAAATGTAACGAACGTGTTACTTATATGTAATAATGTTTATACATAATTGTAACACATATATATAGAAAAAGTAATAACTCAACCATTTACATTTTTAGAGCTAAAAACACTTGATTAGTGTTACATGTAAAAGTATTATATTATCTATAGAAATATGTTATAATTTCTTTTATTAAAGTGTTACATTTACTTGTACAAACAATTACATTCATATATGAGTTGTTACTTTTCAAATGTTACTTTCTTTCAAAAAATTAAATCAAAATACACAATATTTTACATTTTTGCAAAAGCATTATTACATTTCAGTATAAATGATAATTACATTTAGATATTGTTTGGGTTACATGTAATTATAGTTAGTATTACATTTGAAAAAATGGGTAAAACGAGCTTTTGTTTTTGTAAAACAGGTGTTACGTTATCTTATGAACAATGTTACTTTATATGTATACAGTCATTACATTAAGTTATGGTAACTATTACTTTTGGTGAACGGCTGAAAAGCCAAAAAAATAATATAAAAACTCAAAAAAAACCCAAAAAAAAAATCTTTTTTTTGGGACCTCTGTGAGGCTGCTACGTGGCGGGCCATGCCCCATGGGTCATGGGTCGACCCGTCTCATGCATGAGACGGATCCTCTTATTCTCATGGGAGACCACCTCTTCGACATTTGACTAAGTCACTGGCAAGAAGATTATGTGGGCCTTGTCTGCTGGTAAAATGGACAATGATTTTTTTTTTTCCGGTTAAATTTCCCTTGAAAAGTTGGGATTTAACTTAAAATGTATCAGATGTATTTTTATCAGTTGTAACAATTTAATATTATTTCATTTAACAAAACAATTAATGAAGACAAATTCTTATGTACACCGGGTACCGGGTGTACGGCGGGCGGCGGGCCGCTCCATGGGCCGACCGCCCCGCCCAGCCAGCCCTCATCCATTCTCAGCTTGACACGTGGCGCGTTGTGAGCCACACGCTGGTTCACCCAGCCACGCGCTGCCACGTGTCACCTTAAAAAAAACCCCATTAACTTTAAAATGCTATATCTTGAGATGTATAACTCAGAAAATAAAAATAAAAATACCGTTTTGTTCGTCTCGACAAGACGAATAAAACTACATAGGTCATGATATGGTTTGATTTTTTTAAAAAAAAACATATTTTTTTACACACAAAAAATTTTAGTTGCTTGTCAGTTGAGATGTAACACTCTGTTCTGATAAAAGTAACACTTTCATCTTCAAAAAGTAACACTTTTTACAGTCAAATGTAACATCATTTTTACAAAAAAAAAAATTGGATTTGCATTTCAATTGTTACTTTCTCAATAAAAAATTGTTACATTTCATATACTCCCTCCGTCCCATAGAGAGTGAGACTAGAGGAGTGGGCACGATATTTAAGATAAAGTGATATATATGTGGTAGAAAATGAAGAGAGAGAATGAGTGGGGTAAATAGTAGTGTTGGTTGAATAAAATGAGTGGTGGAAAATGAAGAGAGAGAATGAGTGGGTTTAAATAGTGGGGAATGATGAATATAAGTATATTAAAACATTTCCATTTTGGGTAGTCTCACTTTAAGTGGGACGGCCCAAAAGGGAAATAAGTCTCACTCTTAATGGGACGGAGGGAGTATAATGTTACATTTAGGAATATAAAACTGTTACAATTGAGAAAAATAAATGTTACATTCATTTTTTATAAAATGTAACATTAGTTTAATTGTCAATCCTATGTTAATTTTCGGAGAAAAAAAGTGTTACATTTGAAAAAAATGAGTGTTACATTCTTTTATAAAAAGTGTTACATTAGTTTAGTTGTCAATCTTTATGTTATGTTTATTTATTGTAGCAAAATTGTGGCACATTTTTTTTTAAAAAGTGTTACATTTGAATAAAAAAAATGTTACATTTTGTTATAATAAGTGTTACTTTTGTTGGAGGGAAAAAAGTTGGGGTGGCAAAAAAAAAAAAAAAAAATCTCGGCCAAAAAAAAAAAAAAAAATATCGGAAAAGTTGCCCGCCGCACGCCATGCGGCGGGTGTACATGAGAGCACCTCATTAATGAAATGTAACAAATTTTAATGTAAAAGTGGAATTTGAATATTCTAACTAAAAAAAAAATACTCCCTTCTGTTTCTATTTAGGTTTTTAGTTTGAATTTGCACGTTGATAAACAAATCAATTAAAACAATGAAAATAGGTCAACTAAAAGAATGGAGTTAAAGATATAATTGTCCAAAACACTATTCATAAATCAAGTGAGTGAAAAGTAAGTTACGTAAGTATTTTTTTTTATTTTTTTGTAATTAAATGAAATTTATGAGGACAAGATTGTCCAAAACACTGTTCATACTTTGCCATTTATGAAATAAAGCAACTAAGAATTTAAAATTAGGACAAATCAAAATTGAAAGTAAGAATTTTAAACCGGGGAAGGAGGGAGTAATAGTTATTTTGAAAAAATTAGTCTAAAAACAACAACTAGTTGGATGGAAGGGAATATTAAAAAAATGATTGATAAGTGTTTACTTCTTTAAATTATTCTTAACATTTGAATTCAAACTTATTATATAATTGTGCCTAGACATATGAACTGATAATTTGTATATATGTATATAGGTTTTGGAATCACATGAAATGAAATAATGTCTCAAACTTTCAACTTGTTTCCTCAAAAAAAAAAATAAAAAAAAATAAATTAAAATTCAGCCTTTCTATTCTCTGGACAAAAAAATGTTGACAGGGTTGTGAAACCTTCGAAGTTGAATTTTCAACAACATTTTTTGTTATTATCCTTACCAAATTGAGAGAATAAATGACAACAAGTTAAAAATAAAGGGATGCTGACATTTATGAAATGTGATGTTTGACCCGATGATGTTAATGTTTTAGTTTCATTTGCTTATACTACCTCCGTCCCAGCTCAATGTGCACTACTGTTTGATTTTTCTGGTCAACTTGACTGAACTTTGACCTTAATTTTATGAAAAATCTATATATCTCTATGCAATTTTGAAAAATGTTATTGATATTATTTCTAACAATAAAACAATAATAGCTTTTAAATTTGTATAATAATAGCTAGATTTTTCACAAAATTATGGTCAAAGTTCGAATGAATTGACCACATGAACAGTAAAAGTGCATATTGAGCTGGGAAAGAAGTAGTATAATTTATTTCCAAACTCAATGTATATTATAAGAAAAATAAAAAATAATCACGAAAATAATCAAAATTATTACTAGTAGTATACAAATTTGGACATTGAAACTAACCAAATCTACTGTGTCTAATGCACATTGTTTCCCACTTAACCGACATTTTTGCACCATTTCACCATAATAACCACTATTAAGTATTAAGTACCTCTCCAACAAAAATGAAGTATCTCTCGAACAAGCTAGAATGTAAAGGGTAACATTTTTTTTTCCGAAACAAGGTACTCACTCAGTCACAGTTTAAGATTCTTATTTTCCTTTTTTGATATGTTCCAGTTTAAGGTTCTTAGTTGTTATAATATTTCTTAAATGGCGAATGATGAATAGTGTTTGGACATTCTTGTCCTCATAATGTTCATATATTACAAAAAGCCCATCACTTACCCATCTACTTTTCACCCATTTGCTTTATGAATGAACAATTATATCCTCCATGTTGTGGATATGGCCCTCCACTACCCAAGCAAATCGCAAGAACAATAAAAGCAAACAAACAAAGCACAAGAAATCAAAGCAAGAAAAGACACAGAAATTGTTTACCCAGTCCGTCAATATGTTTGACTACGTCTGGGGGCACTACCAAGCCAGGATCTTGCACTATAATATGTTATCTTGAAGTTACAATGAGTTTGAGGGCGGAACATTGTTTAAATACATGCCCTGGAATAAGATCTAAAACTAAACAAAGAAGGAATCCCGAAATCCCGTCAGCGGACCAGGCGCCCGCCTGGACTACCCCAAGCGCCCGCCTGCCTTTGATTTCCGAAGAAACAAACCTACTGTCCAAATGAGCGCCCGCCTGCTGGGCACCGAGCGCCCGCTCGCTCCCTCCGCCTGGAATTCTCCTTTTTGTTCCTTTGAGGATCTCTACTCCAACAATCTCCCACCTAGAGATTAACCGCATATACAAACCCTGTATCCGTCTTCAACTCATCATTGGTGTCGTCCTAGTGCTCACCTCGATCATGGTAATGCCTTCCTCCTCTCTTATTCTCCAAGCCCAATTGAAGCTTTACATAGCTTCAACTTTTCAAGGTTTACCACCTTGGTCAACATGTCAGCCGGGTTCTCCGATCCCAATATCTTCTCCAGCCTTAAGATCTTCCTCTCCAAGAGATGCCTGATGTAGTGAAACCTCAGCTCAATGTGCTTCGTCCTAGAATGAAACGCCGGATTCCTAGCCAAATGAATTGCACTCTGACTGTCACTGTAGAGAGCATTACCACTTCGCGTCTTCCCAAGTTCACCCAAGAAGTTCTGCAACCATACCATCTCTTTGCTTGCCTCTGTCACTGCCACATATTCTGCTTCCGCAGTCGACTGAGCCACGATCTTCTGTAATTTAGAAGCCCAGGAGATTGCCGTACCACCCAATGTGAAAACATAACCCGTAGTACTTCTCCTCTTGTTTAGATCGCTTGATGCAAAATCCGCATCAACATAACCCGCTAACACGACCTCCTTGCTTGAGAAACATAGAGTCTTATCAGCAGTACCCTTTAAGTAACGCAGGATCCATTTAACCGCTTCCCAATGTTGCTTCCCTGGATTGCCCATGTATCGGCTGACTACTCTCACCGCATGTGCAATGTCCGGCCTTGTACACACCATTACATACATTAGACTCCCCACTGCCGAAGCATATGAAGTCCTCTCCATCTTGTCACGCTCCTCCTTGCCCTTAGGTGAGTCCTTCTCGGATAGCTTGAAATGCATACCCAATGGTGTCCCTGTTGGCTTCGCCTCTTCCATGCAAAACCTTGCCAAGACTTTCTCAACGTATTCTGCTTGTGAAAGAACCAACTTACCCGACTCCCTATTCCGGTCAATCCGCATGCCCAAGATTTTTCTGGCCTCCCCCAAATCCTTCATCTCGAACCGTTCTGACAACTGAGCCTTCAATCTGTTTACCTCTCTACTGCTAGAGCCCGCTATTAACATGTCATCCACATATAACAGCAAGATTATATACCCATTGTCCGTGTTCTTGAAGTAGCAACAATGATCCGCCTCACATATGATAAAATCAATACCGTGCATGAATCCATCGAACTTCCTGTACCACTGCCTAGGAGCTTGTTTAAGGCCATACAAGCTCTTAATCAACCTGCAAACCAGTTCCTCGCTACCCTTAGACAAGTAACCCTCTGGTTGTACCATGTAAATTTCTTCCTCCAAATCACCATGAAGAAAGGCCGTCTTTACATCCATCTGTTCCAGCAACAATTTATCCGCCACTACTATCCCCAGAACCATTCTGATAGTGGTCATCTTCACAACTGGAGTGAATACCTCGGTGTAGTCAATACCGTACTTTTGCTGAAACCCTTTTACAACCAACCTTGCCTTGTAACGCTTACTGCCGTTTGCTTCCTCCTTGATCCTGTAAACCCACTTGTTATGCAATGCCTTCTTCCCCTTAGGCAGTTTAATCAACTCCCAATTTTTGTTGGCCTTCAATGAGTCCATCTCATCATCCATCGCAGCTTTCCACTTATCACAAAGTGCACTACGAACAGCCTCCGCATAACATTCCGGTTCACCACTATCTGTCAGCAACAAATAGTAATTTGAAGGAGTATACCTGTCAGGTGATCCACGCAATCTGCTGGATCTACGCAGCGGAATATCCGGTTCTGGAGTATGTGGTTCATCTTCACTGACCCCCTGACCGTGGTCATCATGAACTGTCCTGCTCCCACCCGAGTCTGGAATATCCACCTCTACAACCTCCGGTTCCGAACTAATATCATCAGATGCCCCCTTTCTGTCCTTGTACAATACCTGTTCATTGAATACCACATCTCGACTACGAATAATTTTATGGTTTTGGTCATCCCAAAACTTATACCCGAAGTCATCCCCGCCATACCCAATAAACGTACATTTTACAGATTTTGCATCTAACTTAGTTCTATCAGCAGAATCAATATGAACATATAAAACGCAGCCAAATATGCGAACAAAGGACAGATTTACCTGCTTGCCACTCCATGCTTCCTCTGGAATTTCATTCCCCAATGGTACCGATGGTCCCCTATTGATCAAGAAAGCAGCCGTGTCAACCGCATATGCCCAGAACGTCTTCGGAAGTCCACACTTCAACCTCATATTTCTAGCCCGCTCGTTCAATGTCCTGTTCATCCTCTCTGCAACCCCATTGTGTTGTGGTGTGCCCTTTGGAGTCTTCTCCATGCGAATGCCATTCGCTGCACAATATTCCTTGAACTCTCCGAGCTCATACTCCCCTCCGTTATCTGACCTCAAGCACTTAAGCTTAAGTTCCGTCTGATTCTCCACCAAAGCCTTCCATTTCTTAAACACCTCGAATGCCTCATCTTTGTGTTTCAAGAAATAAACCCAGACTTTCCTTGTCGAATCATCGATGAACGACATGTAATATGACGCACCACCCAGAGAAGTTACCGGGGCCGGCCCCCACAAATCCGTGTGGACCAAATCCAACTTTGTTTCCCTCAAAGCCCTACCTGTCCTCGAGAAATTACTCCTCGCCTGTTTGCCAAACACACAATCTTCGCAGATCCCCACGTCGACTGTCTTCAAACCCGGTAGTCTTCCCTTTGAGCAAAGTACTTTCATCCCCTTCTCACTCATGTGACCCAATCGACAGTGCCACAAATCCGTATCACCCTTGGCTGACGCCACCGCGATACTTGCCTTGGTGTTATTCGCCAAATACAATGTCCCCTCCTTATTACCCCGAGCGATCTCATAATCCTCCATGGTAATAACCCAGTTCCTGCAGCCAAAAGTTACCTTGTAACCTTCTTCATCCAACTGCCCAATTAAAAGCAGGTTCTTTTTCAAACCCGGAATGTGTCTGACCCCGTGTAGATGTATGACCTTTCCGTCCGATGCTCCTATTCTGACATCTCCCTTCCCCTTGATTTCCAAAGGCTCGCCATCAGCTAGATAGACCTTACCGAAATCACCGGAAGTATAATTCTCCATCTCTTCTGCATGCCCGCAAGAGTGGAATGATGCCCCCGAATCCAGCACCCATGATTCTAGTGCACTACTAACACTCAGAACCAATACATCATCACCTTCGATTGTCACATTCACCGAATTGCCCCCACGATTGGGACAATCCTTCTTGTAGTGTCCCAACTCCTTGCAATGATAACACTGCACCGATCCTTTCGCGACCCTTGGTTTATCTCTGATCTCCACGGCCTTGCCCTTACCACCCACTATGTTTTCCCTTGATTCAGTTCTCCCTTTATTGCTAGTGCCCGGCCTTCCCCTGCTAGTAGTAGCTAAGGCCGATCCCGAAGTAGACGATGTCCCCAATTTCTTCAAACGATTTTGCTCGCCCAACAAGAAGTCTTTAACATCATCATACATCAATTTGTTTTTACCCGCTGAAGCATTGATCGCTGTCACCATCCCGCTCCAACTTCCTGGTAAAGACGCTAGCAACAAGCACGCATGAACCTCATCATCAAACGTAATATCCAACGCAGTCAATGAGTCTATAACATCCATAAACTCATCGATGTGTTTGACTAAGGATCCTCCCTCTTGCATCTTGAGACTACCCATCTTGCGTATCAAATCAACCTTGTTTGCAGCAGATGGAGTTTCAAATCTCTCAGTAAGATAATCCAATAGCTCTTTTGTGGTTTTCGCCTTCTTGGTAGTCTTCGCGATCCACTTTGACAAAGTAGATCTAACCACCCCTAGGGCTTTCCGATCCATGAGATCCCAATCTTCTTGCTTTTCTCCTTCCGGTTTGACACCCTTTAGAGGCTTATAGAGATCTTTGTTGTACAAGAGATCCTCTATTTGCATCCTCCAAAACCCGTAGTCAGACCCATCGAATTTCTCCACTGCTTGTTTATCCTTGCCCATTATTGATTGCTTGACAACACCCAATCACTCGATGAACCAATCGGTCGATTAACCCTGATCTCCAACCAGAGCTCTTGATACCAGTTGTTGGGACCGCGACCACCACCACCACTTTCCCACATTAGTATGATATTGTCCGCTTTGGGCCCAGCCCGCACGGATTTGTTTTTGGACATCCCCAAAAGGCCTCATACTAATGAAGTGGGTGGGTGCTCTTATATACCTTGCAATTGTTTCCTTAATTGCCGATGTGGGACTTTGGGTTGCACCTCAACAATCCTCCCCTCAAACCAAGGACCACACCGCTATGGCCCGCAGTGTTTCCTCTGGCCCATATCGGCGAAAGCTTGTACCAACCGCCCGCGAAACACCATCACCCTCGATTGCACCAACCGCCCGCGGAACACCACCGCCCTCGATTGTACCAACCGCCCGCGAAACACCATCGCCCTCGATTGCAAGACTCGATTCGCTATGTCGCACAAGGGGAACCCCACCATATAAAGCACACTCACGGTCCACCCGGTCGGGCCCATCCGAACCAGGCTCTGATACCAGTTGTTGTGGATATGGCCCTCCACTACCCAAGCAAATCGCAAGAACAATAAAAGCACACAAACAAAGCACAAGAAATCAAAGCAAGAAAAGACACAGAAATTGTTTACCCAGTTCGTCAATATGTTTGACTACGTCTGGGGGCACTACCAAGCTAGGATCTTGCACTATAATATGTTATCTTGAAGTTACAATGAGTTTGGGGGCGGAACATTGTTTAAATACATGCCCTGGAATAAGATCTAAACCTAAACAAAGAAGGAATCCCGAAATCCCGTCAGCGGACCAGGCGCCCGCCTGGACTACCCCAAGCGCCCGCCTGCCTTTGATTTCCGAAGAACCAAACCTACTATCCAAATGAGCGCCCGCCTGCTGGGCACCGAGCGCCCGCTCGCTCCCTCCGCCTGAAATTCTCCTTTTTGTCCCTTTGAGGATCTCTACTCCAACACTCCACCCATTACTATTCTTGACTCAAGTTGGCTTTGATTCCTTAATAAGCGTGCAAAGTCAAATTAAAAACCTTAAACTGGGGCGGAGGGAGTAACATTTTCTTTCAGAGGGACTTATTAATATTCGTATATACTAATATAATTCATTACAAGTTTTATAAAATTGTGACACACTTTGCTTAAACTATTCTTTTTTATTATTGCAGTTATCATTGCAAAATCATTTAATTGTCTAGAACTAGGGATGACAATTCTACCGAACCCGATCCGTATCCGAGACAATCCGGACCGGGATGGGTGGGTTTGATAACAACTTTCCTAAACCCGGGGGGTTCGGATACGGGTTCGGTAGCTTCATGAGATCCGCCCGTATCCGACCCGAATAGTATTTATATTAGGCTATTTACTATTTTACCCTTACTTTCAATCATTATTACTCCCCTAACCTTGAACATGTGATTTATGAACTGTGAAAATATAGGTTGGGCTAAAACCCAAGGCAATGAAAGAGATGGGTCAGGTCCAAAAAAAAATAAAAAATTAATCTGGGCGGATTCAGATTTGCCCATCATCGGATACGGACGGGTTCGGATATGGGTTCGGTAGCCTCAGATCGGATACGGGTTTTGCAATATCCAGACCGTATTCGACCCGTTGCCATCCCTAGAACTACAAGTTGTATTTTGGGACGGATGAAGTATTTATCTCTGTGTCATGGTCTAAGCACGGTCTTGAAAATGAGTCCATATCTATTAACTACTCATTGGGAATGATTAACTAATCATTTGCTGTAAAAAGTAAAGGAAACATAATTAACAAATTAACCTACATTCTGATAATGACATAGCCACTCGGTCAATACTAAACATTTGACTAACATAAATTAAGTGTTCGTCAATCTTTTGATATCAAGGCATTCATGCTGACGGCTATCAAGATAACCCTTCGAAATAGGCAAAGGGAAATCAATGAAATTTGTATGAACGGAAAATAATGAAAAAATAAATAAATAGAAAATTACTCTAAACATGAATATGGGCATATGCGCAGTCAAACTGCTCCGTTTCGAATTAATTTAACATAAAATATGACATTCCGTCCGCTTCTCGTATGTTAGTTTTAATTAACATGTCTATTGTCTGATTGAGCTCATCCGTCTATTATGGAGTCGGACTGCTACCGCCGAAATCCTTCCCATCATCATCATGTGAAATTTCCCTCCAAATTTGGATCAACTAGCCATATTCCTAATCTAGTTTAAAATTTTCCATACGATACTTTTTTTATTAAATTGTTTACTTGACTTGGTTGGTTAAACTAAGTATAATAATACATGGATATAGAAATTTAATGTATATCCACACGCCAAATGCAGATATCTCCTCCCATTATAAATAGAGGCAAATAGCAAACGTAGAATTTCATCCCTTGATCACTTAGCTCTAATTAAGGAAGTAGCAAAAGCTTAGCTTCTTCTTCTTCTTCTTAATTTCGAGCTATTATTTTGTTGGTCATGGCTTCCATGTCTACTTCTTCTTCGGTCACTGCGATTTTCGCACTACTTTGCATGTTCCTCGGAGTAGCCTCGGCTCAGCTATCGGCGGGTTTTTATGCCACCTCATGCCCTAATGTCACAACCATTATCAGAACCGCTATAAATAATGCGGTTGCTAGTGAACGTAGAATGGGAGCTTCCTTACTTCGCCTTCATTTTCACGATTGCTTTGTTCAAGCAAGTCTTTTATTACTTCTAATTTCTTACATTAAATGCATGCACGTTTATTTTCGTTTGTTCAAAATAAATGTCGTTTTACTAAAAACAGGATATGAAGTTTGGTGATCTTCCTATAATATTTATTCTGATTGGCACAAGCATTGCAATGTCATAGGAGGTGTCATTCTACCATTATGAATAGATTGAGGCAATCAAAGAAACATAACTAAAAGCTTAAAAACATTGACTTGTCAACTATGACATTTATTCTAGGACAGAGATAGAGTAGCATCTTACGTTATATTCATTGTCATTTTGTTTTTGTCGGTCAATTCATGCATATATTCTAGCTAGTGAGAATCTAGAATTATACTATATCTTGGATAATAGTTTTGTTCTTTTACTACATATTCTCAAGTCTAAACTGAAGATTTGTACAAACAAAGCTCACACGCTATTAAATTCCACTGCCAGTAAGATTTTTTATTTTTTTTTAAATTATATTTCAGTAGAATTGACCTATCAAGTTACAGTATATAACCTATCAGAATGAAGTAGACATATAAGATATTCATTGAAAAAAATTCACATATCATTTTGTTAGGTTTGTTCTACTTTTTCAAAGTGTTTAAAAACAATTTGTAATTATATAACTAGAATGATTCAAATTTTATTAGTTAATTTTTTTTTTTTTTTTTTTTTTGGTTTACTTTGACTTGGTGCATGCTCTTATATAGTATACTTATATTTTCAACTAGCCAATAATAACTTGTTTAATGTGGTGGATGAATCAGGGATGTGATGCATCGGTGTTACTGGATGATACATCGTCGTTCACCGGAGAGAAGACTGCCGGCCCAAATGTTAATTCCCTAAGAGGATTCAATGTGATTGATACCATCAAGACTCAACTCGAAACTGCTTGCCCTAGAACTGTTTCTTGTGCTGACATACTTTCAACTGCTGCTCGTGACTCAGTTGTTGCAGTATGTTACTTAATCAGTCAAAGTAACAAGTTCATTGTCTAAATGAAAATTTAATAAATTTATCTGGTTTTAATTTATTTCAGCTTGGTGGCCCTAGTTGGAACGTCGTCTTTGGCAGAAGAGACTCCACCACAGCTAGCCTCAACGGTGCGAATTCCCAGCTCCCTGGTCCGGGCTCAAGTCTAAGTGGTCTCATAACTTCATTCTCTAACAAAGGTTTCACAGCTAATGAAATGATAGCACTCTCAGGTATATATTATACTCCTATATAGTTTATAATTAGGGTTAGAAGAGATTATTATATGTACTCTATTATCTCTGTTAACCTATTGTTAACTATAATCTGAACTCTGTCTCCATAAATATATTTACTTTCTGCTTGTGCATGTGGCTAACACATCATTTGGTAACAATGTTAAATCTGTGGGTTTTTTTTTTTTCGGTTACCGTTTTTTGTTCTTGATTTGGTATAACATATTTGAATTTGTATATATGTGCAGGAAGTCATAGCATCGGACAAGCAAGGTGCACGACTTTCAGGAACAGGATATACAACGAAAACAACATAAACGCGACATTTGCAAACTCAGTTAGAGCAAACTGTCCTACAAGCGGAGGTGATAACAATCTGTCTCCTCTCGATGTTACTTCTCCAACGACTTTTGACAATGCATACTACACAAACTTGTTGAGTCAAAGGGGTCTTTTGCACTCGGACCAGGTACTCTTTAACGGAGGTTCATCTGATGCGCAAGTTAGAACTTATAGTTCTAATCCTGCTACTTTCCGTACCGACTTTGCTAATGCCATGGTTAAGATGGGCAACCTTACACCTCTTACCGGTACCAATGGCCAAATTAGAAACAATTGTCGCAGAAGAAACTGATGACTGGTGACTGATATCTATATCCATGTATTGTGTGAAAATAAGACTTCAAGATTTGTAACGTCGTTTTCTTAGAGAAAATTTAATAATTTGGAGGTAAATCCCAAAAGTTGTGTAGTTTCTGTATTTGTTGATTCCATATATTTAAGAGAAAAAAAAAATGTTTGGATAGTTACTAATATGCTTTAAAATGTTTACCGATATATGCTTATATGCGTGGAAATGATTTGGATGTACACAAGCTGCATACTTTCTTATATGCATGGAAATGATATTCTTTTACTTGGAAAATAGGGTAACTTCTCATATTCATGCATGTCATCTTTCAAAAGTGATAGTAGTAGTACTAATATACATTGCACTTTGCACCCTAGTTTTCTAATATTGAAATTAAAGTTAGAGTAAATGGTTGGATCTAAAATTTACTACTTCCTCCGGTCCCAAATGATAATTAAAAAATAATACTACCTCTGTCCCTAAATGAGTGTCCAAATTTCATTTTAAGAGAAACTGAAAATCTCAACTTTTTGAACAATTTGGTAACAACGATTCATATATAATCTTGTAATCTCTTTTCCAAACCTTTAGTTTTGCACGTATAAAGAAACCGGTGAAAAAAATTTCAAAAAAAAACATTTAGGGAGAAAGTTATGTTAAAAAAAGACACTCATTTAGGGACAAAGATTTCTTGAAAATAGACACTCATTTAGGGACAGAGGGAGTAATAATTTATATTTTGCAAAGTCAACAAAATAAAAAGTCAGACTAGTATTTTACATATAAAATTATCAGGGACATAGCAACAATTAATATTCCCTTTGTCCCTAAATGAGTGTCTATTTTCAAGAAATATTTGTCCCAAAATGAGTATCTTTTTTAGCATAACTTTGTTCCTAAATGTTTTTTTTTTTGATTTTTTTTTCACCGGTCTCTTTATACGTGCAAAACTAAATGTTTGGAAATGAGATTACAGGATTATATATGAATCTTTGCCACCAAAGTGTAAAAAAAGTTGACATTTTCAGATGTCTCTTAAAATAAAATTTGGACACTTATTTAGGGACAGAGGTAGTAATTAACAAGTAACAAGACATTATCAAGGTAAGAAATGTCCACGGCTAGACAAAAATGGATATAATTAAAACAGGTGGACTGATGTGCGACCGCCGCACGCCGTGCAACGGCGCTAGCAAGCCGTTTTTTTTTCCTGCCATTTTTTGCTTGCCAGCAAAAGTAACACTTTTTATAAGATTGACTACTGAACTAATGTAACATTTTATAATAAATGAATGTAACCTTTTTTTCTCAATTGTAACATTTTTCTAGGGTTTTACATTCAATTGAAATGCAAAACCGATTATATACATGATTTTTTACTCTCTTTTTTTTTTTTAAAAATGTAACATTTAACCTATAAACTGTTACATTCATCTATATAACATATTACAATCATATATGCACTGTGTTACATTCAATTATTACTTTTTCTAATCACAAAAATTATTTATATTATTTGCGAAACTGCTGTTACATCTTACAATAAAAGTGTTACTTTTTTAAGACCAAACTGTTACTTTCTTCATAAGAAAGTGTTACATTTTATTATGAAGAGCAGCTCAATTTTTTTGTGTGTTAAAAATTACTCCCTCCGTCCCACCGAAAATTGCAAAACTTACCAAAATGGGCGTCCCATAGAAATTGCACATTCCATAAATGGAAAGTTTTTAATACTTTTTAATTAGTGGGTCCCACTTCTCATACTCACATCCACTAACCCACTAACTATTCTCTACCCCACTTTCTCTCTCCCACTCAACTATCAACACTCACAACACATCACCTTTTTCACTTTTTCCCTTAATTCTTGTGCCATAATTTTTTTTTGAAGTTTCCGGCGGGACGGAGGGAGTATGTTTTTTTTGAAAAAAAAACAAATCAAACCATATCATGACTTATGTAAGACGAACACACCGGTATTTAAAAAAAAATCGACTTCAAAATCTCAAGATATAGCATTTTAAATTATTGGAGGTTTTTTTTTTTTTTTTAAACAGACACTTGGATTTTGGGAAGGGGGGGGGGGGTTTCGCATAGAAGTATTTGCCTAATTAAAATCACATGTTTATCTTGTAGTGCTTGGATGTTATTAAGGTTTTGACATTGACTTGGAGATTGGGCGGGCGGGCGGATCGTGTTGCTTAAATATAAATTAATATGGATTTGGTAACCTTTTTCAAATTAATCACTCTCTACCAACTTTTAGAATCTTGGCGCAAAGTGTAAACGTGACTACAGCGTACAATGGTCAGATTTTCTTTTAAGATTTTTTTTTTATTATTATTATATATATATATATACATATATATATATATATATATATTAATGTTATTATATGGTTGTACAAATTACACTATGAAACGTTAAACCGTAGATTGTGAAGAAAAATTGCTTTTTACCAGACTCGACTTGCAACTTCAAAGTGGAATCCTGGCGCTTTTTACCACTAAAGAAGATAAACTATTAGTGTATGTTTTTCTTCACACAAACAGAGCCAGCCTTCAATATATTGCACTAGAATTCCTAAATGTTTAAATTAAATGCAATAGTATAGATCCATTAGTGACAATCAGTGCACTTGCACCCATATAAACGTGCACGTAAATATGCCAATATAAAATCATAACGTCAATCAAAAGCAACTTACTGCAAGATCAAATAAAAGTCAATTTTACGCTTACCATAAGATAAATTTAAATTGTTACTCCCTCTGTCCCTAAATGAGTGTCCAAATTCCATTTTAAGGGACACTGAAAATCTCAACTTTTTGAACAATTTGGTAACAACGATTCATATATAATCTTGTAATTTCCTTTCCAAACCTTTAGCTTTGCACGTATAAAGAAACCGGTGAATTTTTTTTCGAAAAAAAAACGTTTAGGGAGAAAGTTATGTTCAAAAAAGACACTCATTTAGGGACAAAGATTTCTTGAAAATGAACACTCATTTAGGGACAGAGGGAGTATTTTACAAATTGATAAGATTCCCGTTAGCTTACTAATCACATTAAAATATCTTAAGTGAATAAAACAAGACATAGAAGAAGTCTGAAACCTATGATCAAAGAGGTGGCTTGAGACGGTCCCTCTTTTCTCTGCACTTTCTAATTTGATACTCCCTCCGTCCTATATGTCCACCCTCTCATTTACACGGAGATTAAGAAATGGTGGATGTGATGTAAGTGTTGTGAGTATAAAAGTAAAGTAGGAGAAAGAATGAGTGTGGGAGAGATTAGTAAGTTGATTGGTATTGTGAGTGTAAAAGTAAGTAGGAGAGAGAATAAGTGGGAAGAATAGTAAAGATTCTTTGCCATATTTAAAGAAGTGGACATATACTCTGAGACGGACTAAAAAGGAAAGGTAGACATATAATCTGGGACGGAGGGAGTACTTCATTAGTGTTTTTTTTTTTTTTTTTTTACGATGTTCACGCCAGGCGAGGAGAGGGATCGAATCATTTGATTATAATTTCGTCATTTCCAAATAATTGGCTAGCGTCCACCTTCTTATTTGATAATTTTAATTGTTTCAAGTTATTACAAAATAATTTAGACAAAAATATAATTACAAAAATGAAAATTTCGTTGTATTATTATTTATCATCATTTGCTAGGAAATTAGTTAAGGCCGTCTTAATTATCTCAATCGCGATGAACTAGTCATTAGCAGTGATTGACTACTCATTTGCTGTAAACGGTGAAGCAAGCATATATAATTAATTAATTAAACTACATTATGATAGGGACATTTTCTTAAAAGCCCTTCATTCTAACTTTTATTTTTGAAAAAGACACAATATTTTTCTAATTGCTCAAAAACCCAAGGGACAAAAATAGCCAAGAATACCCCTAACTACCCCTTATAAGGGTGCTCCCCCTTTCCAGGCCATATTTTCAGGTCATATTTTCATCCCGCTCTGAGATTCATGTCTCAGACTCTTAGAAACACTAAGAATCATGTCTCAAACCTATAAAAACACTCAAAGTCATATCAAAAACGTATAAAAACACTGAGAGACATGTCGCATGCCTACAGTGGCAGATCTAGGATTTTTTGACAGCGGGTGCATATTTTACACTACAAAACTTCAATCCAGATTTTATACTACAAAGTGGACTAGTTAAATAAACTTGTAGTAGAAAATGAGAGAATAAAAGTACTCCCTCCGTCTCGGTTTAAAGTTTTTAGTTTAATTCTGCACGCTTATTAAAAAATCAAGTGAAAAACAAAGAAAAATGGGCCAACAAAAGTAGGGAGGTGGAGATATAATTGTCATAAACACTATAAAGCAAATGAGTGAAAGGGAAGTTAGGTAAGTATTGGTTTTGTAATAAATGAAATTTTTTAGTGCAAGATTTTCTAAAGCACTATTTATATTTTTTCATTTATGGAATAAAGCAATTAAAAACTTTAAACTGGGGCAGACCAAAAAAAAAGTAAGAACCTTAAAGACGAGGGAGTAGTAGAAAATGAGAGAGAAGGAAAAAAATTCTGGCTAGCGTTGAGAGTCGAACCTAGGTAACCTGTAATATGAAGATTTTTAAGACACTCCATTACCACCAGAACACATAGCTACTTATATATATTATCAGGGTGTTATATATTTATCGATTGTGCGGGTGCACTTAATAAACAGGGTTTAAGAAAAAATTTAATTTTAACTACAAATTTCGGTTGACCGGGTGCACGTGTACCCCCTGTTAGAACATAAGATCCGCCCATGCATGCCTATAAAAACATTGAAAGTCATGTCACATACCTATAAAAACACTAAGAACCATATCACATACCTATTAAAACACTTAGAACCATGTCACACACCAATAAAAACACTTAGAACCATATCACATACTTATAAAAACACTTGCAATCATGTCACATGCCAATTAAAACACTTAGAACCACGTCACATACCTATAAAAACACTTAGAGGCATGTCACATACACATAAAACACTTAGAAACATATCACTTACCTCTAAAAACATTGAGAGCCATGTCACAAGCCTAAAAAAACACCGAGAGTCATGTCGCAGACCTATAAAAACTCTGAGATACATGTCACAAACCTATAAAAACATTGAGAGTCATGTCTCCGACTTATAAAAACACTAAGATACATGTCACATACATATAAAAACATTGAGAGCTGTGTCACAAACCTATAAAACTACTGAGACAAGTGTCTCAGACCTATAAAAACACTGAGAGACATATCTCAAACCTATAAAAACACTGCGAGACGTGTCTCAGACCTATAAAAATACTGAGAGACGTATCTCAGACATATAAAAATACCGAGAGACATATCTCAGACCTATAGAAACACCGAGAGACGTGTCACAGACCTATAAAAACACTGAGAGACATGTCACATACGTATAAAAAACACTTAAAACTATGGCGCAAACCTTTAAAACACTGAGAAACGTGTCGCAGACCTATAACAATACTGATAGACATGTCACATACTTATAAAAACACTGAGAGATATGTCGCAGACCTATAAAAATAGTGAGAGACAAGTCACATACCTATAAAAACACTGAGAGCCATGTCGCATATCTATAAAAACACTAAGAGGCATGTCGCAGACCTATAGCCATGTCTTACACCTATTAAAACACTGAGAGCCATGTCGTAGACCAATTAAAACATTGATATCCATGTCTCAAACCTATAAAAACATTGAGTGTCATGTCTCTGACTTATAAAAACACTGAGATACATGTCACATACATATAAAAACACTGAGAGCTATGTCACAGACCTATAAAAATACTGAGACAAGTGTCTTAGACCTATAAAAACACTGAGAGATATATCTCAAACCTATAAAAATACTGAGAGACGTGTCTCAGACCTATAAAAACACTGAAAGACATATCTCAGACCTATAGAAACACTGAGAGATGTGTCGCAGACTTATGAAAACACTATGAGACATGTCACATACCTATAAAAATACTTAGAACTATGTCGCAAACCTATAAAAACACTGAGAAACGTGTCGCAGACCTATAACAATACTGAGAGACATGTCACATACCAATAAAAACACTGAGAGACATGTCGTTGACATATAAAAATAGTGAGAGACAAGTCACATACCTATAAAAACACCGAGAGTCATGTCACAGATCTACAAAAACACTAAGAGACATGTCACAGACCCATAAAAACACTGAGATCAATGTCTCAGACTTATAAAAACACTGAGAGACATATCTCAGACCTATTGAAACACCGAGAGACGTGTAACAAACCTATAAAAACACTGAGAGACATGTCACATACGTATAAAAAACACTTAAAACTATGGCGCAAACCTATGAAAACAGTGAGCCATGTCACATACCTATAAAAACACTGATAGCCATATTATAGACCTATAAAAACAATGAGAGATGTGTCGCAGACGTATAAAAATACTGAGAGACATGTCACATACCAATAAAAGCACTGACAGTCATGTCGTAAACAATTAAAATACTTAGAGACATGTCTCAGACCTATAAAAACACTGAGTGCCATGTCACAGACTTATAAAAACACTGAGAGATATGTCACAGACCCATAAAAACACTGAGATCAATGTCTCAAACATATAAAAACACTGAGAGGCTTGTCACTGACCTATAAAAACACTAGGAATCATATCAAAGACATATAAAGACACTGATATCCTTGTCGTAGACCAATAAAAACACTGAGATTCATGTCAAAAACCTATAAAACTCTGAGACCTATAAAGACATTGAGAGACATGTTGCCGACATATAAAAACACTGAGGGCCATGTCAAAGATATATAAAAACACTAAGGGCTATTTCAGAAACCTATAAAAACTGTGAAAGCCATGACACATACCTATAATTAACTTGCAGCTTGATACTCAAATACTGTTATATTATTACACAAAAGGAACATTTATTAAGAGATGGGAGTATAACATCAAAGGAGGGTAGAAACAAAGCCTGAAATAAAAAATCTTCCTAAATAACACAAAATAATAATTTACTTAGATGTACGCCACAACAAACGGTTGTTTTCCATAACAGATTTATCAACACAATAGTTGCTTTCTATCAGCAAGCATGTAATACCTTCATAGTTCAATATAATAAAGTGAGACACTTGAGTCTAACTTAGTTTGATAAAATTAGAATGGGGAAACCCATAAAATTTAACACTATACTTAGTTAGGGTTCACCTATGGATTCGCCACCGTTCTTTCTTTTCGTCAATTTTACCATTGTACTATGACAATCACATTCATTTTCTTCCTTCCCCCTAATTAATGTTTAAAATCAAGCGAGAGTGTTCAAAACGTTAATCAAAATGTATAAAGCTATAGAGCGGTTGGAAAGGGAGGGAAAAAATGTCATTACTAAACTGAGATTGAATTATTTATCGAGGTGGTCTGCAATTCATGAACTACTCCCTCTGTCCCGTAATGATCTTTTCAATTTTCATTTTTTATTGTCCCATAAAATTCTTCACATTTCTACAATATAGTCTTAAATGTGCATACACACAACATTGCTAGCGAAGCAATTATTCATATCCTTAAAATGTATGAATAATAAAATGTGAAGATCATTTTGGGACGGAGAAAGTATATAGAAATCTGAAGCATAAATCTTGAATCTCAATTAATCTCAGTTCAATATTCACAATGTCATTTCCAAACTTAAACTGAATTTGAAATCCAAATCCCAATTGCCCTTGCATCTCAAATCTAAATCGAATTCAATCTAGATCTACAACTTTACAAACAAAAAATTCCTCCTAATAAAGCCCAGACAAGGGGAACCTCAAACCCTCAAAATTGAAAAAATATACTCCTATATGGTAAAGAAACAACATCATGAAATCTGCCGAAAACATAGAGAAAAGAGGATAATAAAACGGCAGTGTATGGTTTCTAGTGCATGATTTCCCTTGTATGATTTTCTCATACACTCACCGCCCTTCAACAATACAATGCTCCGCGTCAAATTGTTGGTCTCGTTTGTCATTTCCTCATAAATTGCTTTCATTTTCCGACAGTTAGGAAGCGAATGTCGTCAGAGAATTGTTGTGTGCGTGGAAAAACTTGCGATGGGGTGTTTTGGGGTGCTTCGCTTGAAAAGGCGATGACCTGTGAGGTTGAGGATGCCGGTGATGCGTGGCTGGGATGTCGGTGAGGGTGTGGCTAGGACGCCGACGAAGGTGGGGCTAGGGCACCGGAGAGAGACGAGAGAAGATAATGAGATTTTTTTAGAGAGAGAGCGGAAAAACGCAAATGAGCGCGAGGGGAGGGTCTATGCGTTTTAGGGTTGGGTGGGAGGGGTAATTTCGGGAATACAATATTTCATTAAAAAAACTAAGGACCTGATGGAAATAAATGTTCCATCTAGTGGACCTGAACGAAATAAACGAAATTGTCTGTCCTTTTTAAAAATATTGTTTTGTTTAGAGGACTTTTGAGAAATTTTTCCTTAAATATTGACAAAGTCACTCGATTAATACTAATGATTAACTAATTAACATAAACTAAGAGTTAGTTCACGACTTATATCAAGCAATTCAAACTGACAGCTGTTCGATGCACCTTTTCGAAATAAACTAAGGGAAAACAAATTAAATTTTGAAAAAAGAAAAGAAGATTAAATAAAAAAACACTCTAATTAATCATGTAAAATCCGCTCCACATGATCTGGATCAACCAGAGTTGTTCATCCTTTTTTTTTATAAGGCCGTCTACTTTTTATTTAATTTGATTGTTATATACATTTGGCTTCTTGGCGTTAGTTAAACTTTATATAATAATACCTTGATTTATAGATATATTGTATATCCTCAAGCATATTGCAAATGTCTCCTATTATAAATAGAGGCAATGGACCAAACTATTCATTTTATCCCTTAACTTCTTCTTCTATTTCAAGCCATAGTTTGCTTGGCCATGGCTTCTATATCTTCTTCTCCTTCATTTTCTGTGATTTTCACAATAATTTGCATGTTCCTCGGAATAGCCTCGGCTCAATTACGGGCTAATTTTTATGCCACCTCGTGCCCTAATGCCACAACTATTATCAGAACCGCCATTAATAGTGCCATTGCTAGAGAACGTCGAATGGGAGCGTCATTGCTTCGTCTTCATTTCCATGATTGCTTTGTTCAAGCAAGTCTTATTACCTTTATTTATTCTTTCTATTTCTTTTATTTTCCTTATCAACGCAACACACACAAAATCATGCGAAAAATTACGCACATTGCATGCATTGGCATTTCGTTCATTTTCTTATGCCACACATTAACACATATTTCTTTCTTATATTTATGGTGTAGGTAGCATCTTAATTACTCAACTAATTGAATGGATATCATATAATTTTAGCTAGAGAAGATTTGCAAATATTATTGGCTAATCATTTTACAAACTTCTTATTCTTTAATTTATTTTTTCAAGTGTAAACTGAAGATCGTGCTTGACAAAGTGACCGTCACGCTCACACGTTATTGACTTGCAATTGTGCCTGCATCTATCTCTTTAAAATAATAGTTTAGCAACTGAAAGTTTACAACCAAAATAAATGTTTATAACTTTTTTTTATAAAAAATAAAAATGAATATTCATTTTGGGTCAGAGAGAGAGTAACGTTTATTATTTATGATATGTATAAGTGTGCCGTGAGACGGGATAACGTCCAAAAATAATAAAGAAGAAAAGGAAAAATTGCCATGCAACCCTTTTGAAACGAATGATAAGAGTACATATGTAATTTATTTCCAATTTCATTTATTTACATTGAGTAGGAGCATGACTTGATTTTAAATTTAATTATATTTATAGAGAAATGAATAACCGGTTATAATGTTGTGGATGAATCGATCAGGGATGTGATGCATCGGTGTTACTGGACGATACATCATCATTCACCGGAGAGAAGACTGCCGGCTCAAATGCTAATTCCCTAAGAGGATTCAATGTCATTGATACAATCAAGACTCAGCTTGAAAGAGCATGCCCTAGAACCGTTTCTTGTGCTGACATACTTTCAACTGCTGCTCGTGACTCTGTTGTCGCTGTAAGTTAAACAAAAGTCATCTGATGCTAATTATATTATTTTACACACTCTTAATTAACAAATGTAACAAGTTTAAAATTCATTTTGCTTGGTTTTCAGCTCGGTGGGCCAAGTTGGAATGTTGTATTTGGAAGAAGGGATTCAACCACGGCTAGCCTAAACGGTGCCAACTCCATGCTCCCTGGCCCTGGCTCGAGCCTGAGTAGTCTCATTACTGCGTTCTCTAACAAAGGTTTCTCTACTAATGAAATGATAGCCCTATCAGGTAATGTAACTTATGTTAATATAAAATTTAACTTATTGTGCCATAAATATTATCTCATGTGGATAAATTGCAACTCATATTATTATAAGATATAATCCATGTTATTATAAACAGTCTGACTGTACAGGCTTTTGATCTTTTGATTATGACAGTGTTGATTGTGTGTACATATGCGCAGGAAGTCACACAATTGGCCAAGCAAGGTGCACGACATTCAGAAACAGGATATACAACGATAGGAACATAAATGGGACATTTGCAACATCAGTGAGGGCAAATTGTCCAAGAAGCGGGGGTGACAACAACCTGGCTGCAATAGACACAACATCTCCCGTGACTTTCGACAATGCATACTACAGAAACCTGTTGACACGGAGGGGTTTGTTCCACTCGGACCAGGAGCTCTTTAACAATGGTGCAGCTGATGCTCAAGTTAGAATTTATAGCTCAAATCCCGCTACGTTTCGTTCGGACTTTGCTAAAGCCATGGTTAAGATGGGTAACCTTAGTCCGCTTACTGGTACCAATGGCCAAATTAGAAACAATTGTCATAGAAGGAACTGATTTAATTTGGCATTTGTAACGTGGGATTTTTGGACCTTTTTCTTGTAATTCAAGTTTGATGATTTGGAAGTTAATTGATGAAGTCGTGTGTTTATAGTTTGTAATGATTTGCATATATACATTAATATTGAAAAAGAAACTATGTACTGATCCGTCTAATAATAATTATCGCATTTTCCTTAATTTTGCATTTTCTAAAAATGGTTGAGCTTCTATTATTGAAGTGTTGTCATGATCATCTTAAGGTCATCAAGAATCATATCTTTTAATCTCACTTCAACAATAATCATTTCAATTAACTAGAATTGAAGAAAAAATTTCATAATTTCATTGTATGCTTAATTAATTCCTCATTAGATAGCTCTCCTAATAGTATATTTCATGTAATTAAGAGACCAATTTAGAAATTATTGTTACAAATGTTTTTCTTTATTTCTACTAATGCTCTATAATTAAATGACATTAATTAAAAGTTAAATTAAATTATTTTAATTGTTATATTATAGCATTTTCCTCCAAAAAATAACTCAAATTTTAATTTTACAAGTCAATCCATTAAATTTTGTTAAAAAAAATTGAAAATATAGTTTATATATATATATATATATATATATGTATATATATATATATATAATTTACTAAGATCATTACATATGTATAAATATTTCGTTGATTTAAAGCTAATAAGAAGATTCCTTCAAAAAGGAGAAAAGCTAATAAGAAGATTTTGTAAAAAAATGGTAGTATGTATTAAACATGCATGCACGTCTTAATTTGCTTTAGTTTCGTGAAGGTTACAAATTCACCAATTTGATTATTCTGTACAAAAATAGAAAAATAAACATAAAAATAAATGTAAAGTAAAAAAAAAGGAAAGCGCGTTTATTTTCCCATGGTGTAAATAAAACAAATGGCTAACTTGTAAAATTAACATTAAATGATGAGACATAAGATCAGTCCACGCGGAAATTAAAATCACAGCTTTTGGTAGTGCACGCATTCTACTGTTTGACATTGACCTGGTCAACGACAAAGGGCTGGCGTGGCCGCGTGGGGGTGGCCGGGTGGGTAAATAATTTTTACTCTCGCCCTCTCATAAAAGCATTATTGTTTTTACGCAAAAATTAAAGTAAAAATATTCGAAAGTATCGTGAGCGATAGAGTTATGAGTACGGTAATTTGATAATAAAATTAGCAATTTGCGTGTGTTAGTATTATGAGAATGCAAGACTTGATTTTATTCACAGAGTACAATAGTATTTATAGTACAATGAAAGGAGTCCTAACTATGGAAGGAGATACGGGTACTAACCAACCCGACCGCACACACGACCACACCAACAGCCGACCGCACCAACAGTGGGATCAAGAGTGCCAATGAGAGCACCAAGAATAAGACGATCTTGGAGTCTCCAGGTAATGGCAGCAGGGTTTTTGAAGGTGGTGGTGGTGGCGGGTGTGACAGGTTCGGTGGGAGATACAGTTGTGGATGGGTTGGTGATGATAATTTCATCGTCAGGTTGTGGGTGGGTACCGTCAACAAACTTTAGGAGATCAAGGCCAAAGAGGATAGATGTGATTTGAGAGGCCCATGTGAGGTATGTGAGAGGTGTTAGGGTTCGGCAGGTGGAGAGATTGACAAGGAAGAGAGGTTGATCGGGTTGTGTTGTGTTAGTAATGGTGGCGGCGGTTTCCATTAGGGTTGGTGTGGGTTATGCCGAAAAAATTTGAAATGAGGGAGAGGTTGGATCTTTTTCTGCTCTATACCATATGAGAATGCAAGACTTGATTTTATTCACAGAGTACAATTGTATTTATAGTACAATGAAAGGAGTCCTAACTATGAAAGGAGATACTTGCCTTATCTAAAATACAATGGAGATATGCACAGATACTAGTTACCTTATCTAAGATACTAGTTACCATATCTAAAATACAATGGAGATATGCACAATATTCTTAAGAGTAAGCTACAGGGAATGAGCAACAGAAACCCTAGGGAAATCCTAGGGCCGGCGGCTGCTGTGGCTGATGCGGTCGGCTATTGGTGCGGTCAGCTGTTGGTGCGGTCGTGTAACGCCCATCCTTAATCTCGTTAAATATTTAACGTATTTGTTAAATTCTTGACGTGCTTGCTTAAATGCTTGAACTTGCATATTATGTGCTAGTTTTACTTGAATTAATTTATTAACTGCTTTAGAATATTAAGGTGGTTAAATGTCTAGTTTTGACTTTAGGGTCATTTGTGAAATTATGACTCTAAGGGGCCTTTTTGTAGGAAGTTAGAACTTGAGGGGCCTAGTTGCAATTCTTGGAAAGTTCCAAGTATAAATTGTGTTGTTTGCCTGAGAAAGAAAGGCAATTCATTTCTTTCTCAAAGTTTCTCGTTCTTTCATCTGTTCCATAATAGGGAGTTCAGTTTTACCCTATTCTCGACTCCTCGAGTTTAATTATCCCTCTGTTCGTGATTACGGTCCCGGATAAATATTCGTGGCGTTGAATAGAGCGTTCCAGACCGATCAGAAATTAATTTGGGTCAACTTGATTTTTGACTAGGTAAGCTATTGACTCCCCCTTACTTGTAATAACATGCATATATGTTATTCCCGCTACTTGTTCTTGTTAAAATTGTGTTTTGAGCAATTTTTGTGATACTTGTAAATTTGGTACGAAGGGAGTATTCGTATGAAATAAAAGAATGAAATAGGCTTGCAAAGTATCCTGGGAAAGTTAGAAAATTGTACTTCTATTCGTGAGACGGTAAAATAGTAACTCGATTTAAATATTATTAAAAAAATTGTACCATTATTTGTGGTACGGGAAAATGAATGGAAGTATCCCTAAATGTTTATAGTAGTATAATATAAAATTGTACTGATATTTTTGGGGACGGTGAAATATTGAAATGGAATAAAAGGAAATTGTCCTATTATTTATGGGACGGTAAAAGAAATGAATTGAGCCTGAAATAATGTTTTGGGTATTGCCTAAGAGTTAATAAAAGTTACTCCTACGCTCGGGACGGAAAATTATTTAACCTGGGAAAGAATTCGGATTTTGGCATTTTTGGGCCTTGGGCGACCGCCCATTTTGGGCTGGGCGACCGCCCATCTATCTGAAGTATTTTGTTCTTGTAAAGCCTGATTTTGGGCGACCGCCCACACCATTTTGTGCGGCCGCCCATATGTCCTGAAAAATTGTAAAACTTGTTCAATGATTGTATAAGTTGGAAATAACCCTTGTTAAGGCATATAGCCTTAGGATAAGATGTCCTAATAAGTATTGTGATACCTTAGGGGTATCAGAAGTGAGTCTTGAACATGATTACTCATTAAATTAAAATGAGAACTTAAGTATAAGAGTAACAACTCTTCTTTATGTCTTGAAAGTGCTATGAACAAGCACTTATGTGTTATGCTTGTCTTGAAGCTAATGATTGGGCACCTTAGGGGCATTAAAACAATGACTTGAGATTGAATATCCTATGTAGGGAATTAAGAACTTGTAAGTATAAGTTGTATAGCTCATTTACTTAAAGTGAACTCGAATTATTCTTGGTCTAGGTTTAGGGTACTACCCTAGATGACCTAGATGAGTGTTGTAGAACACTCTAGTACTGAAAATAGTCCCTTTGTGAACAAATGAAATGTGGACTTGAATCATAATTAAATGATGACTTGAATATAAGAGTAATAACTCTTTTATGTGTCTTGAAGTCAATGTTTGTGTACCTTAGGGACACCAACTAATGTCTAGAGCTTGAATGTCCTAAGAAAAGGATTGGAAAATAATTCGTGAAAGATGTATAATTCATCTTTCTAGCTTGAACTTGAAGTATAAGATAATTAACTTGTTTAATCATCCAAAGAAATGGATTGAGAACTTGGATATAAGATGATAAGATCTTGTATATGTATTGAATGTCCTGAATGTCTTGAATGTCTTAAGATAAGACAGTAACTTGAAGTATAAAACAATAAAATCTCGTACATGACTTGAACATCCAAATAATTGGATTAAGACTTGAATATAAGATTATAAAATCTTGTACGTGCCTTGACACCAATATAGGTGTATGGTAATAAACTTGAAAGAGTCTTGATGTGTATATGCAAATCTTGCATATATTTACTTGATAGAATGTGGCTTCTTGATTGATTGGTACGTGGTATGAATAACCAAAGAATTGGGTTATGGAACTAGATAGAGAATGATTAACTCTACTACATACTTGAACTTGATACGTGTATATTGGAAGTGCTATAAATAAGCACTAAAGTGTAAATGATTTAGTTTTTAATCGTGTATATACTCAATGAAGTATATAAAATATAAAGAAGATATCTTGTCTGGAAATGGTTCCTAAAGAAAATAGGGACTAGTGTAATATGAAGATAATTCATATAATCGTGAATACTACGATTTAAATTAATAAGAATGATTACAGAACACAATATGTGTTAGGAAATGTATTCGATTACTAACGATACATATATGTGAAGTATGACTGTGTCTAGGTACAATGTGACCTATTCTACTACGTGTTTAGAGTCTAAGGTATTGGGCTCTATTTGATAGTAAGGGTATCGTGATAGACACTTTAATGTGTTAAACGTGATATGAATATGTACGTGCAACTTGGCATGTGACAGAGTGATATACCCTACTACTTGACTGAAGTCTGTTATAAATGGACTCTTACTTGGATTGATCGTGTTACATGGACACTTATGTGCCATAGTTAAACTTGATTGGTATTCGCAATAATTGAGTACGTGTACTTATATTCTCGTGAGCACATGATACATAGTTACATGGTGCATATTCTCGTGAGCACATGATACATAGTTACATGGTGCATATTCTCGTGAGCACATGATACATGATTACATGGTGCATAAAGAGTAGTCCACTAATAAGGGACTGAGTTCTGTTCTGTAGTTCAAGTAAACATCTACTTGTGCATTCTTGGTGAGTCCAACTGGTTCTCCTTGCTTGTTCGAAAATATATAGGTTCACGCTTGTCGCGAGAGCTGGGGTTTAAGTGACAATCGGGTCCCTATGTATTTCCGCCCGACCCCTTACTACTGGCCATAGTAAGGGCATAGCTTCACTGGTTAGAGCAATAAGCCTGACCTAAGTGAATGCGACTGTACTGAACACCACGTGGATCTTGTTCTTGTGGAGGACACTGGTTACCAGGTCTTCTTATATACTGTACTCCTGTCCTGTTCACCACGTGGATCTTGTTATTGTGGATGACACTGGTTACCAGGTCTTCTTATATACCGCACAGCAGTTCCTGTTCTTGTTCTTGGTTGTCCTCAGCTAGAAAAGCATCGACAACAAATGGTATTCTTGGGAGAAATAAGGAAGGATTCAGGTACAATGCGTGATAGGCCTATGTGCATCTTGGTGAGTTGGTTTAGCCTCTCACTCTACTTGACTACTTGTTACCTGAACCTTTCTTGAGCTTGATTACTTGTTGAGTTGGCTTAGCCTCTCCTATACTTGTTACTTGATGATACTTGATATATGTTTAGTTGAGTATCTACTTGTATTACATGATAACATGACATATAGTTGCATGTTAATAGCTTACTGAGATTTATCTCACCCTTTATTTGTTTAATTGTTCCCCCCCCCCCAGGAAAGCAGGGGATAGTACGCAGTGAGGCTCGACTTAGCTGGGAATTTACTCAGCAGGATATTGTTGTTCGAAGTAGTGTCCTTTTATATTTTGGTAAGGACGATCTTGTATGAGTTAGTAAACTCTGGGCTTGTATTGGGGTAGTATTTGTTGTCCCTAGACAGTTCTTGTTTCTAGCTTATTTGCTAGGCATGTCTTCCGCTGTATGTAACCATTTTGGTTTTAATTTTCTTGGTCTAGAACTGGTGTGAGCTATCTTAGCTCCCTACTCTTGAGTATATATATCATGTCATTTTTGTTTTTAACAGGTATTGTTCCTGTTTCCCGTTAGTTTCTTGTTTCTTGTTAGTTACGCGCACCAGGTTCGAGGTTCTATTAGGGAATCCCGGGACTTGGGGCGTGTCAGGTCGGCTGTTGGTGCGGTTGTGTGTACGGTCGGATGTGCGGTCGGGTTGGTTAGTACCCGTAGTATCCTTAATAAGTATGACAAGTAAAGTCGAATTAATAAAGAAAGAGCAAAAATTGAACATTTTAGAAAAGTGATATTTATAAGACACAAAAAAAAAAAGTTGATGCAAGATGCTATGCGATAGGGAAGTATGTGATGCTCAATTGAACGTGCGTAATGATTAATTCTGGTCTAGCCTACTGGTATCCAGGCAGGTGTAAAGGCTTCTCTTAGGGGAGGCCTTGGGTCCAATTTCCCTTTTGGGGGGGGGGGGGGAGAGTCGAGAGCCCATAGTTTTATAACCCTATAGGGGTTGGTTGTGCATTACAGGTGATCATTCAGATGGCGCGAGACGTCTATATGTAGCAAGAGGACTATCAGATGGCGCCAGGACGTCTATGGCAAACAAACTACTAGATTGCGCGGGACGTCTATGAAATATTTCATCATCAACTTTGTAGGGCAAGTATCATTCCATACAATAGGATCTAATGGTGAAACTCCATAGAAACTTATAATAGGCAGGGCAATAGATTTGTAATAGACTCTATACGGGATTGTAAAAAATGATGACAATTGCCTTGAAATGAATGATATGTTAGTTCCACTGGCAGAATAAATCACTTTTGATTTTATAAAGCATAAAACATTGTTAGTTCAAAATAAATATTATATATTCATTGAGACACAATTTAATGAAATATTTCATATTGCTTAAAATTGAAATAGTCTTTTTTTTTATGGACAACAAAAAAGGTTTTTTATACGAAGGACTATTCTTTTGTTTTTAGGGGCAACTACCATATAGTCCCTCAGCCTAATGGAAACTACCACCAAGGACAAGGAATTTCAGATTTTACCACCTAGTCCATAGTTTGTTAGAAGGACACTCATGCCCTTACTAAATGACATGAAATTACATGAATGCCCCTCTCCACATCATTTCACTTCCTCTCCACAGCCACCATTAGGGATAGTAACGGGTCGGGTACGGGTCGGGTTTGTCGCGACCCCGCGGGCCCGGAACTCGCGAGCTGGACGTCGACTTAAACAATAAACACTAAAATAATGAAGATAAAAATTTCCTTTTATACCAAAAGATGACAACACAAAGTTTTAGAAATCCAAGTTAACAACAACAATATACTACTAGTATAAGCTCCACAAGCTTACACCAAAAATACAAAAGATTACAAATCTTAATGACGTCGTCGTTGGTAACACTATCCCCAAAAGGTTATACATTTAAATAATGTAAACCGATCAATAACAACCTGCCCAAAATCTTAATCCTCTCGACGTCCTCCTCGATCCGCAAATCCTAATCCTTTCCTCCTGGGGGGGGGGGGTTAAGGAAAAACAAAGACAAAAGAAAGGGGGTGAGATAAATCTCAATAAGTTACTAATGCAACTACATGACATGCTATGATGCAATAACAATAATAATATCTCACATAGCACGTAGCAAATATCATTTAACAGATAGCAGCGGAAATAAACAAGTAACAAAGGATACTGAGCCAAGGTTTCCCCAATAAAGGATATAACAATCTGATCAATGACGATAGGGCCGCATCGAAGAGCAGCATCAATAAGCAGCATCAAAGAGCCGATAAACCAATCAACGATAGCAGCATAATAGCTTAAGAGAAAACCCCGGTACCGGAACCAATAACCAAACGATAACTGAGTATACGACACAAAGTCGCAACCCCTTATAATAGCTAGACTGTTCCCAAGAAAGGAGCTAGCTCATCTCACATCCAAGGCCAATCTGGAGGAGGGAAATAATGGGGCAAAGCAATGGTCAACATTATAATGGACTCGGCTCGTTGCCATTATAATCTTTTCCATCGCCCGACACAACCACGAATACCAGCTGGACTTTTAAATAAATGCCAAGTAATAAATACTAGCTCTAATAAACAACTCATGATTCCAAAGTAGGGAATCCTTCCAAATAATCACCAAAAAGGTAAACCAATCCAAACAATCGCCATAAAGAGACAATGATTACTCATGAAGTGTTTAACAACAACGATAGCAAGGAATTTCTCATAACAGAGTTCAAATAACAATAACGGTATTATTCAAAGGGGGTCCAACAATATTGATCATTAAACAAGATGATACTAAAACAAGGATCCATATCAAACGCATCCTAAAATGATACACGCGAGTTACTCGTACAGAGTACTACCCAAACGGTCGCTCTCAAATAACACAATGATTATCACTAACTTGACCCTAAACGTCCACTCATTGCGAAAGTGTCCCAAGATTCTCAAACAATAATTAATCATATCCCAAATCACACTTAATCACAAAGGAACCAAATTCATCATTAGAGTATTCCAAAATGGCCATTTAAGTCTAAGGGGACAAAGCCCAAAACTAGGGTTAAAGTTATAACCTAAACCAAAATCAACTAAAGAATAAGTGCCAGGAAAAGGGAGCGGGCGGGCGCGCGCTAGGGGGCGGGAGGGCGCTCATTTCGCCAGAAGGTTGGCCCAAGGAAAAAGGGTAGGCGGGCGGGCGCCTGGCTTCACCTGGGCGGGCGCCCGGTCGTCGGGCTGGGCAGAAATCAGCTGGGTTTAACACATTCATACCCAAAATCAAATCCAAAATCTTGCTAATACATATACACCCAAAATCAACACTTCCAATACTCTTAACAATGTACTAAAACAACATATAAACCTCTAGGAGACCTAGATAACAACATTTAACCACACAAATCAAGATTTAATCTAAACATTCATATTATCACAACTTTTAACCAAAAATCCAAATAAATTCCAAATAATTTCTAAACTCAACCAAAATAACATAGATATCAACAAGAACATCAATAGAGTTAAAGATGAGCATTTTTAACATAAATGGGGGAAAAGTAACTTACCCGGATTTTATGAAAGTTGACGGAATTTGAATTTTCTTTGCTCTCTACGATCCTATCGACGATCTAAACATTTTTCGTTTTATGAGAAATGAGAAATAATGGAAGGAAGATAGGTAGAATGAAGAGAGAAGGGAGAGAAGAAATTTTACCTTTCCAAGGAGAGAGAGAGAGAGAATGAGAGAGTGGCTGGGAAATGAGGAAGAGGGGAGGGAGAAGAGAGGGAGTAGGGAGATGATTAATTTGAAATGTTACACTTAGGGCCCCTCCCCTACTCTACCCAATACAAATAACTCCCCACTAGCAATTAAGACCCAACTCTCTACACTAGCACAATTAGCCAATTAAATGCTAGGCATAAATTATTATACACATAAAATGCACACATAAATTATTAATTAAATAATAATTTAAACAATTAAATAAGAAATAATTAAATATTTATTATTAGAAAATAGAGACGGGTTTTCGGGTCGTGACAGGGTTTGACCAAACCCGGACCCGACCCGAGCAAAATATCATTCAACCCGGGCCCGACCCGACCCGAAGGTCATCAAACACGTACCCGCCCGAACCCGGCCCGACTACACAACAACATTTTTTTTTTAGCTTCATCAATAACTTCATCCTATTTGGGCTTTAGCCCATTTTCAACATACAAAAAAATTTAAGTTTTTAACTAAGACTTCAACAAAGAGGACTTAATAATATATACCAAGTATGGGGGTAATAATGGAGTGGTGTAAGGGTAGAATAGGAAAACCCTACATGAACTAAGCATGCGGGTTCGGGCGGGTCAACTGGTGTTACCAAACCCGGACCCGAACCCGTCAGATTTTGGAATTTGGTTACCAAACCCGCCCCGCTCGGGCCGAAACATTTCGGAAACGGGTCGGGTTCGGTGAAATTGCCATCCCTAGCCACCATAACCACTTTTGGCCACCAATCCCCACCACCCCCGGCGACTATTTTCTGGCGACTGTTTTCCGGTGACTTTTTCTGGCGATGATTTTTTGGTGACCAAAAACAAAATAAAGCATTTTTTAATATCCCAACAACAATTGAAGTACTTTTTTATGAAATATTGTTCAACGTTAATTCAAATAGACTATGAAAATCAAAGTAATGCATTTTTTATATCTCAAGAACGATTGAAATACTTTTTTCACATTTTTTCAAGAACAAATTCAAAGTTCCTAAGAACAATTCACATTTTCAAAAAAAAAAAATACAGTTTTTTTTTTAAAGAACAAGTTCACAGTTGTTTCCATAACAAGTTCACAATTGTTTCCAAGAACAAGTTTACTGTTTTTTTCCAAGAACAAGTTCACAATTTTGTTCCAAAGATCAAGTTCGCAGTTGTTCCTAGAACAAGTTCACAGTTGGTCCAAAAAACAAGTTTATAGTGGTTCCAAAAACAAGTTCCTAAGAACAATTCATATTTTTCGAAAAATATAAAAAATCACAGTTTTTTTTAAAGAACAAGTCCACAGTTATTTCAAAAACAAGTTCACAATTGTTCCAAAGAACAAGTTCACTGTTTTTTTTTTCAAGAACAAGTTCACAATTTTGTTCCAAGATGAAGTTCGCAGTTGTTCGTAGAACAAGTTCACAGTTTGTCCAAAACAAGTTTACAGTTATTCCAAAAACAAGTTCCTAAGAATAATTCACATTTTTCAAAAAAAAACACTTTTTTTAAAGAACAAGTTCACAATTATTCTCAAAACAATTTTCAAGAACAAGTTCACATTTTGTTCCAAGATCAAGTTCACAGTTGTTCCTAGAACAAGTTCACAGTTGATCCAAAAACAAGTTTACAATTGTTCTAATATACAATTGAAAAATTCCCTGATTGCTCGCACTTGTTCCAACAATAACTGTGAACTTAGCAAACCAAATCAATCCATCAACAACAAAATCTCATTTACATTCAAAGCCAACACCAAAAACAATTTACAAACTTTTTGATTTACCAATCCATTAGAACACACAATTGAAGGGTCGGCGGGATCTCGTTTATTCATTGATGTATGCTTGGATCTGGATGGAATCTTACCGGCGGTGGTTGTACAGATGTAGCAGTGCTCGGCAGAGCACTTGAAGGGTCGCTGGCGATTTGGGAGGAAAGAGAAAGTAGATCGCCGGGAAGACAATTGGATCTGGTTCGCTTACGAAAATGATGAACAACGGCGGCAGATCTTGGCTGATCGGCGCAGAGAGGAGAACATCGGGCTAGGGATTTGTAGATATATGGTTTGATGAAATAACGTCAGACGGTGGCATGGGGCTCGCCGGAGATGAGGGAAGGAAGGGGGTCCCCGGAGGTGAAGGATGGGTGGGGTCGCCAGAGGTGTGGGAGAAGACTGTTGGAGATGATTGTAGAGAGAGAAAGTGAGACGTGTGTGTTTGTCTGTCGTTCGAATGAGACGAGGGGGGAGGAGGAGCGTATAGCAGTCGCCGGAGTGAGACAGATCTAGAGAAGAAGGGGGGCTAGGGTTAGGGCTTAGACAGATAAAAGGTGGACGGGAGGCGGAGAAGGCCGGTTGGGTCACCGGAGGAGGGGGTGAGGGGTCTCCGGATGAGGGGGTAAGGGTCGCCAGAAGAGGGGGTGGGGGATCGCCGGAGGTGGGTAGGATAGAGAGAGAAATTAGTGAGAGAACGACGTGTTTTGTGCGCAGAATGAGATGGGAGGGGAGGGGAAGGGAAGGGAGGGGGTTTTGTTTTAATAAGGGGTAATTTCGGGATTTTGATATATTGTTGGACCTGATGGTAATTTATTTTAATTGTTGGACCATGTGGTAAAGCAAAATATTGGCTTGGACTAGATGGTACGTAGTTTCACTTGGGATGGAGGATTATGAGGTAATTTTCTCTTGTTTTTACCGCAAGTTATTATTCCCTCTATCACAATATAAATGTCTATTTTTTTTTATTTAAATGACATTCTAAAAATATTCACTTTTCATATAAAGATAAAAAAAAAATCGTGTGTACATGTATATATAATTTTTTTAGAAAATGAATATCCGTTTAAAGATAAATGACATTCATTTTGGGATTATATTATTGATTCATGATGACCAACTAGATCAAATTCTTTTAATTATCAACATAAGAGCATCCACAATGGGAGCTTTTTTAGAGCTCTTTATTTTTATGAAAAAGCTCCATTGTGGAGTTATTCAAAAAGCTCGTTAGTAAAAAGCAATTATTTCTACAAGGAGCTCTCTCTAGGAGCTCTTTCCATTAAATTCAACCAATTTCTCATGTTGGCCAATAAAGATTAATCAAAAAATATTTATTTATTCTTTTTAATTTAAATTACTCCCCTATGTGAAAGTGTTATTATTTCCAAATAAAACTTAAATCTTGGATGTGGGGCCCACAAAAAAATTGGTGAAAAAGTTCTACCATTGTAGAAAAAGCTTGGAGGTTTTATTTGTTGAATATATGAGAAGATATGACATATTGAAAATACAAAAAAACTATCTAAAAAAGCTTTTACTATTGTGGATGCTCTGTTTGAAGCATAAAGAATAATAATAATGGTAGTACTAATTATGACTTAATGATACTAATTAAAGTAAAATTAAGATCTGAGACGCAGGAGCTGACGATATAGCGGGTGAAGTAGTTTGACGATGTCTCTTATATTTGTTCGTTGCACCTTTTCATTTGATGAGTATTGGGTTGCAAATTTGGACTTGTGATATAGAGGAAATTACTTTGTTATTTTTCGTTGTATTGAATTAATCAAATATTATAATAAAGTTCATTTATGATTTCGATAGTAAGAATTTATACGAGATTATATTTTCCAAAGGGGAGGTATGTATTTCTATTATGTATAGTAATAGTGTTGGGACTTTGGCTCAAATTCTAATCCAAATTGGATTGTGAAAATCATGCGTAGGAATTTATTTCCTAATTGGACAAGAAGTGAGAAGATTGTTTCCTAATGCAAGTAGGAGAGGAATTTGTGAGTCCTTATGGGTGTAGGACAAGGATTCCTTATTGTACTAAGAAATAGTTTTATTTGAAGCCTTTATAAAGGGTGTGAGGGCTATTATTTTGTGTGCCTTGGTGGTGCCAAGAGGGGCTTCCCTTAGGGGAGAGTGTGAGGAAGAGGGGATTAGTGGGTGTGCCTCCCCTATACAAATAGGCTTCACCAATATGGGTCCTTTGTGTGTGTATTTTCAAGAATGTTGAGAAGGAGAGATACCTCCATTCTTGTAATACCAATTTGAGAGAGTAGTGAGTCTTTGAGAGTTTCTTGAAGAAAACTCGTCATCTTGTAAATCCATGATATTTATAGTGAAAAGTTGATCGGTGTGGACGTAGCCCATTGATGTTGGGGTGAACCACGTTAAATCTTGTGTCTTGTTCTTGTTTTGTGTGCGTGGGTATTTTGTTATCTCTTATTGCGATTTCTCTTGTTGGTGAGCGATCCCAACAAAGAGAACTAAATGTTTCTTTTTCTGTCGAAACTATCATACTCCCTCCGTCCCAAAAAGATCTTCGCGTTTGACTATTCAATCTTTTTAAGGACATGAACACTTGCTTCACTAGTCATGTTATGTCTATGCACTTTTAAGCCCAAATTGTAGAAATGAAAAGAACTTTTTAAGACAATGAAAAATGACAAATAAGAAGATCATTTTGGGACGGAGGGAGTATATTAATTGTTGAGGGTGACTCTCAATTCGGGCTTGTTTTGAATTGGTCTTGCAACAGATGAGAAAACGGAGAACTGTAGCAGTGGGCGACCGCCCAGATGATGTTGGACGATCGCACAGTTTTGCCAGAAAACGTACCAGATTTGTTCCTGTTGGTTTGGGTGACCGCACATGGGTTTGTTAGGCGGCTGCACAGTGATGTCGGGACTGGGTTTCCGAATTCAAATAGGAAACTGATTTTGGACGAGATTTGGACTCCTATTCTTCTAGGGTTGGGTTTATATTTTGTGTATAAATATAAACAAGCCTCCAGACCTATTCTTGTGACCTATAGTGACTTTGTATAGATCCTTGAGAGAGATTGATAGAAAAGCTAGATTATTCACTATTGTGAGAGATTGTGAGATTGTGTGAAAGGTTTTCACCTTGATTCTCCTTGTACTCTTCTTGATTATAGTGAATTGATTCTCCGTCGCCCGTGGACGTAGCCAAGTTGGTGAACCACGTAAATCTCTTGTGTTCATTTATTTTTCAATTTTGTTCCGTTCTTGCTATTTTGTTCTTTTGTGCTTTCATCTTTATCAATCAAGCAATTGTGTTTGGGACCTAAATCCTAACAATTAGTATCTAGAGCTCTGGTTTGTGGATCTTGTATTGCTTATTGGTAACGATGGCAGGGAAGTACGAAATTGAGAAATTCGATCGCAAGGTCAATTTCGGTTTATGGCAAGTGAAGATGCGAGCAATCTTGGTGGGTAAAAATTGTGTCAAGGCTTTACTTGGGAAGGCAAGGAAACTGGCAAGCTTGACGGATGAACAATTTGATGATATGGACGAGAAAACTTTATCTCTCTTACACTTGAGTCTCAAAGATGAGGTATTGAGGGAGGTTGTGAGTGAGAAGACAGCGGCAGAGCTTTGGCTTAGGCTTGAGCAATTATAAATGACCAAGAGCATTAGTAACAGGTTGCTACTAATGAAGAAACTCGAGGAGTGCAAACTCAAAACAGGTGAGTCCTTGAAAAATCATCTTGATGAGTTTGATGGTTTGGTTATGGACTTGAAGAATGTCGATGTCTTGATTGATGATGAGTAATTGGCGGTAAAATTGCTCTGTTCTCTACCTCCGGAATACATGAACTTTAGAGAGACAGTGTTATATGGCAAGGATGAGATCTCTATGGAAGAGATCAAGAATGCTCTACTACAACGGGAAGTCATTGAGACGCACTTGACCTCAACAAGTGTTGAATCTCAAGGTGATGGGTTAGTAGCTAGAAGCGGCCGAAAGTCAAGGAAGGGTCAATCTGGTTCAAGTGAATGGCAAAAGAATGTGATATGTCATAGTTGCAAGGAGAAGGGACACATCAGAAGGTTTTGTCCAAACCAAGGGGATACAACCGCGAAGACAAAGGGTGAAGCTGGAGTAGTGTTTAAGACACTAGTGATGACAGTGACTGTGATGCACTTACTGCTTGTGATTCGGGTACCGAAATTCACGATAGTTGGATTTTGGATTCGGGTTGTTCTTATCATATTAGTCCCAACCGGGCATGGTTTTGTTCATATAAGGCTGCTGGTGGAATAGTCTTGTTGGGGAACAATACTTCATGCAAGGTTGTTGGTATTGGGGCTATTAAGGTTAAGATGTTTGATGGAGTAGTGCGGAAATTGAAGAATGTCAGGTATGTTCCTGAACTGAAGAAGAACCTGATTTCTCTAGGCACTTTGGATAGCCTTGGGTATAGTCTATCCATTGTGAATGGTGAGCTATCGGCTATTAAAGGTGACTTGGTGGTATTGAAGGGAAAGAAGGTGGGGACATTGTACAAGCTTCTTGGGTCTACGGTTGTTGGTGATGTGTCTATTGCAACGGGGTCAACGATTGAGGTGGAGGTTACTCAATCATGGGACATGACATTGGGTCACATTGGCTTGAATGGGATGACAAAAAAGTCTTGGTATTTGTTGTCAGAAGCATTGTTAGGTACAAAATTTTGTGTGGAGGCGATTAGGATGACTGCTCACTTGGCTAATCGTACTCTAAATTCTGGTATTGGGATGAAGGCTCTGTTGGAGATGTGGTCAGGATCTCTAGGAGAATACTCAAGATTGTATATTTGTGGGTGTCCCGTGTATGCTTGTGTGAACAACAAATTGAAGCCAAGAGCCAAAGGATGTTCCTTTGTGGGTGATATTACTGGAGTGAATGGATTCCGGTAATGGGATCCGGTGGCATCTAAGTTCCTGACATGTAGAGATGTTGCTCTACTTCTCCGTGAAAAAGGGTGTCCTGCAGGACGGATATATAAACAGGTGGAGTTAGCCGGAGATGATAAAGAAGTGGTGGAGCTTGACTTAGATGTCAATAATGTGTCTGATGAAGCGACTCCAATTGAAGCTCCAGTTCAAGAGGAGGAGACCAACAAGCAGGTGGAGACTACCATTGTTTTTGGTAGAGTTCGATATGGTTTGGAGGAGATGGTGGCTTATGCATTGTCCGCTGCGAAAACAGTAAGTATGCATAAATTAATTTCTTTCAATGAAAATACATCGTGTGATAAATCTGCTATGTGGTCGGTCGTTGTTAAAGAAGAGATTGTATCTCTTATTGAAATTCAGACATGGGAATTTGTTAGATCACCACCAAAGAAGGTGTTAGTCAGTCACAAGTGGATCTACAAGTTCAAAGAAGGTACTCCAAGGTTTGGGGTAGACTACAATGATATTATTTCACCAGTTGTTAGACACTTATCTATTCACAACTTGTTGAGCATTGTGGCGATGAGAGATCTTATGCTTGAGGTGGAGATCTACATGCGCCGGCCTGAAGGGTTTTGTGTCGAGGGTAAGGATCATGTTTGCCTGTTAGAGAGGTCCTTGTATGATTTGGAGCAGTCAACTCGACAGTGTTATAAAAGGTTCGACACTTTTATTGTTACCCATGGTTATGCTAGGAGTGGATATGATTGTTGTGTTTACTTGATGGTTTGTAGTGATGGCATATTGAGTTATCTTGTTTATGTCGATGGCATTCTTGTGGATGTGATAGATATCAATGATGCTTACCAGGTGAAATGGTTGTCTTCTTTAGATAGTCCCAAGTCTAAAGATGATATGTCACTTGTTCTATATTCAAATGCTTGTGTGTGCATTGTGTATGGAAAGAACAATGATGGTTCTGTTGGGAATGGTGATTCAGATTGGGGCGGTAATTTTGTTGACAGAAAATCTACTTTGGTGTATGTATTCTGTCTTGTTGGTTCCGCAGTTATTTGGAAATCTGGATTGCTGGATGTCACGGAATTGTTTACTACCGAGACTGAAAATATGGCTATGACAAAGTTTATTGCTAAGTTCAAGAAGTTCTTGGACTTAGTTGGTGTTAGTAGTCATTGATGCCCGTAGGGGCGGGGCGGCGGAGATAGAATAGCTTTTTGGGAATTGATCGTCAAGGTGGAGAATTGTTGAGGGTGACTCTCAATTCGGGCTTGTTTTGAATTGGTCTTGCAACAGAGGAGAAAACGGAGAACTGTAGCAGTGGGCGACCGCCCAGATGATGTTGGGCGATCGCACAGTTTGGCCAGAAACGAACCAGATTTGTTCCTGTTGGTTTAGGTGACCGCACATGGGTTTGTTGGGCGGCCGCACAGTGATGTCGGGACTGGATTTCCGAATTCAAATAGGAAACTGATTTTGGACGGGATTTGGACTCCTATTCTTCTAGGGTTGGGTTTATATTTTGTGTGTAAATATAAACAAGCCTCCAGACCTATTCTTGTGACCTATAGTGACTTTGTATAGATCCTTGAGAGAGATTGATAGAAAAGATAGGTTATTCAATATTGTGAGAGATTGTGAGATTGTGTGAAAGGTTTTCACCTTGATTCTCCTTGTACTCTTCTTGATTATAGTGAATTGATTCTCCGTCGCCCGTGAACGTAGCCAAGTTGGTGAACCACGTAAATCTCTTGTGTTCATCTATTTTTCAATTTTGTTCCGTTCTTGCTATTTTGTTATTTTGTGCTTTCATCTTTATCAATCAAGCAATTGTGTTTGGGACCTAAATCCTAACATTAATAAATATTTTATATATGAGCAAGATGTTTAGATAGTAGCCCAAACATGAAAATAAACAATGTCTCCTAGCACAACAATGTACAATTTTTTCTTCAATATGGAATTTAGTTGACATTCCTTCTTCCATTGGTAAAAAACCACTAGTCGCTGACTTGATTAAATGTTTTAACTTATTTCAAGGAATTGAGAAATTACTTAAACTCTATTGACTAAAATGACAATGAGCTTTGTTCTCCTCCCTTTTCATATTCTATTACATATACACCCTTTGTATTAAAACAGATTTTTATTTTTATTTATCTGAAATAAAAAATTGAGATTCACTTCAGTACGTATATAGCTACCCTCCCATTTGCACGGAGATTAAGAAATGTTTGAAGCAGTGTTCTAAAAGACGCCCGCCTAGGCGCTAGGCGTTCATGAAACGCCTAGGTCCCGTCTAGAGTATTATAGTTATTTCTGAATTCTCGGCCCGTGTAGATCCCGCCTAGGCGCCCCTGCGGCGCCTAGCGACCGCCTATCGTTTTTTTTAGAACCTTTGTTTGAAGATGTAAGTGTCATGAGTAAAAAAGTAAAGTAAGAGAGAAAAATAATGGGAATAAATAGTAAGTTGATTGGTACTGTGAGTATAAAAGTAAAGTATGAGAGAGAATGAGTGAGAGGAATAGTAAATATTTGTTGCCATTTTTCGAACCGGACATTTACTCTAGGACAGACTTAAAAAGAAAGATAAACATATACACTCTGGGACTATCTCTCGTGTACGTAGTAGACAATTTACCTGAGTAAGTAGATATGATTTTTACATCTAGATATTTGGTACATAGGGTTAAGGGTGGTTAATAAAAGAACCTTCTAAGAGTTTGACACATTGACGCGGACTTGCATGCCTTATAGCACATTAATATAATTGCACAATTTCTCCCTCCCTCCTTTTTACTTTACTATCACTTTCCAAAAGTAGCACTAATAATATTCTATAAATATACGAACACACAACCCTGGTTAATTCACTCCTAAGCTTCAAACAAGTAGCTTATATCTTCCTCCTCCTCTTCCGAGCCATATTATTCTCATGGCTTCTTCTTTTTCTTCTTCGTTCGCTACGATGTTTGTTGTAGTAATTTTCATGTTGCTTGGAATAGCGTCGGCTCAGTTGTCTGCTAATTTTTACGCAACCTCGTGCGCTAATGCTAGCAGCATTATTAGAACGGCCATTAACCGGGCCGTTTCAAGTGAACGCCGAATGGGAGCCTCCTTGCTTCGCCTTCACTTTCATGATTGCTTTGTTCAAGCAAGTCTTTTTCTTTTTATTGCATGCATGTGTTGTTGCATTTATCATTGCATGTGTTTGCAAATTAATTTAATTCTGCTTTGCTAAAGAAAAAAAAAAAGAAAAGAGAAATGAACTATTAATTTTATGTAGATTCTTGATCGTGAGAATCTGGAATTATTAATAGACAATGATTTTATTTTTTATTTTTGCTTTTTGCAATAAAGTCTTAAAGTGAATATTTGTGTTGACAAATTTTGGTTGAAGTCTTCCAAAAGCATCTTTTTTTATGTGTTTGGTGCACCTCGTTGTCACACGCAATTAATATTGACCTGCAACAGCCTGCATGAAACTATTCATTCTTGTTTTAGATTTTTTTTTTTTATGTGTTTGGTGCAACTTTTTGTCACATTTTTTTCAACGTTACCACGAAGGAACTTTGAGCAATGATTTTAGATTGATTGAATGAAAATTTTAAATTTGTTATTGACACGTCATCAACAATACTATCAATAACAAGTTTTAGATTTGCATTAGGATAATTAAATCTACCTAAAATCATTTTTCAAAGTTCCTTCTTAGTAACATCGGAAAAAGTGTGAAGATTATTTGGGACGGAGGGAGTAAATCTCAATATGTAATATAAGTGACCAAAAGGAATGCAATATGTTAGATTAGTATCTCAATTATTACTTGTTCGTTTTTCTATAAGAATGAAGGAGCATCATTCATTTGTTTCAGTAACTTAGCTTGTCACAAAATTTATTTGAAAAGTTGATAACATGTGATTAGTTTGTGTTATCAAACAGGGTTGTGATGCATCGGTATTGTTGGATGATAATTCAACCTTCACCGGAGAGAAAACTGCCGGACCTAATAACAATTCCTTGAGAGGATTCAATGTCATAGATACGATCAAGACTCAACTAGAACGAGCTTGCCCTAGAACTGTCTCTTGCGCAGACATAGTTTCAGCTGCAGCACGTGACTCAGTTGTTGCTGTAAGTAAAAAATAAAAATAAAATCAACTTACTTATTAAGCTCTTATCTTGGCTTTTAACTCGTGAATTTATTTATTTATTTTCCGTTTGGATTATCAGCTTGGTGGCCCTAGTTGGAGTGTTGTACTTGGAAGAAGGGACTCAACCAGTGCAAGTTTAAGCAATGCCAATTCCATGATTCCCGGGCCGACTTTGAATCTGAGTGCTATCATCACTTTGTTCTCGAATAAGGGTTTCACTGCCAATGAAATGGTAGCCCTCTCCGGTAAGATTTATATCGAAAATGGAAGGCAAATTATTAAATATCATATCGAACTAGGGTTTGTTTAGGGTCGTGCTTTGTTTTAAACTTCATTCTTTAGAACACAATCCAAAATTCGTGTTTAAAGTTATAGATATTAATTTTTAAAACGCTTACAATATCTCCAGGCGGCCACACAATCGGTGCAGCTAGATGTACGACATTCAGGAACAGGATATACAACGAAAACAACATTAACACATCATTCGCAACCTCGTTGAGATCAAACTGTCCTCAAAGCGGGGGTGACAACAATCTAGCTCAACTAGATGCTGGTTCTTCAACCGTTTTCAATAACAATTATTTCACGAATTTGTTGAACCAAAGAGGGTTATTGCACTCGGACCAAGAACTATTTAACGGAGGTTCAACCGATGCTCAAGTTAGAACTTATAGTTCAAATTCTGCGACTTTCCGAACCGACTTTGCCAGTGCTATGGTTAAGATGGGAAACCTTAGCCCGCTTACGGGTTCAAATGGCCAGATTAGGAACAATTGTCGTAGAATGAACTAGTACGTCATTTTGCATGCCCATGCATTGGAAAAATATAATAGAGGGATATGGTAGTGTGTTCTAATAAAATTCCAAGATTTATAAAGTCATTTTCTAGGGCAATATATATGTATTTTTAGTTTTTGAAAGTTGGACTTTGTCTTGAATTGAAGAAATTAATTACTCCCTCCGTCTCAGTTTAAGTTTTTTTTTTTTTTTTGGTATGTCCCGGTTTAAGGTTCTTAGTTGCTGTATTCCTTAAATAGCAAAGTATGAATAGTGTTTTGGACAATCCATGTCCTCATAAATTAAGTTCATATATTACAAAAAAAAAAAAAAAAAAAAAAAAAAACATCACTCACCCATCTACTTTTTTTGGGATTTTTTGTCTCAAATTCTAATAAGATTGTCAAAATCATGTGGAGAATTCTATTTCCTAATTGTAATAGGAGAGGATGATTGTTTCCTAATGCAAGTGTGGAAGGAAATCATGAATCCTTATGGGTGAAGGATAAAGTGATTTTCTTATAGTATTAGGAAAGGGTTTGTGGTGTGCCTTTATAAAAAGTATATGGCTTATAATTTGGGTTTTGCCTTGTGGTGCCAAGAGGGGCTCCCCTTAGGGGAGAATGTGAGGAAGAGGGGATTAGTGGGTGTGCCTCCCCTATACAAATAGGCATCACTAGTTAGGTTTTTGATAGAACTCAAGAGAGAGTTAGCATAGGCATATAATTTAGAGAGTGAAATTTTATGCTTGTATGCGTTGGTGAGGATATTCAAGAGTGTTGAGAGAGAGGGAGTCTCCATTCTTGTAATATCGAGAAGTTTAATATATTTATTGTTGGGTGGAATAGGCTTTAAGCCGAACCACGGAAAAATTGTGTGTTTTGTCTTCGATTGTGTGCGTGTGTTACTTTGGTATCTCTTATTGTGATTTCTCTTGTTGGTGAGCGATCCTAACAAGTTTTGTTGGGGTGTCAACCCAAGTCCCACATTCGCAATTGAATGAAGAATTACCTAGTATATAAAGGTGTCTACACACTCCACTAGTATGAGACTATGAGGCCTTTTGGGAGATGACCCAAAAGCAAATCCGTGCGGGCTAGGCCCAAAGCGGACAATATCATACTAATGTGGAGTGGTGGGGGTGGTCGCGGTCCCAACAACTGGTATCAGAGCCCAGGTTGGTTGATGAGCCCGATACGAAGTGGACCGCGTGCGAGATGTGTGGGATTCTCCTATGTGTGATCTCGCGAAAAAGACCCTTGTGTCGAAAGCCTTCCCGATAAAGGTGATCGGGCGGCGTGTCCCGCAGATGGTGTTAGAGGCGGTATAAGTTTCGCTGGAGGTACTTGAGTTGAGGGGAAGGTTTGTTGGGGTGTCAACCCAAGTCCCACGTTCGCAATTGAATGAAGAATTGCCTAGTATATAAAAGTGTCCACACACTCCACTGGTATGAGGCCTTTTAAGAGATGACCCAAAACAAATCCGTGCGGGCTAGGCCCAAAGCGGACAATATCATACTAATGTGGAGTGGTGGGGGTGGTCGCGGTCCCAACAACTGGTATCAGAGCCCAGGTTGGTTGATGGGCCCGATACGAAGTGGACCGCGTGCGAGATGTGTGGGATTCTCCTATGTGTGATCTCGCGAAAAAGACCCTTGTGTCGAAAGTCTTCCCGATAAAGGTGATCGGGCAGCGTGTCCCGCAGATGGTGTTAGCGGCGATACAAGTTTCGCTGGAGGTACTTGAGTTGAGGGGAAGGTTTGTTGGGGTGTCAACCCAAGTCCCACATTCGCAATTGAATGAAGAATTGCCTAGTATATAAAGGTGTCCACACACTCCACTGGTATGAGGCCTTTTAGGAGATGACCCAAAAACAAATCCGTGCGGGCTAGGCCCAAAGCGGACAATATCATACTAATGTGGAATGGTGGGGGTGGTCGCGGTCCCAACACTTTTCACCCATTTTCTTTATAAATGGACAATTATATCCAACACATACTACTATTGTTGACTCAAATTTGTTTTAGTTTTTTAATAAACGTGTAAAGTCAAACTAAGAATTTTAAACTGGGACGGAAGGACTACATATTAAATATTGAAGTAATTTTATGTTACTCCCTCCGTTCCAGTTTATTGTTCTTAGTTTGACTTTGCACGGGGAATAAGAAAACAGACAAACAATGAATAAACAAAGGAAAGTGGGAAAAAATTAGAAGAGAGAGAAAAAATTAACCCAAAAGTTAATTTTTCTTCCTTTTCCCTGGAAGAGGCTGTCCCACACTCTCACCCACTTGCAAAGATCACATCACAAGCTCCTGTCATCTTGTACTTGGAGGGAAACTTAAAAAACCCACCAAATTTAATCTCCTTGTTTTTCAAGGACTAACACACAGTATTTACACCAATTAACAAGAGGGAAATTTAAACTTGAATGGAGGGAAATCCTAATTTTTTTCATTACATAACCAGGCCTATTTATACTTAAGTTTCAGAAAATTAACAAGATAAAAACAGATCCAAAATATATTACAGATGAGAGGAAAAGATCTGTCAGATTCTAAGAGGCAGTGTATTGCTGAATTTCTACTTGAGCATCATACTGTTGGACAGGTGAATCGCTTTAAAGCTGATGAAGCTTCCAAATAGTGGCCAGTTAGCACAAGAACTATTGGCAAAATCTGGGCACTTGTTCGAGCTCAAAAAGCAGGTCTTCCCATCGATGTTAGAGAAAAGAGGCATGGGAAGAAGAGCAATCCAAAGAAGGTGATAGACTCAGCTGCAGTTAAACAAATACCACCCAAATCAAGGTGCACAATAAGGAGACTATCTCAAAAACTTAGTGTGAGTAAGAGCACAGTTGGAAGATGGGCAAAAAATGGAACTATTCGAAGGCACACAAATGCAATCAAGCCACAACTAACTTGCCGGAGGAAACCGATCCTTATAGGACATGCAAATCAAAAAGATTTATTCCAAAAGTTATGTTCATTTCTGGAGCTGCTAGGCCCGTGTTTGGGAGTGATGGAGAAGTTATTTTTTATGGGAAAATTGGGATATTTCTTTTACTTTTATAGAGCCGACAAAAAGGAATAGCAAAAATAGACTTAAGGGAACACCGGTCACTAAACCCATTGAGTCAATAACAAAAGCGGTGGTTAAAGACACTCTAATTAACAAAATAGTACCCGCAATCTAGCTTGTATGTCCTGCAAATGCAAGCAAGAACATCACGATTCAATGGGATAATGCAAGGCCTCATATAAACAATGACGACGAGGACTTTCGGGCTGTTGCGAGTTTAGATGGTTCTAACATTACCCTCGCTTTCCAGCCACCTAACTCACCTGACCTAAATGTACTAGACTTGGTTTTTTTAGGGCAATTCAGTCATTACAAACAGAAACAGCATGCAAAAACGTTGATGAACTATTGAATGCTGTTCACGAGGCCTATAACAAGTTAGATGCATCAACCTTGAATAAGATATTCATATCATTACAAGCATGCATGATCGAGATAATGACAGCTAAGGGAGGTAATAACTTTCATTTGCCTCATTTGAATTAATATGCATTAGAGAGGGAATGACAACTTCCGACAGACTTATATGTGCAAAATGAACTTGTTAGAGAGACTGTGGAGTACCTAAGGCAATATGAACAAGCACACGGCATCAATGATCTGATGGTGGAGTTGGGCTACATGTGAAATGAAGACAAGGCATTGAAGACACTTTTTGTAAAGACTGTTTATGAAACTCTTTTGTAAAAACAGTGTATGCACTTTTTGTAAAGACTGTTTATGAAACTCTTTTGTAAAGAAAGTGTATGAAGCTCTTTTGTGAAGATAGAGTACGAAGCTCTTTTTATGTAAATGCACTTTGAAACTCTTTTGTATGTAAGCAAGCATTATGAAACTCTTTTCTAGTGAATCATTAAAAAGAGTAACTGAGATAATACCTGAACTTCAAAATAATCTGGATAGACCAATTTCACCGACGGAACCCGCCACGCAAGAATGCGAATCCAGGTCTTGTGGCTTTCTTCAATCCAATTCGGGGGCATCAACGGCCAAGTCGGAGTTTCAATTTTGACCGGAGCCTCAAGGTCGACGACATCCTTAACCTGCAACCCATAAGCTGATTCCCATTTCAGTCGAGGCAAATCTATTGGGATGGAATCTCAGTATCATCTACGAACATGGAATCGATGTCAGTCTCATCTACTAACGTAGAATCGGTGTCAGTGTCATCTACGGTCATGGAATCGAACTCCGTCTCATCTACGAATAAGGAATCTAACTCAGTTTCATCTACGTATGAGATACTGCAGTGCGACAGCGTCTCCTCCACAAACAAAAGATTTAGGGCTTCTGAAATTAGGGATGCCTCCGGAAAAAACGAATCAACTTCTAGGTTCATTGAAGAGGGAATTTTTTTTGGGTTTCAAAAATTAGGGTTTTTGAAATTAGGGTTTCTAGATAGCGGGTTGACGAGGGAGAGATGTGTTTGACGAAGGTGAATTGGCGAAATCAGGCTTTCCAAAACTATTTTCGGACTGGTTTTTGATTTGGTGCTTTGCCGGAGTTCATGGAGACGACGGGATAAAATTTTGAGAAATAACGAAGCGAACAGAGAAAGAAGAGGGATTAAGAGGGAAGCGATGTACCAAGAAGGGGAAGTGAAACGAGGGGGAGGGGAACGGCATGGAAGAGGAACGACGGGATGAACCTGGATGAACCTGTTCGTCGGGGGGTTTCATCGCTCGAGAGAGAGAGAGAGAGAGCGTGAGATTGGGAAAGAGAGATCCAAATCTTTTGTTTTTGGAATAGGCAATAAGATTAATTAGGGTGGATTTGTTAGATTATGATTAATTAGTTAATCAATCAAAATTAAAAGAGTTAATGGAGTGCCTTTACTTATGATAATGGTTGTTGTTTTTTTTGTAATTATAAGAAATATGTAGGGGCATATAAGTCCAAAACACTGTTCATTTTTTGCCAAAAAAGGAATAAAGCAAACTAAGAACAATAATCTGGGACAGACCAAAAAGGAATGTAAGAACAATAAACTGGGACGGATGGAGTAGAATTTTAAAGCTGTGTGTTGACACAGATGAGTCAGTACTTGCTCCTCGGGTTGAGATGTCTCCACGTCTTCTCACTTTTCAAGATATAGCATTTTAAAGTTATTGAGGGTTTTTTTTTAAAATGCCACGTGTCGCGCTGGGAGTGGAGGAGTCGCTGGCGGGCGGGGCGAGCCCGCCGCACGCCCATGCAACCGTTGTATATGAGAATTTGTCATTATGAATATGTTTGGATACCACATGTTCGAAATTGATTATGAAAAATAAATTCCAAAAATATCCCTTACTATACATATCAATATGGTAAATGCACATATAAAAGGAAGGTTATTAATGTAAAACATCATACAAAAACAACTTTTTAGAATCACTTCTAGCAAAAGATGGGTCATAGCTGCTTATGTTAAAATGCAGTTTTCTGCTTTTAGTAGCTTAAAATCAGAATCAGTTTTGACATCCAAACATAAAAAAAACGATTCTTGATCTCTGAAAGTGATTATAAGCATCAAAAAAGCACTCCCAAACTCCCCCAAAATAATCCTTTATATTGTAATCACTTTTAACAAATCACTTTTTGAGAATCAGAACCAATCCCAAAGTCACCCTAAGTTCGACTGCGCCTATCTTAAACCCGTTTGATTGTGATGAGTAATGAGCATTAATGGGATAAGCGCCAACAAGTCCTTTTCGTAATACACCTAGCAAGATCATCTAGTTGTCAAGATAGCCGATTGAGACTACAACGAAAACTTTGCACGAAAATTTTGTACTGCATCCATCTCATAATAGCTGCTGCTTTTTTTTTTTTTCCGTTCAGTATTGCAGTAGGTGTAGTATTTTTCTTATTTAAAAAACAAAGACTCATGTGAGAACTAGGGGATCCGTCTCATGGGTGAGACGGGTCGGATCCTTGCCCATGACCCGGTCCATGAACAAGTTCCAAGGCCCATGGGGCATAACCCGCCACGTGGCACCCTTTCATAGGTTCTTTTTTTTTTTTTTTTGCTGCTGCTGCTGCTCCAGGACCCATGGGCGACCCTGCCACGTGGCAGTCTCTCATAGGCCCCATTTTTTTTTTTTTTTATATTTTCATTTTTGGTTTTTTCGGTTTTTGAAAAGTAATAGTTACTATAACTAAAAGTAACAAACGTATTACTTATATGTAATAGTTTGTATACAGAAAAGTAATACATATATACAGAAAAGTAACAGTGTTTTTTTCGTTTGCCAAAAGTAATACTTATTTACAACTAAAATGTAACGAACGTGTTACTTATATGTAATAGTGTTTATACATAATTTGTAATACACATGTATAGAAAAGTAATATTATATCTATATGTTTTCATAAGTTACAATGGGGTTCAATTTATCATGATACATGTAAAAGTATTACATTATCTATAGAAAATCTGTTACAATTTTCATCTATCAAAGTGTTACATTTACTTGTATAAACAATTACATTCATATACATAAGTTATTATTTTTCAAATGTTACTTTTTCCTAAAAAATAAAATCAAAATACACAATATTTTACATTTTTGCAAAAGCACTATTATATTTCAGTATAAATTATAATTACATTTAGATATTGTTTGGGTTACATGTAATTATAGTTAGTATTACATTTGAAAAATTGGGTAAAAACGAGCTTATGTTTTTTTAAAACATGTATTACGTTTACTTATGAACAATGTTACTTTATATGTATACAGTCATTACTTTAAGAGATGGTAACTATTACTTTTGGTAAACCACTGAAAAGCCGGAAAAAAAAAAAAAAAAAAAAAAAAAAAAACTGCCACGTGGCTGGTCATGCCCATGGGTCAGGATCCGACCCGTCTCACCCATGAGACGGATCCCCTTGTTCTCATGGGAGACCACCTCTATTTAAAAATAGTTTTTTAATGTATGTTTACCGTGATTCAAGCAATTGATAAATAATTAAAACATATTTAAAGATATTAGCAAGTCAACTACGACACTTATTATTATGACACACGAATCATTAAAACCATAACTTCATTTTCAGAGTTAGTAAAATTAAACAAAACGCATGCAATAATGCAATAGTTGGTATAAGCTTGTGGAAAAACAAGCTCACTTAGACATAAGTACATTATTGGCCAACATCATGCAGAACCTAATCGTTACCAATTATCGAATCAAAGTCAACTAATTGTACAGTTCGTTATTCCTTATGGTATAAAAACTGTTGAATAAGTAGTAATTATCCAAAAAATATATATATACAAATATTGTATTATTGTGGATCGAAATGATTCCATCAGCTAAGCTAATTTTTGTATCTGTCGTCGAGCCACAAGGCATATGCTGAATTCCTTGTTATTATAATGTCGAAATATTACAAAATACATAGAATTGGAGATCAGATGATATTTTGTTAATTAAACAAAAAGAAATTAATTGGCTATTTGGAAAAGCCCGGCTCGTGTTAAAGACAATTATCCCACGTCGGGATTAACTAGCCATGCATTGACTATATAAGGATCATGGGCTACTCCTCCCATTGCCAATTGATTTTGGGATAGAACCTAGACTTTATAGATCAACCTTCTTATTTGTGTTTTACGAATTATCCCATTATTAAATGTTTTGATTCTATTTTTAACACCCTTTTTATCCTACCATTCTAATTATACCCTTATTTTCATATACTTTTAATTACGATTGCCTAAATATTGTGATCCTATATAATTAATTAACGGGTTGGTCTCCTGTAAAAATGTGTTTTTCTTTTTACTAATGGTTAGGAAAAACGTGTTTTTCAAAACCTCCAGAAGACTTTATATTGATATCCAGAAGGCTTTATACAGATATCCCGGACCCTTCTAGCTATCACTTTCAAGGGCTCTGGCTATCAATCTCATATCCAGAAGGCTTTATATTGATATCCAGAACGAGAGAACCCTCCTGGCTATCACTTTCAAAGGTTCTGGCTATCACTTAGTTCTGGCTATCAATCTAATATCCAGAAGGCTTTGTATTGATATCCAGGACCCATCTGGCTATCACTTTCAAAGGTTGTGGCTATCAATCTCATATCAAGAAGCCTTTATATTGATATCCAGAACCGTTGAGAAGTTCCGATTATTTACAAAATTGCCACTGCGGTTTTTTTAAAACACGTTTTTCCTAAGCGTTTGGAAAAACGCGTTTTTCCCAAGATTTTGCGTTAATTAACATACTTATATAATTGTAATTTGCTATAAAAATTTACACTTTAAATCTTGTGTTCAAGGTGGTTGCTCAAAAAAGTTAAACAAATGGAAAATAAGGTCAATGCCTAACTAATTAGAATATTGAGAAATTTTTCATTCACCTACTCTAATGTCTGCCGTAATTTCGTAGAAACCCCCTCTCTTTGTTATGTACTACTTACAGCAGCCCCCATTTTTGTATTTAGTAAGAACACCAGCTATTTCTACAAAAGGCTGTCTGGTAAATAAAATAACATATACTCCCTCCTTCCCAGCTCACTTGAGACTTTTTTACCAAAACTGGTCAACTTAAGGTCGGTTTGACCAACACTTTATAGAAATATTTATGATCCGAACAAAAAATAAAAAAATGTAAAATGATCACCATTAAAAATCCTCTCAATAACAATTTTTAAAAAGTTTTTTGGATCATAAATATTTCTATAAAGTGTTGGTCAAACCGACCTTAAGTCGACCAGTCTTGGTCAATAAGTCTCAAGTGAGCTGGGACGGAGGGAGTATATTTTAAAAAATAAAATCAAAATGTTGTACACTGATTTTTAACAAAGAGTTCCCCCCCCCCCCCCATATACATGAGATAAATCCAATTTCTATAACCACTCTAATTTAAGCTAATTATGATAGTAAATTAGAAACTTATTTAATAGAAAAATTATGTGTAAAATTTTTTCAGTTAGTATATACACTCTCCGTCCCAAAATGATCTTCTCATTTGGCATTTTTTATTGTCCCAAAAAATTCTTCACATTTCTACAACCTAGGCTTAAAAGTGCCCAAACAAAACATGACTAGTGAATCAAGTGTTCATATCCTTTAAAAAGTTTGAATAGTCAAATGTGAAGATCATTTTAGGATGGAGGGAGTATAATGTGTTGTATTCTACAATATTTTATGCATCAAAATTTTCATATATACAGCATTACTCTTTAAGATATTGTGCCATATATGGAAAAAAAAAAAAATCTAGGACAAAGAGTGTCCGATTAGTCAGGTGTGCCAAGAGTTTATTTGATTTGCTTGAGATCAATCTCGTACTATTTTATTTTATTTTATTTTGTCATTGTGATAAAGTCTGAGGTTTCATTCCAAAACTAATTGGCAATGGGATGAGTGGCCCTGGATCTTTATATAATCAGTCATTGACTAGTTAATTTCAAATATGAGATAATTGCTCCAACACATTGCCGTCCTAAAATAAAATACAGTATGTGAAGACTTCTTAATAATGCACATACGCAGGAGATGACCTTTTCATAAGTAAAATATTAGGGCCTACGCTTAATATTACATGTTGATCCAGTTGAAGAGAAACATCTACCGATCCAACACGTTTAAATGAAAAGAAAATTTCAGAAAAATGACCGAAAAATGATTTTTTTTTTTTTTTGACAGCGATCGAATTCTTATTTGTTAAGACCTTCAGATTAACATTCTTGCAATATTTTCTTAGCACAATTACTCAATGTTGCAAATATTTTCCATATATTGCATGACCAGTTCTTCTTTCTTACTTGTACGTATAGGATTCCTTCTATCAAGTTTAATGAAAAAATATTTTAAATTGTTAATTAATAGTATCAGCTAAACTTCTTAGACTTGTTCAGTCTCTCCCTCCTATATATATACATGGAGTGCTATCTTAGAAACAACACACAAGGAAAATCTAAAGATCTTCAAGAGCACATAGTCGATCATAACCCTAAAATGGCGCAAAATTCCTCAATTTGTTTTCTCGCCTTTTTCATGTTTACATTTGCAACGACCGCTTTCTCTCAGTCTCTATCGACAAGTTACTATGACAAAGTGTGCCCAAAGGCTTTGCCAACCATTAAGCGCCTTGTTGAGGATGCAGTTAACAAAGAACCTCGCATGGGCGCTTCTTTGCTTCGTTTACACTTCCATGATTGTTTTGTTAACGTAAGAAAGTTCAATTCTCTAGTTCAAATGTCTTACTAAGTTTTGCTTTTCGTTATTTTTATAACGGTAAATTAAGTTGGTTGTTTGAATTTATGCAGGGTTGTGATGGCTCGGTTCTTCTTGATCAAACATCAAGTATTGATAGTGAAAAGAACTCGAACGCAAATAGGAACTCTGCTAGAGGATTTGAGGTGATTGATAGAATCAAATCCGCCGTGGACAAGGCTTGTGGCCGTGCAGTGGTGTCTTGTGCTGATATCTTGACTGTTGCATCTCGTGACTCAGTTGTTGCGGTACGTGTATATATATAGTCTTGACGCATACTATATAAAACACTTAGTTGATCAACTAGGGTTTCCACTTTCATACTCCGGAATCTTTATTAATGTAAAAGTAACTAGGTTAACAATGCAAACACACTATAAAGCCTAGTTATGCTATGCTAATAACCAATTTGATTTTGGCATGAAAATAACTAGGGTTTTACGGTGTAAAACAATGAGTCTAATTATGTCATACTAACAAAAACTACTATGTATATATGCAGCTTGGCGGACCGTCATGGAAGGTTCCACTAGGAAGAAGGGATTCAACAACCGCGAGTAGGACAGCTGCAAACAACAACCTTCCATCACCATTCATGGACCTCCCTGCACTCCTCAGGAATTTCCAGAATCAAGGCCTAAATGAAAAAGACCTAGTCGCCCTCTCGGGTGGCCATACACTAGGGTTTTCACAATGTGCCTTTTTCAAGAACCGAATTTACAACGAAACTACTATTGACCCTAACTTTGCTCGTCAACGCCAAAATACTTGTCCTCGTAACGGAGGTGACACGAATCTAGCTCCTTTAGATGGAACAGCTGCACAGTTTGATACACAATACTTTAGCAACTTGGTGAAGAGAAGGGGTTTATTGCATTCTGATCAAGCACTATTTAGCGGTGGACGTACTGACAACCTTGTTCGGAGTTATAGCGTAAATGCAGGGGCGTTTTCGAAAGATTTTGCTCAGTCTATGATCAATATGGGAAACATCAAGCCATTAACTGGGAGAAATGGCCAAATTCGTTTGAACTGCAGGAGAGTTAACTCTAATTAGCTAGTTCTGCCATGTCTTTGATTTGATTTTATCTCTGTTTGATTCCCGTTCTTTCTTTTTCTGTTTTTTGATTGGAACAAGGAGATGAAATATGTCTTCTTAATAAGATTTTATTTGTTTTGTTTAATCTCTTTCATTGCCATAAGGAGGCAAATTATGAGATGGAAAAATGTACTTAAATTAAGAGTTTGATTGTTGTGTGAATTTAATTATTTGTATAAGTTTCGGAATAAATACGAATACTTCTCAATTTTGTATTTTGATATTTTTTCTGCAATTCAACATTCTCTTCTCTCTCTCTCTCTCTCTCTCTCTCTCTCTCTCTATCTATCTATCTATCTATCTATATACATTAGCTAACATGTTTGAATGTTATCTGAACAACAGTTATAGGATAAGCTTCATAGTCAAACTACCCGATTGAGACTATATATCAAAAGATTTGTAATTCAGACAAAATAAAAAGAAGCATAACTTCCTTTTCAAACTAAGTAAAATGGAAAAATAAATAACAAGGCAGTGTATTAACTATTAACACCATCAGTTGACACAAATATATATATATTTAGCCAAGATCATCTAAAACTTAATTCGATATTAGTAGTTATATTATTCAATCTACCTCAGCAACATTTCATAATAATGATTTCATCAGTTAAGATAGTTTTGAGTCTATTGACGCTGACTTATTTCACGTCGCGCCATAAGGCACGTGTCAAATTAGAATGGATAATTTTTACACAATCGACAGACAAGACGAGCTTACAATTTTGAATAAGAATATTGAACACTAATTAATCTTAATTCGCTCACTTAATATGAACTTGATCTAGTTCATTTAGTCAAAGAAAATTGTTCTCAAACTACTGAATTCACTTTGAATAGTAGCATGACAATTATTCCACATAATTCATTTTCCTTCTTCTATTTTCGTTTGTTCTCTATCCAAATCATTTTGCACTGGGAAAATAACAAGATGATAGTCTTAAGCTTGGTATAATTTGGTTGAACTTTGACTCAAGATTATAAAAATTCTTTTATTTTTATGAAATTTTAAAAATGTTAAGAACAAACCATTAAAAATACTATTTATAACAACTCTTAGCATGTTTATATGAAAAATGATTTTTGTTGTCAATCATCTATCAAATTAACACTGAAGTCTCAAAATGATAGTAACAATGTCTTAAAATAAATATCTAAAAAAAAAAAAAAAATCCTATTTTGTTTTATTGAGAGCAAATTTATAATTTTTTTAAACATTTATTTTGAGCAAGGCGAGTACTATCTTTTAGAGACGAAGTGAATAATTATGTACGGAACATATTATTCGATTTTGTCTGCATAAAGGAGATAATTTTGTCATCTTCCACAACAACCACAAATAACGTAACAGTAAAAATAAAAGCAAGTTGTTTTATTTACTAGTATATGTGAAAACCTAATACTTACAATATACTCCGTCCCCCTCACTTGAGATCTAAGAGGTGGGCACAATAACTAAGGAAAAAAAATAAAATAAAGAAAATGTGTGGTAGAAAATGAAGAGAGAGAATGAGTGGGATTAATAGTAGGTTGGTTGAATGAATTTTGTGTTGGAAAATGAAGAGAGAGAATGAGTGGGTTGTAACGACCCAAAATTTCATATAATAAATAATATCCATAAACCATGGGAAATCTCAAACGTCAAACATAATTCAAATCCAACGTTCAAAACAACGGCTAGTATAATCTAACCATAATTCAAAATAGTGCGGAAGCGTAACTAACGTTTAGATTCTAACGGCTAGTACATCCCACTAGCTCAACATAAAAACATAAAAGTATCTAAAAACCCTTCACTTGACCATCGACTGCCCTTCCTTGCAATCCCTCTTGGTCCTTAATCCTTACCTGGGAAAAATAATATAAGAAGGGGTGAGCGAACAATGCTCAGTAAGTTCATACGGGATCTCTCCGGGTACTAAGGAGAGATGACTGAAAGAACGGAGCCAACATAATATCTTCAATGAAAGGCTAAAATCAATAATCTTAACTGTCCATATATACGAAAGCACAGTTATCAAGTTCAAGAAGTTATGGCCCTAATATTGGTCCGTCAGTTCCATAGTTACATTCATCACCTTTTCAGGGTGTTACACCTTTTCAGGGTGTCGAGGGACCTTACACCTTCTCACGGTGCTCCCTCTTAAGTTTGATCATGATCATTAAGCCACTTCATCAAGTAGCGTTGCGTCTAATTCTTTTCTCTCAAATTAGACTATCTAAATTAGCCCTTTTCAGTCAGACTAATTCTAGCTAAGCCCTTTTCTATCAGACTAAGCTAACTATACCCGTTTCTTTTAGATATAGCAATGTTCCACAAAGCATTCTAGGTACAAGAATACTTAAAGCAAATTCAATTCTCTTTGATACCCTATGAACAACACATATCATGGGTAAGATAGTTCAAAAGACGTTCGAGTCATAAGAGTTCAAATGCTACGGCCATAAGTAGCTACACTTGAAAGAATAAAAGGGATCCTATTTCAAAAGGATGATATTCAAAAACTTTAAGGAACGTAATCCCTTACCTTAGCCTTGCAGTCTTCACATAGCAATTTCACGTGCAAAATCTACAAACATGCAAATACGGCTTTCTTAGGAACATAAATTACTTTAATTCTCCGTCCCCAATATACTTTATTTTACTTTCTTAACTTTTCGAGTTCATCATCCTAAACTCTTTGTTAGGGTTCGTTCTACCCATTATTTGTGTTCCCAAAATACCCCTTTCGGATTACTAAAATACCCTTAAGGTTACATGGTTTCTATTCTTCATTAATACACTTTAGGGTTCCATTATTTCAACCCAAAACACTATTTCCAGCCTACTAAATTCCAGATTACTATTCACTGCGTCAATTACAATTCACAGCGTACATTAACTGTTCACAGATTATGTACCCCAGATTACTATTCACAGCGTTGTATTACTATTCACAGATTATATAATTCAGAATACTATTCACAGTGCGATATTACTATTCCCAGCATAATTTCCAGATTACTATTCATGCGTAAATCTACTATTCACAGCTTATACATCTCAGTTTACTATTCCCAGATTATTGTTCATTGTAGTTCATCACTAATACCTTGATTTCAATCCTAATACACACACACATACATACATAATACACACACACAACGCATCACACGCACACACGCCCAGCAATACACACACTCCCAACGCATCACACACGCACACACACACACAGCAACACACCCAAACACACACACTGCGCACATCACCCACACACACACAGTAACAATATTCATATTATCCTTCTTATTCCCAAACCTTAATTTCATACTTTAACTCTCTAGGGTTCTAGCTGCGATTTTCTAGAATGAAGAAGAAGGTTAGGTTTTAGGTTTTCCATTCCATATTCATCTTTGACTAGGTGAATTGAGTAGAGAAATCAACTTAGGGATTATAGCTTTACCTTGGTCGATCTTCTCTCTTCTCTTCTTCCTCTTTTCCCGATCTTTCTCCCTCTCGGCAAGTTCCAGCGCCGCCTCTCTCAACCTTCCCGTTCTATTGATTTCTTTTGTGGTAAAAACTGGTAGGGTTAGGGTAATGGTATATTTATACTAGGATACTCCTAAAATAATAAGGAGTCACATTCTTAATTGGGTTTGACTAACTTGGGCCCAGCATTATAATTTAATACTTACTCTAATTCTTTAAGCCCAATTATAATTTAAAGGAGTTTCATAAATAAAATAAAAAAATATATGGCCAATGACCGGATATTACATTCTTTCCTCCTTAAAAGAGTTTGGTCCACCAAACTAAACGTACCTTAATCAGGAAAATAGCGCGGGGTATGCTTCTCGCATCTCGCTCTCGAGCTCCCACGTAGCTTCTCTTTCTGTATGATTGCTCCACTGCACCTTCACATAAGGAATCACCCTTTTCCTCAAGATTTGATCCTTCCGATCTACAATCTTTACTGGTTCCTCGTCGTAGCTCAAATCAGCACGAACCCTTAGTTGTTTATACTCGATCACATGACTCGGATCAGGGATATACTTCCTTAGCATCGACACATGAAATACGTTGTGCACTCCAGCTAACACAGGCGGTAAAGCTAATTTGTAAGCTACCATCCCAACTCTTTCCAAAATTTCAAATGGTCCGACGTACCTCGGGCTTAACTTCCCTCGAATACCGAACCTCATAACTCCCTTTGTTGGCGATATCTTCAGGAATACATGATCGCCCAGTTGAAATTCCAAATCACGTCTCCGACGATCGGCATACGACTTCTGTCGACTTTGTGCGGTCAACAACCACTTCCGAATTTGTTGCACTTTATCCGCAGTTACTTGAACAAGTTCCGGTCCAGTTAGTTTCCTCTCACCGACTTCTTCCCAGCAAGTTGGCGATCTACACTTTCTCCCATATAATGCCTCGTACGGAGCCATACCGATACTAGCATGATAACTATTGTTATACGCAAATTCTACTACCGTCAGATGTTCATCCCATGTCCCTTGCCAATCTAATGAAGTAGCTCTCAGCATATCTTCTAGCGTCTGAATAGTCCTTTCTGATTGTCCATCCGTCTGTGGGTGAAAAGCGGTACTCATTGCCAACTCCGTACCCAATGCTTGTTGTAGACTCTTCCAGAATTTTGATGTAAACCTTGCATCTCGATCAGATACTATCGAAACAGGTATCCCATGCAGTCTCACAATTTCATCAATGTATAATTTGGCCAATTTCTCTAACGAATCATTTACCTTAATTGCTAGAAAGTGAGCCGACTTCGTAAGCCTATCCACAATAACCCAAATTGCATTATAGCCCTTCAACGTCTTTGGTAATCCCACCACCAGATCCATAGCTATATGTTCCCACTTCCACTCTGGAATAGGTAATGACTGTAGCAATCCTGCCGATCTCTGATGTTCACTTTTCACTTGTTGACACACTAAACACCTTGATACAAACTCGGCTACGTCTCCCTTCATGTTGTTCCACCAGAACGACTCTCTTAAGTTTCTATACATCTTCGTACTTCCAGGATGTACGTCAAATCTCGAACAATGAGCCTCCTTTAAGATTTCCCTCTTGATGTCGTCCTTGTCCGGCACACATATTCTAGATTGGTACCTCAGAATCCCATCTTCTCCCACACGAAAGTCCTTTGCCTTCCCTTTAGCGATACTCTCATGTATTTTCATTAATTCTTCATCAGTTCCTTGGGCTTCTTTAATCCTATCCATAAGCGTTGGCTGAACGCTCGTTTGAGCCAGATAACCCTTAACTTTCACTTCTATGCCAGAAATCTCTATGCGGTTCCATGCACTTTCCTCCTTAGAAATCAATGTCGCTAGTGTCCCACGATTCTTCCTACTCAGTGCATCTGCCACCTTATTGGCTTGCCCAGGGTGGTACAAAATTGTGCAGTCATAGTCTTTCAATAACTCCAACAATCTTCTCTGTCTCATATTAAGCTCCTTCTGGGTGAATATATATTTAAGGCTCTTATGATCCGTATAAATCTGGCATGTCACCCCATACAAGTAGTGCCTCCATATTTTCAAAGCAAACACCACTGCAGCTAATTCTAGATCATGGGTTGGGTAATTCTTCTCATGGTTCTTTAATTGCTTAGATGCATAAGCTATAACCTTCTCATTTTGCATCAGCACGCAACCCAATCCCTTCAGTGAAGCATCACTATAAATAACGAATCCGTCCGATCCAGATGGTAAAGCAAGGACTGGTGCGGACACCAATCGTCGCTTCAATTCCTCAAAACTCTTTTCACAGTCCTCCGACCAAACAAACTTCGCTCCTTTCTGAGTTAACTTCGTCAATGGCACTGACAACTTCGAAAAGCCTTCTACGAACCTCCGATAATTGCCAGCTAGACCTAAGAAACTTCTGATCTCACTTGCCGAAGTTGGTCTCTCCCAATCCACAATAGCTTCTATCTTTGCCGGATCTACGGCAATCCCGTCTTTTGACACTACATGCCCTAAGAATGCCACCTTTTCCAACCAAAATTCACATTTCTTGAATTTAGCATATAGCTTCTGTTCTCTTAAGATCTGCAGTACTAGCTTCAAATGTTCCTCATGGTCTTCCTTGGTTTTCGAATACACCAAAATGTCATCAATGAATACAATCACGCACTTATCTAAGAACTCTTGGAATATTCTATTCATAAGCTCCATGAATGTTTCCGGTGCGTTAGTTAACCCAAACGGCATCACTACGAACTCATAATGCCCATACCTCATTCTAAAGGCCGTCTTAGATATATCTTCCTTCTTTACTCTTAATTGATGGTACCCAGACCTCAAATCTATCTTTGAAAAGTATGACGCTCCACGAAGCTGATCGAACAAGTCATCTATTCGAGGCAATGGGTATTGGTTCCTTACTGTCACACGGTTCAGTTCACGATAGTCGATACACAACCTCATCGATCCATCCTTCTTTTTCACAAACAATACCGGTGCACCCCATGGTGATACACTAAGCCTAATCAACCCTTTATCCAATAATTCTTGCAATTGCTCCTTCAATTCCTTCAATTCTGCCGGAGCCATTCTATAAGGTGCCTTCGATATTGGTGTAGTTTCCGGTACCAAATCAATAGAAAATTCTACTTCCCTTGCAGGCGGTATCCCTGGCAAATCTTCCGGGAACACATCCTTAAATTCCTTAACCACCGAAAGCGTTTCGATCGTTACTTCCTTCTGGTTCGTAGTACTTACGTATGCCAGAAATCCTTCACACCCTTTCCTCAATAGCTTGCGAGCCTTCATCACAGATATAAGGTTCGATTGGTTTCTACATTTCGTCCCTCGGAAGCAACACTCTTCTCCCGATGGCAGTCTAAAGTGAACTTCTTTCTTAAATCAATCTACATAGGCATGGTATGCAGCTAACCAATCCATTCCTAAGATCACGTCGAACTCCTCAATCTCCAAGCTAATGAGATCAACTTCAAATTTTGTTCCGCCCAATTCTAAGGGACAATTCTTATATACCGATGTAATAGGGATTGAATCCTTAGTTAAGGTATCTACTACTAAAGAGCTTTCTAACGCCTCAGGGATCAATTTCATTTTCTTAGCTAAGCAAGTACTTATTACAGAATGCGTAGCACCAGTATTAATCAATGCACGAACATTACGAGAGTATAATTGGATCGTACCTGCCACGAGATCATTTGTGGCTCTCGCATCTTTAGCTGTCATGGTGAATATGCGCCCATTACCTCCGCCTTTTCCCTTGTTGTCATTCTTTGCTCCTTGAGTCTTGGCATCCTTCTTGGGTTCCAGACATTTCCAGTGTGGATGCCCCACCTTGTCACAGTTGTAACAATTCCTTTCTTTATACCAGCATTTCTCAGTCTTATGCTTCCCATCGCACACTTGGCACTTTTCATTAGAACCTTGCCCTTTAGTGTCAACTCCCTTGCCATACCTACGGTTTCCTTGACCTCTGTTCGGGTGCTTATTAGCAGCATTATTCTTCTCGCGGTCATCGGCAGCTTTACGCTTATTGCCCTCCTCACGGTTCCAGCTTCCTTTGGTAGACTCTTTGCCAGTCGATTTCTTCTTCCCCTCCTTTTTGTTACGGTAACTTTCCGCTTCTGTTTCCACAATTCTTGCTCTGTCTAACACCTGATCATATGTAGGTAGCATCAGTGGAGTGATTCGATAACGGATCCGGTCGCTCAGTCCAAACTCAAACTTGCGGGCCTTCTGTTCTTCATTGTCGAAGAATGCAGGGGCAAACTCCAACAACTCAGTGAATTTCTCACAATAGTCATCCACCGACATCTTGCCTTGCACCAGTGTCATAAATTCTGCCACTCGAGCATTGCGGGTACTCATTGGGTAATACTTCTCATAAAACACTCGTTTGAATCTATCCCATGTGAATTCAGCATCTCCACGTGCGATAGCAGCTCTTTTCTCAGCCTCCCACCACTTTAAGGCCTGCCCTTTCAGCATAAAAGTGGCAAACACCACCTTTCTCTCGGTTGTACATTCCAGAGTCTCAAATATCTTTTCCATGTCCTTTACCCAGTCCTCGGGCTTCTACTTATTTGTACCAGAAAATGACTCTGGGTTTCTCTTTTGGAATACTTCCAACGGATCTCTCAATGGAACTTGTGGAGCTTGTTGTTGCGGTTGAGCTAGAGTCGCCATAACTTGACCAATCCCAGCCACGGTTTGGTTCAAAGTTTGCAGCAAATTTGCCATGTTAGGGTCAACTTGACCGTTGTTGTTTCCAGCGTTGTTAGCGTTCCTCCTGTTACCCCTTCCAGACATCTGGTTAAGATTACACTCTCGTTAGTATTAGGGGTAAACGCTACTCATACTACACAAGCATTGCTACTATGCTACATACTTTTATAAAAGGCCGTCCCCAAGGACGAAAATTTCTCATAAGATCAATTTACTAGATCTCTAGTCATTTCATTAAATAGTTTTTCTTACAGGAAGTCATTTCACTAGACTTTTACTTACTAATCATAGGTCGATTTATTAGACCCGCTCATCTTTATACTTAACCGTTTTAATAGGTTATTTTTCATTCTTGTTTTGATCAATTCAATAGATCGGAATTTACTTTACATAGCCGTTTCAATAAGCCATTTATATTCTTACTCTTGACCGTTTCAATAGGTCCCTTGTTTCGATCATTTTTACTAGACCAAAACTTATTTCACTTGGCTGTTTCAATAAGCCCATTCTACTTATGGTCTTTTCATTTGACCAATACTTCTTTGTTCTAACGAGTTCACATATCATGAAATTTAAGAACCACATTATTAACAACACCATTTGCTAAAATAACTTATAAAGTTTATTAAGAGGGTCTTTCTAAGAATAAAGAATCAAAAACAAAAGTTTCTAGCATACTTTAAACTAGAACTAACTATCTTTACTATGGAACGAATAAACTAACTAAAATATAACTCTACGCCTCATTTTTAATCATGGTTGACTTTCCTAGGTCTTCCACTCGGTGCTCTGGGTGCCTTCCTTGAGCCTCTTGGCCTTCCCCTTGGCCTACGAACCGGTATTTCTTCCAGTTCTTCCTCATCTTCAATTACGATAGGGGCAGCTTCACTGCCCTCCACTACAATATCCATCTCGGCGGTTTCTTCTTTAATCACCACATTTTCCACCATTGGCTCTTTGTGGAAGTTTCTATAAAATTCCTCCCTTATAGTGGTGATATATGCGTCCTTCTGGTTCACTTTCTCTTCCAGTTCCTCTATATTATCTAAAGCCTTGTGCCACCACTCTCTGGTTTGCATCCATTGGTTAAAATTTGAGTCCGCATCCTTCTTTTTCTTCATTAATATACCCTTAAGCTGCCTAATCGTCCACGCAGCTCTTACGATTGCTCTCTCTTTGGGCATTTTAGTCTTCAGTCCGTCCATGTTCTACAATAGGAAACACACAACTATTAGAATCACATATATCCTAAGGTGTATTCATTCTTAAAGGAAAATATCATTAACTTAAGCCACACCCAAGCACATACTCATCTTCTTTTAGAACCTCCATTTAGGTTCCTCCCTAAAATAGCAATTTTCTATTAAAGGAAAGTTTCCTAACTTAGGGAGTTTCCCAAAATAGCAGGTTTCCTCATTTAGAAAGTTTCCTCAGTAAGTTTCCCAAAATAGTAAGTTTTCCTTATTTGGAAGTTTCCCAACTCAGAAAGTTCCCTAAATTAGAAAGTTTCCTTAAATAACTTGTTTGACTTCAAGCAACCCTAGTTATTCCTAGAGAGCCCAAATCAAACCTATTCAATATCAGAGTTCCTATCCCTTAAGTTCTAATCCCATGGCTCTGATACCAACTGTAACGACCCAAACTTTCATATAATAAATAATATCCATAAACCATGGGAAATCTCAAACGTCAAACATAATTCAAATCCAACGTTCAAAACAACGGCTAGTATAATCTAACCATAATTCAAAATAGTGCGGAAGCGTAACTAACGTTTAGATTCTAACAGCTAGTACATCCCACTAGCTCAACATAAAAACATAAAAGTATCTAAAAACCCTTCACTTGACCATCGACTGCCCTTCCTTGCAATCCCTCTTGGTCCTTAATCCTTAACTGGGAAAAATAATATAAGAAGGGGTGAGCGAACAATGCTCAGTAAGTTCATACGGGATCTCTCCGGGTACTAAGGAGAGATGACTGAAAGAACGGAGCCAACATAATATCTTCAATGAAAGGCTAAAATCAATAATCTTAATTGTCCATATATACGAAAGCACAGTTATCAAGTTCAAGAAGTTATGGCCCTAATATTGGTCCGTCAGTTCCATAGTTACATTCATCACCTTTTCAGGGTGTTACACCTTTTCAGGGTGTCTAGGGACCTTACACCTTCTCACGGTGCTCCCTCTTAAGTTTGATCATGATCATTAAGCCACTTCATCAAGTAGCGTTGCGTCTAATTCTTTTCTCTCAAATTAGACTATCTAAATTAGCCCTTTTCAGTCAGACTAATTCTAGCTAAGCCCTTTTCTATCAGACTAAGCTAACTATACCCGTTTCTTTTAGATATAGCAATGTTCCACAAAGCATTCTAGGTACAAGAATACTTAAAGCAAATTCAATTCTCTTTGATACCCTATGAACAACACATATCATGGGTAAGATAGTTCAAAAGACGTTCGAGTCATAAGAGTTCAAATGCTACGGCCATAAGTAGCTACACTTGAAAGAATAAAAGGGATCCTATTTCAAAAGGATAATATTCAAAAACTTTAAGGAACGTAATCCCTTACCTTAGCCTTGCAGTCTTCACTTAGCAATTTTACGTGCAAAATCTACAAACACGCAAATACGGCTTTCTTAGGAACATAAATTACTTTAATTCTCCGTCCCCAATATACTTTATTTTACTTTCTTAACTTTTCGTGTAACACCCATCCTATTTCTTGTTAAATATTTAACATACTTGTTAAATACTTGAACTTGCATGTTATGTGTTAGTTTTACTTGGGTTAATTTATTAACTGCTTTAAATAGTTAAGGTAGTTAGATGTCTAGTTTTGACTTTTGGGTCATTTGTGAAAATTGGACTTTAAGGGTCTTTTTGTTAAAAGTGAAACTTGAGGGGCCTAAGTGCAATTCCTGGAAAGTTGTTAGATAACCTTGTTTGACCTTCTTCTCTGGGTCATTATTTCCCAAATTTATTTACGCTCACTCCCTCTGTTCTGAAAAGCTAGGGTTAGAATTTTCCCTATTCCCGACTCCTCGAGTTTAATTATCCCTCCGTTCTTGATTCCGATCCCGGATTAATATTCGTGGCGTTGAATAGAGCGTTCCAGGCCGAACAGAAATAAGTTTGGGTCAACTTGAATTTTGACTAGGTAAGTTATTAGCTCCCCCTTACTTGTAATAACATGCATAAATGTTATTCTCAATACTTGTGATGGTTAATTTAGTGTTTGGGGTGATTTTTGTGGTACTTGTAAATTTGGGGCAAAGGGAGTAAATTTCCCCTGTGTAAAATTATAAAGGGATTTGGAAAGATTAGTTTGAATGATGTTATGCCTTTTCTGGGAATGTTGAATTTGTTAGTAAATGTTACTCCTACGTTTGGGACGGAAAACATTTCAACCTGGGAAAGAATTAAAATTTCGCATTTTAATATACTGTGCGACCGCACAAAATTGAGTGTGCGACCGCACATCTTTCTGAAGGGTTTTTCAAAGAAATTGACATGCTTGTGTGCGGCCGCACAGTCCATTTTGGGCGACCGCACAGTCATCTGAAAAACAAAGATTTTGTTTAAAGTTTGTATAAGTTGGAAGTAACCCTAGTTAAGGTATATAACCTTAGTATAAGATGTCCTAGCAAGTGTTGTGATACTTTAGGGGCATCAGACTTGGTCTTAAATATGTATACTCATTGAATTAAAATGAGAACATAAGTATAAGAGTAGTGTCTCTTCTTTATGTCTTGAAAGTGCTATGAACAAGCACTAATGTGTTATACTTGTTGTGAATCCAATGATTGTGCACCTTAGAGGCATTAGCATAAGGTCTTAGACTTGGAACATCCTAAGAATAGGATTGGAATTTTGTAAGAGTAAATGTATAACTCTTATACTTGTTTGAATGTCCAAATATTGGAAGTTATAACTTGAAGTATAAGACATTAAAAGCTTGTACATGACTTGAACATCCATAGAAATGGATTAAGACTTGAAGTATAAGATAATAAAATCTTGTACATGGCTTGACACCAATACATATGTATGGTAGTGAACTGGAAAGTGCTATGAACAAGCACTAACGTGTATGAGACATGTTCTTGTTGTGTATGTGCAAACATTGCATATAGTTGCTTGATAACAAGGTGACTTCTTGAGTACTTGAAGCATGTTCCTTGTTGATCTAGTCCACTACATTTGGATTAGTTCTTCTCCCGTTGTTCAAGTAAATATCTACTTGTACTTTCTTGTGTGAGTCCAGCTGGTTCTCCTTGCTTGTTCGAAAATATATAGGTTCACGCTTGTCGCGAGAGCTGGGGTTTAAGTGACAATCGGGTCCCTATGTATTTCCGCCCGACCCCTTACTACCGGCCATAGTAAGGGCATAGCTTCCTTAGTTGGAGCAATAAGCCTGACTTAAGTGAATGCTAAACTCCCGTCCCGAACACCTCATGAATAATCATGAGTACTGATATTGAGAATGACACTGGTTACCGGGTCTTCTGATATATACTGAATAATCAGTTCCTGTTATTGATCGTGATGTCAAAGTAATACAAGCTTCGACAACAATGGTATTCTTGGGATGAATAAGGAAGGAAGCAATATCCTTATAACTTGCTTGTTTAGCCTTATGTGCTATTTGATGAGTGGATTATCCTTTCATATACTTGTTACTTGATGATACTTAATATATGATTACTTGAGTATCTACTTGAATTGCATGATAACATGTCATGTAGTTGCATCTAATAGCTTACTGAGATTTATCTCACCCCTTTATTTGTCCCCCCCCAGGAAAGGAAGGATAGTGCGCAGTGAGGCTCGACATAGTTGGGAGCTTGCTTCGCAGGTCATGATTATTTTGGGGCTTGTGTCCTTTTACACTTGGTGAGGATGATGTATTGGGTTGTATAACTCCTTATTTTGGGGTAGACAGTCTTGTTCAGTTCTTGTTGTCGCTAGACATCTTGTATAGTACTCTTAATGCCAGCTTATGTGCTAGGCATGTTTCCGCTGTGTATGTATTAAGTTTGGTTTTAAATTTTCTTGTCTAGAACTCGTGTTATGAGCTAGTATAGCTCCTTACTCTAGAGTATATATATCATGTCCGTTTGTTAAACAAATGTGATTAAGTTTCTTGTTAAGTTTCTTGTTTCTCGTTAGGCACTCCCATCCAGGTTCGAGGTTCTATTAGGGGATCCCGGGACCTGGGGGCGTGTCAGGTTGGTATCAGAGCTACCCTGGTTTAGCTACCCTGTTTAGCTACCTTGGGTTGCTCTAAGTCTGGATAGGGTCTATGGCCTAGGTATGGGTGAGTCTTGGGGTGTTATTAATAACGCTGAGTGTTTATCTACAGGTACAATGAGTTCTGAAGGTACTAGTGGCAGTAATCAGCTGAGATCTATAATTCCTCAAGAAGAAATGGTTGATAATGTTGACTGGGATTATCCTAATCGTCTTACAAGGTTCTTGAAGCTGAAACCTCGCAGTTTTGACGGGGAATTTGATGCTAAAAAGGCAGAGGAGTGGATTGAAAGTATTGAGAAGATCTTTACAGCCTTGAGATGTGCGGGTGGCGATAAGGTAACCTTTGCAACCTTTAAACTTGAGAAAGCCGCTGAGCATTGGTGGCAAGTGTTGAGTAAAAGTTGGGAACTGGAAGGTGTACCACAGACATGGGAGAATTTTCTTAAAGCATTCAAGTCGCAGTTTATTCCAACAGTGGTCCAAGACAGAAAAGAGATGGAATTTCTTAATCTGGAGCAGGGAAGTCTGACCGTGGGGCAATACTCAACCAAGTTCACAGAATTGGCAAGGTATTGTGATCACTTAGTTCCAAATGAAGCTAAGAAGGCACAGAGGTTTGTTAAAGGGTTATGGACTGAGTATAGGAAACAACTTCTTTCTCTACAGCTCACTAGCTATCAGCAAGCAGTGGAGAAGGCTTATACTATTGAAAATGATATCGAAGAACACAAGGTGAAGTTGGGAACAACCATGACTGGTCGTGTATCGGAGAAAACTCAGGGATCTGGTTCTAAAGGTGGTAAATCTGGCCGCCAAGATCGTCGATTCCGACAGCCAACTGAAAGTAAAGGTAGTGTATCAACTGGTTCGAGGACAACAGTCCAAGGTTCCAGGAGAGTATGTGGCTATTGTTCGAAAGAAGGCCATTCTGAAGACAAGTGTTGGCTAAAGCAAGGAAAGTGTATAGTGTGTGGTGAAGCGGGGCACTTTGCTAGAAATTGTTCTAAAAGTAAAGTAAATCAAGTTGGGGGTACAAGTCAACCAGCCTCAGGTTCCAAGAGAGATAGTGGTGGTCGACCAAAAGTTCAGGGTCGAGTATTTGCTCTAGATCAGCAGGGTGTAGCTGAGTCTTCCGCGGTCATAGGAGGTATTATATTACTTTCTAGTACGATAGCGCGAGTCTTGATAGATCCAGGCTCATCTCATTCGTATGTGGCATCTCATTTTGTGTCGCATTTGCATGTTCTTCCTGATTCTATGCCTTATGTGCTAGAAGTATCTTCCCCTATGGGAGATTGCATGTTTACTTCTGAGGTTTACAAGAAATGTGAGGTTCTTGTGGGTGATCATGCCCTTCTTGCTGACCTAGTCGTGTTACCTATAAGGGACTTTGACGTGATTCTTGGCATGGATTGGCTATATGTGCATCATGCATCTGTTGATTGTTATAGAAAAGTAGTAACTTTTTCTATTCCTGGTTTGCCTGATTTTACCTTTGAAGGTGATAGGCCTTTATGTGCTATACATGTTATTTCTGCTTTAAAAGCTAGAAAACTTTTATCTCGTGGTTGTGCCGGGTATCTCGCATGTGTGCTTGATCAGAGTTTATCTGTTCCCAAGATGGAGGATATTCCTGTTGTGTCTGAATTTTCAGATGTGTTCTCTTCTGAGTATAGCATGCCACCTGATCGAGAGCTTGAGTTCTGTATTGAGTTATTACCAGGTACAGCACCAATCTCTAAAGCACCTTATAGAATGGCTCCAGCTGAGTTAAGAGAGTTGAAAACACAGCTTGAGGAATTGCTTGAAAGGGGCTTTATCAGGCCTAGTGTATCACCGTGGGGTGCACCAGTGTTATTTGTCAGAAAGAAAGATGGGACTCTGCGATTATGTATTGATTACAGAGATCTTAATCAGGTAACTATCAAGAACAAATATCCGTTACCTCATATTGATGACTTGTTTGATCAGCTTCAGGGTTCAGTAGTGTATTCGAAGCTTGACTTGAGAAGTGGTTATCATCAGTTGAAAATCAGATCTGAGGATATACCAAAGACAGCTTTCCGTACCAGGTATGGGCATTATGAGTTTATTGTTATGCCATTCGGTTTGACAAATGCTCCAGCTGTATTTATGGATTTGATGAACCGTATATTCAAGCCATATCTTGATTGCTTTGTGGTGGTATTCATTGATGATATTCTTGTGTATTCTAAGTCACGGGCTGAGCATGAACAACATCTCAGAGTGGTATTACAAGTTCTTCGTGAGAAACAACTATTTGCAAAATTCAGCAAATGTGCTTTCTGGTTAGAAGAAGTTTCATTCTTGGGGCATGTTGTGTCTGCTACTGGTATTGCAGTAGATCCTTCCAAAGTTGAAGCAGTTGTCAACTGGAAGGGCCAACTACAGTGACAGAGATCCGTAGTTTCTTGGGCTTGGCTAGTTATTATCGGAGGTTCATTGAGGGATTCTCCAAGATTGCTACTCCATTGACTAATATGACTCGAAAAGCTATTTCTTTTGAGTGGAATGATAAATGTGAAGCAAGTTTTCAGGAGTTAAAAAGGCGTTTGACTACAGCTCCAGTCTTGGCTTTGCCTAAGGGTTCTGAGCATTTCATGGTTTATACTGATGCTTCTAAAGAAGGATTGGGTTGTGTTCTGATGCAAGATGGCAAGGTAATAGCTTATGCTTCTCGAAAATTATCTCCTTATGAAAAGAATTATCCTACTCATGATTTAGAGTTGGCTGCGATTATTTTTGCTTTGCATAAATGGAGGCATTACTTGTATGGAACCAAATTTGAAGTCTTTACTGATCATAAGAGCTTAAAGTACCTGTTTTCTCAAAAAGAGCTTAACATGAGACAACGTAGATGGATGGAGAAATTGAAGGATCATGATTGTACTATCCTTTATCATCCAGGAAAAGCAAATGTTGTGGCAGATGCACTGAGCAGAAAGACTTATATTTCTTGCTTGATGATTCGTGAATGGAAGATGTTTGAAGACTTGTGTGATTGGAGTCCTTGTGAATCAAATCATGGAGTTATGTTTGCGAATATAAAAGCTACTTCAGATTTACTCCAACAGATCAAAGAAGCTCAGGTAATTGATTCTGAATTGCAGAAAATCATTAGTGGAATAAATGAAGGAAAGCAACCAGATTTTTCTTTTAATAGTGATGGAATTCTTACCTTCCGAGGTCGAGTTTGTATTCCAGTTGATTCTGAGATAAAGAAGAAAGTTCTTGAAGAGGCTCACAAAGCCAAGTATACTATTCATCCTGGAAGCACTAAAATGTACCAAGACTTGAAGAAATATTTCTGGTGGAACAATATGAAAAGAGAGATTGCTGAGTATGTTTCCAAATGTTTGACTTGTCAACAAGTAAAAGTGGAACATCAACGTCCAGCAGGTTTGTTGCAACCATTAGAAATTCCAGAATGGAAATGGGAGCATATTACTATGGATTTTGTGACTGGTTTGCCACGTACCAGACTAGGCCATGATGCTGTTTGGGTTATAGTGGACAGGTTGACTAAATCAGCTCATTTCTTGTCTGTTTCCATGGGATATTCATTGTCTCAGTTGGCATCTTTGTATGTTCAGGAGATTGTCCGACTGCATGGGGTTCCTGTGAGTATTGTATCTGACAGAGATCCTCGTTTTACTTCTCGATTCTGGCAGGCTCTTCAGGGTGCTATGGGTACTAAATTGAATTTCAGTACAGCTTTTCATCCTCAATCTGATGGGCAATCTGAGAGACTTATACAGATTCTCGAGGATATGTTACGTGCTTGTGTTATTGATTTCAAAGGCAGTTGGGATACACATCTTCCTTTGGCTGAGTTTGCTTATAATAGCAGTTTTCAGTCTAGCATTGAAATGGCTCCGTATGAGGCTCTTTATGGCAGAAAATGTCGATCTCCTATATGCTGGGATGAAGTGGGAGAAGCTAGACTCTTGGGTCCTGAAATGGTTCAACAATCAGTTGAAGGTGTGAAACTCATTCGAGATAGATTGCGCACAGCTCAGAGTAGACAAAAGAGTTATGCAGATCATCGTAGAAGGGATCTTGAATTTCAGGTAGGTGACTTTGTATTCTTGAAGGTCTTTCCTCGTAGAGGTATAAAGAGATTTGGGAAGAAAGGAAAGTTATCTCCTCGTTATATCGGTCCATTTGAGATTCTTGAAAGAGTTGGTAAGTTGGCTTATAAAGTGGCTTTACCTCCTTCTTTATCGGGTATTCATGATGTATTCCATGTATCGATGCTTCGCAAGTATATGGCAGATGAATCACATGTTCTTGAGTATGAGGCTATTCCATTTCAGCCTGATTTGTCTTATGAGGAACAGCCTGTTGAAATTCTTGACTGGAAAGAGCAAGTATTGCGTACCAAAAGGATTCCTATTGTGAAGGTCCTTTGGAGGAATCATGAAATTGAAGAAGCTACTTGGGAAACCGAGAAAGAGATGCGAGATAAATACCCGAGCCTATTTGAAAATTTTGGTAAGTAAAATTCGTGGGCGAATTTTCTTTAAGGTGGGGAGGATGTAACACCCATCCTATTTCTTGTTAAATATTTAGCATACTTGTTAAATACTTGAACTTGCATGTTATGTGTTAGTTTTACTTGGGTTAATTTATTAACTGCTTTAAATAGTTAAGGTAGTTAGATGTCTAGTTTTGACTTTTGGGTCATTTGTGAAAATTGGACTTTAAGGGTCTTTTTGTTAAAAGTGAAACTTGAGGGGCCTAAGTGCAATTCCTGGAAAGTTGTTAGATAACCTTGTTTGACCTTCTTCTCTGGGTCATTATTTCCCAAATTTCTTTACGCTCACTCCCTCTGTTCTGAAAAGCTAGGGTTAGAATTTTCCCTATTCCCGACTCCTCGAGTTTAATTATCCCTCCGTTCTTGATTCCGATCCCGGATTAATATTCGTGGCGTTGAATAGAGCGTTCCAGGCCGAACAGAAATAAGTTTGGGTCAACTTGAATTTTGACTAGGTAAGTTATTAGCTCCCCCTTACTTGTAATAACATGCATAAATGTTATTCTCAATACTTGTGATGGTTAATTTGGTGTTTGGGGTGATTTTTGTGGTACTTGTAAATTTGGGGCAAAGGGAGTAAATTTCCCCTGTGTAAAATTATAAAGGGATTTGGAAAGATGAGTTTGAATGATGTTATGCCTTTTCTGGGAATGTTGAATTTGTTAGTAAATGTTACTCCTACGTTTGGGACGGAAAACATTTCAACCTGGGAAAGAATTAAAATTTCGCATTTTAGTATACTGTGCGACCGCACAAAATTGAGTGTGCGACCGCACATCTTTCTGAAGGGTTTTTCAAAGAAATTGACATGCTTGTGTGCGGCCGCACAGTCCATTTTGGGCGACCGCACAGTCATCTGAAAAACAAAGATTTTGTTTAAAGTTTGTATAAGTTGGAAGTAACCCTAGTTAAGGTATATAACCTTAGTATAAGATGTCCTAGCAAGTGTTGTGATACTTTAGGGGCATCAGACTTGGTCTTAAATATGTATACTCATTGAATTAAAATGAGAACATAAGTATAAGAGTAGTATCTCTTCTTTATGTCTTGAAAGTGCTATGAACAAGCACTAATGTGTTATACTTGTTGTGAATCCAATGATTGTGCACCTTAGAGGCATTAGCATAAGGTCTTAGACTTGGAACATCCTAAGAATAGGATTGGAATTTTGTAAGAGTAAATATATAACTCTTATACTTGTTTGAATGTCCAAATATTGGAAGTTATAACTTGAAGTATAAGACATTAAAAGCTTGTACATGACTTGAACATCCATAGAAATGGATTAAGACTTGAAGTATAAGATAATAAAATCTTGTACATGGCTTGACACCAATACATATGTATGGTAGTGAACTGGAAAGTGCTATGAACAAGCACTAACGTGTATGAGACATGTTCTTGTTGTGTATGTGCAAACATTGCATATAGTTGCTTGATAACAAGGTGACTTCTTGAGTACTTGAAGCATGTTCCTTGTTGATCTAGTCCACTACATTTGGATTAGTTCTTCTCCCGTTGTTCAAGTAAATATCTACTTGTACTTTCTTGTGTGAGTCCAGCTGGTTCTCCTTGCTTGTTCGAAAATATATAGGTTCACGCTTGTCGCGAGAGCTGGGGTTTAAGTGACAATCGGGTCCCTATGTATTTCCGCCCGACCCCTTACTACCGGCCATAGTAAGGGCATAGCTTCCTTAGTTGGAGCAATAAGCCTGACTTAAGTGAATGCTAAACTCCCGTCCCGAACACCTCATGAATAATCATGAGTACTGATATTGAGAATGACACTGGATACCGGGTGTTCTGATATATAGTGAATAATCAGCTCCTGTTATTGATCGTGATGTCAAAGTAATACAAGCTTCGACAACAATGGTATTCTTGGGAGGAATAAGGAAGGAAGCAATATCCTTATAACTTGCTTGTTTAGCCTTATGTGCTATTTGATGAGTGGATTATCCTCTCATATACTTGTTACTTGATGATACTTAATATATGATTACTTGAGTATCTACTTGAATTGCATGATAACATGTCATGTAGTTGCATCTAATAGCTTACTGAGATTTATCTCACCCCTTTATTTGTCCCCCCCCCCAGGAAAGGAAGGATAGTGCGCAGCGAGGCTCGACATAGTTGGGAGCTTGCTTCGCAGGTCGTGATTATTTTGGGGCTTGTGTCCTTTTACACTTGGTGAGGACGATGTATTGGGTTGTATAACTCCTTATTTTGGGGTAGACAGTCTTGTTCAGTTCTTGTTGTCACTAGACATCTTGTATAGTACTCTTAATGCCAGCTTATGTGCTAGGCATGTTTCCGCTGTGTATGTATTAAGTTTGGTTTTAAATTTTCTTGTCTAGAACTCGTGTTATGAGCTAGTATAGCTCCTTACTCTAGAGTATATATATCATGTCCGTTTGTTAAACAAATGTCATTAAGTTTCTTGTTAAGTTTCTTGTTTCTCGTTAGGCACTCCCATCCAGGTTCGAGGTTCTATTAGGGGATCCCGGGACCTGGGGGCGTGTCATTTCGAGTTCATCATCCTAAACTCTTTGTTAGGGTTCGTTCTACCCATTATTTGTGTTCCCAAAATACCCCTTTCGGATTACTAAAATACCCTTAAGGTTACATGGTTTCTATTCTTCATTAATACACTTTAGGGTTCCATTATTTCAACCCAAAACACTATTTCCAGCCTACTAAATTCCAGATTACTATTCACTGCGTTAATTACTATTCACAGCGTACATTTACTGTTCACATATTATGTACCCCAGATGACTATTCACAGCGTTGTATTACTATTCACAGCGCTGTATTACTATTCACAGATTATATAATTCAGAATACTATTCACAGTGCGATATTACTATTCCCAGCATAATTTCCAGATTACTATTCATGCGTAAATCTACTATTCACAGCTTATACATCTCAGTTTACTATTCCCAGATTATTGTTCATTGTAGTTCATCACTAATACCTTGATTTCAATCCTAATACACACACACATACATATATAATACACACACACAACGCATCACACGCACACACACCCAGCAATACACACACTCCCAACGCATCACACACGCACACACACACACAGCAACACACCCAAACACACACACTGCGCACATCACCCACACACACACAGTAACAATATTCATATTATTCTTCTTATTCCCAAACCTTAATTTCATACTTTAACTCTCTAGGGTTCTTGCTGCGATTTTCTAGAATGAAGAAGAAGGTTAGGTTTTAGGTTTTCCATTCCATATTCATCTTTGACTAGGTGAATTGAGTAGAGAAATCAACTTAGGGATTATAGCTTTACCTTGGTCGATCTTCTCTCTTCTCTTCTTCCTCTTTTCCCGATCTTTCTCCCTCTCGGCAAGTTCCAGCGTCGCCTCTCTCAACCTTCCCGTTCTTTTGATTTCTTTTGTGGTAAAAACTGGTAGGGTTAGGGTAATGGTATATTTATACTAGGATACTCCTAAAATAATAAGGAGTCACATTCTTAATTGGGTTTGACTAACTTGGGCCCAGCATTATAATTTAATACTTACTCTAATTCTTTAAGCCCAATTATAATTTAAAGGAGTCACAGTTGTAAAACTTCCTTTCTTTATACCAGCATTCCTCAGTCTTATGCTTCCCATCGCACACTTGGCACTTTTCATTAGAACCTTGCCCTTTAGTGTCAACTCCCTTGCCATCCCTACGGTTTCCTTGACCTCTATTCGGGTGCTTATTAGCAGCATTATTCTTCTCGCGGTCATCGGCAGCTTTACGCTTATTGCCCTCCTCACGGTTCCAGCTTCCTTTGGTAGACTCTTTGTCAGTCGATTTCTTCTTCTCCTCCTTTTTGTTACGGTAACTTTCTGCTTCTGTTTCCAAAATTCTTGCTCTGTCTAACACCTGATCATATATAGGTAGCATCAGTGGAGTGATTCGATAACGGATCCGATCGCTCAGTCCAAACTCAAACTTGCAGGCCTTCTGTTCTTCATTGTCGAAGAATGCAGGGGCAAACTCCAACAACTCAGTGAATTTCTCACAATAGTCATCCACCGACATCTTGCCTTGCACCAGTGTCATAAATTCTGCCACTCGAGCATTGCGGGTACTCATTGGGTAATACTTCTCATAAAACACTCGTTTGAATCTATCCCATGTGAATTCAGCATCTCCACGCGCGATAGCAGCTCTTTTCTCAGCCTCCCACCACTTTAAGGCCTGCCCTTTCAGCATAAAAGTCGCAAACACCACCTTTCTCTCGGTTGTACATTCTAGAGTCTCAAATATCTTTTCCATGTCCTTTACCCAGTCCTCGGGCTTCTCCTTATTTGTACCAGAAAATGACTCTGGGTTTCTCTTTTGGAATACTTCCAACGGATCTCTCAATGGAACTTGTGGAGCCTGTTGCTGCGGTTGAGCTAGAGTCGCCATAACTTGACCAATCCCAGCCACGGTTTGGTTCAAAGTTTGCAGCAGATTTGCCATGTTAGGGTCAACTTGACCGTTGTTGTTTCCAGCGTTGTTAGCGTTCCTCCTGTTACCCCTTCCAGACATCTGGTTAAGATTACACTCTCGTTAGTATTAGGGGTAAACGCTATCATTCATACTACACAAGCATTGCTACTATGCTAAATACTTTTATAAAAGGCCGTCCCCAAGGACGAAAATTTCTCATAAGATCAATTTACTAGATCTCTAGTCATTTCATTAAATGGTTTTTCTTAAAGGAAGTCATTTCACTAGACTTTTACTTACTAATCATAGGTCGATTTACTAGACCCGCTCATCTTTATACTTAACCGTTTCAATAGGTTATTTTTCATTCTTGTTTTGATCAATTCAATAGATCGGTATTTACTTTACATGGCCGCTTCAATAAGCCATTTATATTCTTACTCTTGACCGTTTCAATAGGTCCCTTGTTTCGATCATTTTTACTAGATCAAAACTTATTTCACTTGGCTGTTTCAATAAGCCCATTCTACTTATGGTCTTTTCATTTGACCAATACTTTTTTGTTCTAACGAGTTCACATATCATGAAATTTAAGAACCACATTATTGACAACACCATTTGCTAAAATAACTCATAAACTTTATTAAGAGGGTCTTTCTAAGAATAAAGAATCAAAAACAAAAGTTTCTAGCATACTTTAAACTAGAACTAACTATCTTTACTATGGAACGAATAAAGTAACTAAAATATAACTCTACGCCTTATTTTTAATCATGGTTGGCTTTCCTAGGTTCTTCCCCTAGGTCTTCCACTCGGTGCTCTGGGTGCCTTCCTTGAGCCTCTTGGCCTTCCCCTTGGCCTACGAACCGGTATTTCTTCCAGTTCTTCCTCATCTTCAATTACGATAGGGGCGGCTTCACTGCCCTCCACGATAATATCGATTTCCACTGGTTCCTCTACAGCTTCTGCTTCAGCCACCACGTTCTCTTCTATTGGGGCTGCAATGACTGGGGGGTTTCCTTGAATGGGGTTTGCATTCACTTGTTCCCTTAGCTGCTTTAACTCATCAAGATACACCCATGCTTGTTCCCTCACTCTGTCAGTGTACTCTTCATTTTCAATCAACTTTCTTCGAGTCTCTTCTAGTTCTGTCTTAACTTCCTTAAGTGCATCGTGAGCAAACAACAGCCTTCCCATGACGTTCTTCGCCCTTGCTCTTTCTTTTTCTATCTTCTTCAACAGTCCCTTAGTTCCTCGAGCATATCTCTGAATCAATCTCTTCCTCAGGATGCTATGTTTGTCCATTTCCTACAATTAGACCAAAATCATCATTAGTATCACATACTTAGAGTTTATATAATAATCATCCTTAAACACATGAAGAATGAGGCTTCAAAAGAACTTTTATCTTAGGGTCTTTCCCAAAATAGTAAGTTTCCTTATTTGGAAATTTTCCCCAAATTAGAAAGTTTCCTAAATTTGAAAGTTTCCCTAAATATCTGGTTTGACTTCAAACAACCCTAGTCTTCCTAGAACGCTTAAATCAAACCTATCCAATATCAGAGTTCCTATCCCTTAAGCTCTAATCCCATAGCTCTGATACCAACTGTAACGACCCAAACTTTCATATAATAAATAATATCCATAAACCATGGGAAATCTCAAACGTCAAATATAATTCAAATCCAACGTTCAAAACAACGGCTAGTTTAATCTAACCATAATTCAAAATAGTGCGGAAGCGTAACTAACATTTAAATTCTAACGGCTAGTACATCCCACTAGCTCAACATAAAAACATAAAAGTATCTTAAACCCTTCGTTTGACCACCGACTGCCCTTCCTTGCAATCCTTCTAGGTCCTTAATCTTTACCTGGGAAAGATAATAGGATAAGGGGTGAGCGAACAATGCTCAGTAAGTTCATACGGGATCTCTCCGGGTACTAAGGAGAGATGACCGAAAGAACGGAGCCAACATATTATCTTCAATGAAAGGCTAAAATCAATAATCTTAACTGTACATATATACGAAAGCACAGTTATCAAGTTCAAGAAGTTATGGCCCTAATACAGGTCCGTCAATTCCATAGTTACATTCATCACCTTTTCAGGGTGTTACACCTTTTCAGGGTGTCGAGGGACCTTACACCTTCTCACGGTGCTCCCTCTTAAGTTTGATCATGATCATTAAGCCACTTCATCAAGTAGCGTTGCGTCTAATTCTTTTCTCTCAAATTAGACTATCTAAATTAGCCCTTTTCAGTCAGACTAATTCTAGCTAAGCCCTTTTCTATCAGACTAAGCTAACTATACCCGTTTCTTTTAGATATAGCAATGTTCCACAAAGCATTCTAGGTACAAGAATACTTAAAGCAATTTCAATTCTCTTTGATACCCTATGAACAACACATATCATGGGTAAGATAGTTCAAAAGACGTTCGAGTCATAAGAGTTCAAATGCTACGGCCATAAGTAGCTACACTTGAAAGAATAAGAGGGATCCTATTTCAAAGGATGATATTCAAATACTTTAAGGAACGTAATCCCTTACCTTAGCCTTGCAGTCTTCACTTAGCAAATTCACGTGCAAAATCTACAAACATGCAAACACGGCTTTCTTAGGAACATGAATTAATTAATTCTCCGTCCCCATTATACTTTATTTTACTTTCTTAACTTCACGAGTTCATCATCTTAAACTCTTTGTTAGGGTTCGTTCTACCCGTTATTGGTGTTTCCAAAATACCCCTTTCGGATTACTAAAATACCCTTAGGGTTACATGGTTTCTATTCTTCAATTAATATGTTTTAGGACTCCACTAGTTCCATTAAACACTATTCCCAGCTTGTGATAATACTATTCACAGCGTAAATTTCCAGATTACTATTCACTGCGTATATTACTATTCACAGCTTATATAACTCAGATCACTATTCACAGCATATGTAAACTCAGACTACTATTCACAGCGTAAATTTCCAGATTACTATTCACAGCGTAAATTTACTATTCCCAGATTGTTTACTTATTCCCAGCATATTCAAACACATATACATACCCAGTTTACATTCTGCACAAACACGCACACACAATACTGCACACACGCACACACCTTGCTGCATTCATACACGCACTACACGCCCTGCACAATGTACACACACACACTGCAGCACAGCCGCACACACACACTGCACCATGTACACACACACACTGCACCACAGCCGCACACACACACACCGCACACACACTACTGCCATCTTCTACTTGGTTCTCTTTGAACATAATCCTGAAACCCTGATTCCCGTTTTTAAAGTTTTACCCAACCAAAACCATAATCCAATCTTGGTCTACCTTGCAAAATCACAACCCAATCATGAACTCAAACCCTAGTTCATTGTTTTTATTCTTAGGGTTTCCAATCCTAATCCTATATTGATTGTTCTTAACAAACGATGGAGAAGAAAGGATTATGGTTTCAACTCTTACCTTTGAAGAATACGTTCACCTCTCTCTTTCTCTTCTTCTTCTTCTCCGGTTCTCCTTCTCTCTGCGTCTTCTTTTCTCTTCTGCCGCAGCCTCTCTTTCTCTCCCGTCCTTATTTTCTTTTCTTCTTTGCGGTGGAATACTAATAGAGTTAGGGTTAATAGGGTTAATAGTATATATATATACTAGGATCCTTTACTCCTAAAATAATAAGGAGTCACATTCTTAATTGGGTTTGACTAACTTGGGCCCAACATTATAATTTAATGATTACTCTAATTATTTAAGCCCAATTATAATTTAAAGGGGTTTCATAAAAAAAATATATATGGCCAAGGGCCGGATATTACATTCTTTCCTCCTTAAAAGAGTTTGGTCCACCAAACTAAACGTACCTTAATCAGGAAAATAGCGCGGGGTATGCTTCTCGCATCTCGCTCTCGAGCTCCCACGTTGCTTCTCTTTCTGTATGATTGCTCCACTGCACCTTCACATAAGGAATCACCCTTTTCCTCAATATTTGATCCTTCCGATCTACAATCTTTACGGGTTCCTCGTCGTAGCTCAAATCAGCACGAACCCTTAGTTGTTTATACTCGATCACATGACTCGGATCAGGGATATACTTCCTTAGCATCGACACATGAAATACGTTGTGCACTCCAGCTAACACAGGCGGTAAAGCTAACTTGTAAGCTACCATCCCAACTATTTCCAAAATTTCAAATGGTCCGACGTACCTCGGGCTTAACTTCCTTCGAATACCAAACCTCATAACTCCCTTTGTTGGCGATATCTTCAGGAATACATGATCGCCCAGTTGAAATTCCAAATCACGTCTCCGACGATCGGCATACGACTTCTGTCGACTTTGTGCGGTCAACAACCACTTCCGAATTTGTTGCACTTTATCCGCGGTTACTTGAACAAGTTCCGGTCCAGTTAGTTTCCTCTCACCGACTTCATCCCAGCAAGTTGGCGATCTACACTTTCTCCCATATAATGCCTCGTACGGAGCCATACCGATACTAGCATGATAACTATTGTTATACGCAAATTCTACTAGCGTCAGATGTTCATCCCATGTCCCTTGCCAATCTAATGAAGTAGCTCTCAGCATATCTTCTAGCGTCTGAATAGTCCTTTCTGACTGTCCATCCGTCTGTGGGTGAAAAGCGGTACTCATTGCCAACTCTGTACCCAATGCTTGTTGTAGACTCTTCCAGAATTTTGATGTAAACCTTGCATCTCGATCAGATACTATCGAAACAGGTATCCCATGCAGTCTCACAATTTCATCAATATATAATTTGGCCAATTTCTCTAACGAATCATTTACCTTAATTGCTAGAAAGTGAGCCGACTTCGTAAACCTATCCACAATAACCCAAATTGCATTATAGCCCTTCAACGTCTTTGGTAATCCCACCACCAGATCCATAGCTATATGTTCCCACTTCCACTCTGGAATAGGTAATGACTGTAGCAATCCTGCCGGTTTCTGATGTTCACTTTTCACTTGTTGACACACTAAACACCTTGATACAAACTCGGCTACATCTCCCTTCATGTTGTTCCACCAGAACGACTCTCTTAAGTTCCTATACATCTGCGTACTTCCAGGATGTACGGAAAATCTTGAACAATGAGCCTCCTTTAAGATTTCCCTCTTGATGCCGTCCTTGTCCGGCACATATATTCTAGATTGGTACCTCAGAATCCCATCTTCTCCCATACGAAAATCCTTTGCCATCCCTTTAGCGATGCTCTCATGTATTTTCATCAATTCTTCATCAATTCCTTGGGCTTCTTTAATCCTATCCATAAGCGTTGGCTGAACGCTCATTTGAGCCAGATAACCCTTAACTTGCACTTCCATGCCAGAAATCTCTATGCGGTTCCATGCACTTTCCTCCTTAGAAATCAATGTCGCTAGTGTCCCACGATTCTTCCTACTCAGTGCATCCGCCACCTTATTGGCTTTCCCAGGGTGGTACAAAATTGTGCAGTCATAGTCTTTCAATAACTCCAACCATCTTCTCTGTCTCATATTAAGCTCCTTTTGGGTGAATATATATTTAAGGTTCTTATGATCCGTATAAATCTGGCATGTCACCCCATACAAGTAGTGCCTCCATATTTTCAAAGCAAACACCACTGCAGCTAATTCTAGATCATGGGTTGGGTAATTCTTCTCATGGTTCTTTAATTGCCTAGATGCATAAGCTATAACCTTCTCATTTTGCATCAGCACGCAACCCAATCCCTTCAGTGAAGCATCACTATAAATAACGAATCCGTCCGATCCAGATGGTAAAGCAAGGACTGGTGCGGACACCAATCGTCGCTTCAATTCCTCAAAACTCTTTTCACAGTCCTCCGACCAAACAAACTTCGCTCCTTTCTGAGTTAACTTCGTCAATGGCACTGACAACTTCGAAAAGCCTTCTACGAACCTCCGATAATAGCCAGCTAGACCTAAGAAACTTCTGATCTCACTTGCCGAAGTTGGTCTCTCCCAATCCACAATAGCTTCTATCTTTGTCGGATCTACGGCAATCCCGTCTTTTGACACTACATGCCCTAAGAATGCCACCTTTTCCAACCAAAATTCACATTTCTTGAATTTAGCATATAGCTTCTGTTCTCTTAAGATCTGCAGTACTAGCTTCAAATGTTCCTCATGGTCTTCCTTGGTTTTCGAATACACCAAAATGTCATCAATGAATACAATCACGCACTTATCTAAGAACTCTTGGAATATTCTATTGAATGCTGCCGGTGCGTTAGTTAACCCAAACGGCATCACTACGAACTCATAATGCCCATACCTCGTTCTAAAGGCCGTCTTAGATATATCTTCCTTCTTTACTCTTAATTGATGGTACCCAGACCTCAAATATATCTTTGAAAAGTAGCACGCTCCACGAAGCTGATCGAACAAGTCATCTATTCGAGGCAACGGGTATTGGTTCCTTATTGTCACACGGTTCAGTTCACGATGGTCGATACACAACCTCATCGATCCATCCTTCTTTTTCACAAACAATACCGGTGCACCCCATGGTGATACACTCGGCCTAATCAACCCTTTATCCAATAATTCTTGCAATTGCTCCTTCAATTCCTTCAATTCTGCTGGAGCCATTCTATAAGGTGCCTTCGATATTGGTGTAGTCTCCGGTACCAAATCGATAGAAAATTCTACTTCCCTTGCAGGCGGTATCCCTGGCAAATCTTCCGGGAACACATCCTTGAATTCCTTAACCACCGAAAGCGTTTCGATCGTTAATTCCTTCTGGTCCGTAGTACTTACGTATGCCAGAAATCCTTCACACCCTTTCCTCAATAGCTTGCGAGCCTTCATCACAGATATAAGTTTCGATCGGTTTCTACATTTCGTCCCTCGGAAGAAACACTCTTCTCCCGATGGCAGTCTAAAGTGAACTTCTTTCTTAAAGCAATCTACATAGGCATGGTATGCAGCTAACCAATCCATTCCTAAGATCACGTCGAACTCCTCAATCTCCAAGCTAATGAGATCAACTTCAAATTTTGTTCCGCCCAATTCTAAGGGACAATTCTTATATACCGATGTAATAGGGATTGAATCCTTAGTTAAGGTATCTACTACTAAAGAGCTTTCTAACGCCTCAGGGATCAATTTCATTTTCTTAGGTAAGCAAGTACTTATTACAGAATGCGTAGCACCAGTATCAATCAATGCACGAACATTACGAGCGTATAATTGGATCGTACCTGCCACGAGATCATTTTATCTTTAGCTGTCATGGTGAATATGCGCCCATTACCTCCGCCTTTTCCCTTGTTGTCATTCTTTTCTCCTTGAGTCTTGGCATCCTTCTTGGGTTCCAGACATTTCTAGTGTGGATGCCCCACCTTGTCACAGTTGTAAAACTTCCTTTCTTTATACCAGCATTCCTCAGTCTTATGCTTCCCATCGCACACTTGGCACTTTTCATTAGAACCTTGCCCTTTAGTGTCAACTCCCTTGCCATCCCTACGGTTTCCTTGACCTCTATTCGGGTGCTTATTAGCAGCATTATTCTTCTCGCGGTCATCGGCAGCTTTACGCTTATTGCCCTCCTCACGGTTCCAGCTTCCTTTGGTAGACTCTTTGTCAGTCGATTTCTTCTTCTCCTCCTTTTTGTTACGGTAACTTTCTGCTTCTGTTTCCACAATTCTTGCTCTGTCTAACACCTGATCATATATAGGTAGCATCAGTGGAGTGATTCGATAACGGATCCGATCGCTCAGTCCAAACTCAAACTTGCGGGCCTTCTGTTCTTCATTGTCGAAGAATGCAGGGGCAAACTCCAACAACTCAGTGAATTTCTCACAATAGTCATCCACCGACATCTTGCCTTGCACCAGTGTCATAAATTCTGCCACTCGAGCATTGCGGGTACTCATTGGGTAATACTTCTCATAAAACACTCGTTTGAATCTATCCCATGTGAATTCAGCATCTCCACGCGCGATAGCAGCTCTTTTCTCAGCCTCCCACCACTTTAAGGCCTGCCCTTTCAGCATAAAAGTCGCAAACACCACCTTTCTCTCGGTTGTACATTCTAGAGTCTCAAATATCTTTTCCATGTCCTTTACCCAGTCCTCGGGCTTCTCCTTATTTGTACCAGAAAATGACTCTGGGTTTCTCTTTTGGAATACTTCCAACGGATCTCTCAATGGAACTTGTGGAGCCTGTTGCTGCGGTTGAGCTAGAGTCGCCATAACTTGACCAATCCCAGCCACGGTTTGGTTCAAAGTTTGCAGCAGATTTGCCATGTTAGGGTCAACTTGACCGTTGTTGTTTCCAGCGTTGTTAGCGTTCCTCCTGTTACCCCTTCCAGACATCTGGTTAAGATTACACTCTCGTTAGTATTAGGGGTAAACGCTATCATTCATACTACACAAGCATTGCTACTATGCTAAATACTTTTATAAAAGGCCGTCCCCAAGGACGGAAATTTCTCATAAGATCAATTTACTAGATCTCTAGTCATTTCATTAAATGGTTTTTCTTAAAGGAAGTCATTTCACTAGACTTTTACTTACTAATCATAGGTCGATTTACTAGACCCGCTCATCTTTATACTTAACCGTTTCAATAGGTTATTTTTCATTCTTGTTTTGATCAATTCAATAGATCGGTATTTACTTTACATGGCCGCTTCAATAAGCCATTTATATTCTTACTCTTGACCGTTTCAATAGGTCCCTTGTTTCGATCATTTTTACTAGATCAAAACTTATTTCACTTGGCTGTTTCAATAAGCCCATTCTACTTATGGTCTTTTCATTTGACCAATACTTTTTTGTTCTAACGAGTTCACATATCATGAAATTTAAGAACCACATTATTGACAACACCATTTGCTAAAATAACTCATAAACTTTATTAAGAGGGTCTTTCTAAGAATAAAGAATCAAAAACAAAAGTTTCTAGCATACTTTAAACTAGAACTAACTATCTTTACTATGGAACGAATAAAGTAACTAAAATATAACTCTACGCCTTATTTTTAATCATGGTTGGCTTTCCTAGGTTCTTCCCCTAGGTCTTCCACTCGGTGCTCTGGGTGCCTTCCTTGAGCCTCTTGGCCTTCCCCTTGGCCTACGAACCGGTATTTCTTCCAGTTCTTCCTCATCTTCAATTACGATAGGGGCGGCTTCACTGCCCTCCACGATAATATCGATTTCCACTGGTTCCTCTACAGCTTCTGCTTCAGCCACCACGTTCTCTTCTATTGGGGCTGCAATGACTGGGGGGTTTCCTTGAATGGGGTTTGCATTCACTTGTTCCCTTAGCTGCTTTAACTCATCAAGATACACCCATGCTTGTTCCCTCACTCTGTCAGTGTACTCTTCATTTTCAATCAACTTTCTTCGAGTCTCTTCTAGTTCTGTCTTAACTTCCTTAAGTGCATCGTGAGCAAACAACAGCCTTCCCATGACGTTCTTCGCCCTTGCTCTTTCTTTTTCTATCTTCTTCAACAGTCCCTTAGTTCCTCGAGCATATCTCTGAATCAATCTCTTCCTCAGGATGCTATGTTTGTCCATTTCCTACAATTAGACCAAAATCATCATTAGTATCACATACTTAGAGTTTATATAATAATCATCCTTAAACACATGAAGAATGAGGCTTCAAAAGAACTTTTATCTTAGGGTCTTTCCCAAAATAGTAAGTTTCCTTATTTGGAAATTTTCCCCAAATTAGAAAGTTTCCTAAATTTGAAAGTTTCCCTAAATATCTGGTTTAATCATATGACCAGCCATAATTATAATGAGATGGTGACTAGTGGAATATTACATCCGGAAGCTACCTTCACCTTTCATTTCAGTTTGTGAATACTACACAAGACTTTATGGCAGCAAGTATTCTTTTAATATATATATATATATATATATATATATATATATATATATATATATATAGGTAGGTAGGTAGGTAGGTAGGTAGGTAGGTGCTCAAATGAGAACCTAAATATCGTGAGAACCGTGAGAACCAATCATAACCATTAGATTAGAAAAAAAATCAAGGGTCCATATGTTAGATACAATTGATACACTTAGATACATTACAAAAAAATCGATATTACACTTGGATACAATAGGTTAATAAGTATTGTATCTAATTGTTGTACTTTGATACACTATGTTAAAAACTAATGTATCCAATTGTTTTTCAAAAATTAACTAATGTATCCAAGTGTATCCAATGTATCTAACATCTGGACCATTGATTTTTTTTCTAATCTAATGGTTATGATTGGTTCTCACGGTTCTCATATAAAATGGTTCTCACAGAAGCGCGACCCTATATATATATATATATATATATATATATATATAGGTAAGTAGGTAGGTGCTCAAATGAGAACCTAAATATCGTAAGAACCGTGAGAACTTGGATACAAGTAATGTATCTAAGTGAATCATTGGATACATTAGTTTTTACCTAATGTATCCAACTAATGTATCCAATATATCCATCCAATGTATCAAAGTGAACCATTTGATACATTAGGTAAAAACCTAATGTATCCAAGTTCTCACGGTTCTCACGATATTTAGGTTCTCACATGAGCACGACCCTATGTGTGTGTGTATATATATATATATATATTAAACAATATTAACATTTATTAATTGAGTTGGTTTGGGGGAAAACTAGTTCCTCCATAATTTATAAAAAAAATCCACTTTTTAACCCTTTAACCCTAAGCCTTAAACCCTAAAGGGCCTAAACCCTAAACTTTAACCCTTATAAAAACATGACTTTTTATAACTTATGGAGAAACTAGTTTCCCTCAAAATTTTCTCTTATTAATTTTATTGAATATTTAGGTTTCTTTTAATTACCTTCTGCACCATCAAATTTACGTGAGTAAATATTAGATTATACAGTATGTGTGATACAGATACTATTGACATGATATCATTGACTTCGAAATTATAATCATATAATCTCAATTACCTTCTGAACGCACACGCCTCCCTCAAACCGAGAATAATAATGAAAATAATGATCAAGAAATACTCTCAGTTTTTTTTAAAAAAAAAAAAGTGTTTTTTTTTTAAAAAAAAAAAAAAAAAAGATTTTCTTTTCATCCCTCTAAAGTACTACCTCCGTCTCAAAACACATTGCACTTATTTCCTTTTTTAGTGTCCCGTTGGTAAGTCCCTTTTCCTTAAATGTTCAAAATTTATTGTTTTTCTATTCTCTCAGCCCTACTTGTCATACTCACACACTTACTTTTGAGCCTCAATTGTAAATTTCACTCAACTTATCATATTCACAACCGCTTTCTCACTCACTTTTGAATATATATACTCATTCTTTAATTCTTGTACATCCTAAAAAATGTGCAAAGTGTTTTGGGACGGAAGAAGTAATTTTGAAAAGGAAATGAATGAAGATTATATTTCAAGATCTGATCTTCATATTAAATATTAGGATAGGAACCCCTAACCATCTTTTCTTATTGCATTAAACAAGGAGCAGAAAAGACAGGCATATGAATTTCAATGTCATTAGAACTATCACAAAACTTAGTTAATGCCACCCAACCCCCCAAAAAATGGTCCCTTGTCTAGTTCTCTCTCCTCTAAAAATAAATGAAGTAATTCCTTAATTTGAGAAGAGAGTACACAAACCATAAGAATAATAGTACTCCCTCCGTCCCACCCGAATTAGGATTTTTGGGTTGGACATGGGGATTAAGGAAAAAATATTAGTGGAGTAGGTATTGTGATTATGAAAAGTAAAGTAGGAGAGAGAAAGTGAGGTAGAGAATAATGAGTGTGAAGTTGTTGTGAGTGTGAATGTATGTCCTATTAAATAAAACATTTCCATTTTTGGGTTATCCTAATTCGAATGGGACACCGAAAATAGAAATTTGTCCTAATTCGAGTGGGACGGAGAGAGTATATCTTTGTCCATTAGGTTTGAAATCTATTGTAGGGACTAATTCGTAGTGAATATTTAGCTAGTTTGTTCAGAAAGGTTGTTGGTCACGGAATTCGTACAATCGGATTTTTTTTTAAAAAAAATAAGTTATATTCAATGTAATAGTATTTGTTTTATGTTTTATCAAGAAGTGTAAAAGTAAATACATTTTATATTTTATGAATTACAATTTCTGTACAAACAAACTGCACAGTTTTCATATCTAATTGGTCACAACCACCCAAACACCCCCCCCCCCCCCCACCTCCTTCCTATAGGCTCTTAGCCCTTATTTACCATCTAGCTGGGGTTTCTAAGTCTTAATTATTTGGCAAAATAGAGCTAATATAACTATACAGCTTGTTTTTCAAATATGGTCACTTATATATTTTTTCTTAGAATGTCATCATCCAACGACCATAATTTTGCAATATCCTCACTCCATTACCATTGTCGTCAGTTATATAACGGATGATGCTCATGTGCCATCAAATGACTAAAACTTGTTAAGCATTTAACGGATGCTTGTTAAATATTCGACGGACGGTTGTTAAATATGCAACAGACCTGTGATTAAATTTTGGTTCATTCTATGAACGGGTCCGTTGTTAAACATTTAACCAGTATTAGAAACTTAGGAAATACTAAAAATAAGTTCCATTTTTCTCAAATGTGCTTAATTAATCTCTCATGTTCTCTAGAAAGTATGGTGCCATATATCTGCTTAAAATAAGCCAAAAGAGGAAGTATTTCGGAATCTTAAAAGAAGATTATCCTCAAAGTTAATTGACATTGTTGTCAGTTTGTCACATTTATAACACTGTACAACTTTCTTGCCTTGTAGTACAACACCTTTTTGTCGGTCATTAATAAACCACTTACTAATATATTTAATGTGATCATAAGGCTATTAATTTAAGACAATTCCTTTTTTTTTTTTTTTTTGGAACTCTTGAAAAGGAAATACTTAACGATATTCACCATTAAACTGAACTTAAATATTCTACTTTTAATTTATTTTTCCCAAACTTTTTCCTTGCATAAAAATAAAAATGCCACACCACATTCCATTTTTGGTAGTAGAGATCACTACACATACATGAAATCCAAGAAATACTATGGCACTCCCAGACTACCCAAAATAAAAGGAAATATTACTAGAATAAATGACAATATCAACAGAATTAGCAACAAAATGCATTAGTAATTGTACTGTACAATATTATATTTTCAATAAAAGTACAATAACTTAATGCATATGTTCCATTTCTGAGTGATATTTCATTTAGTCTAGATTCTCACAAACTGAAATATAAACGAAATTTAAGAGTACAAACCTCCAACATTGTGCAAGAAAAATAAAATAAACAAGGTGTGAGGTTTTTTTAATACCTCAGCAAATACTCACTTTGAGACTTTGTAACCACTCCATTAATTTCCAGTTTCCTCCAATTATCTTCTCCTAATAACAGATCCAAAACAGTGAACTGAAGTTGGAGGTGATGATGATGATGATCTACCGTACACGTGTCCATCATACATCCCATCATCAAATAATGACCCAAAGCTCAAGAACCTCCTCCTTGACCTAGACACATTGGATGATGAAGATGAGGAGGATGATGATGACCATGATGATGAAAATGATCTTGATGATGATGGGAATGATGATGTCATGGTTTGGGGTTTCTTGAGGTGGATCTTGAGCAAAAGGGTGTTGAAAAGTTTGGATCTTGAGCTCTTTTTGTTTGGTTTTTGTGAGTTGGTGTAGTAGGAGGGGGGTGGGGTGAGGGGAGGGAGTGAATTGTCAGAAAATTTGTGTTTAGGGGTACCAGGTTGAATTTCCCAAGTGAAAGGGATTGAACCAGACACACCTCCATAGTAGACTCTGAATGAAGGATTGGCAAGGGAACTCTCCTTGGACACCAACTTAGTGAAAAACTTGTCATCTTGCTTGATTTGTAGGGGCTTTTTTGAAAATTCAGGGCTACTAGTCACCATGTTTGAGATTGATCTCTTGCACTTGAACTATTGAGTGTAGAGTGTGTGTGTGTGTGTGTGTGAGAGAGAGAGAGAGAAAGAGGGTTGGAGTTGAATTTGAAGTGATGATAAAAAATATGTATGTATATATAACACATGCAAGGTCTGATAATTGGGTCAAGATGATATCCCACACTAGAGCTTTAATGTGAGCAACTTGCTTAGTTACAAGACCAAGGCATTTTAGTTATTGCTTGCTTCTTACTTTATTAATTGTAGGGAAATTCTGTGGTCCAACTGCTAAAATATAATACTCTCAATTTATTGTAGACAAGGTACAATCACATAAGCAAATGCTACAATCCTTCCCTGTGGATATTTAAGGAAAGACAAATCGAAACCGATGTCTCTCTAAAATGTCTCAAACCGAGCTAAAACGAACCACTTACTCCCCTGGTTTGCACTCACTCTATCTTTGAGTTTTGGTTTCGTTGTATTAGCCCTTCTGTCAACTTTATTTTACAGAAATCAGTCATTTTGTCTTAAATTTTATGTGACCAATTTAATATTTGGAGGGAGATTTAAAGATAATATTGTTATTTCACTTAAATAAAGATGACAAAAGTGTGTAGATGAGATGAAACCAAACATCACGGGCAAAAGAAACTCCCTCCTTCCCGAAAAGATTGTCTCAATTTGACTTTTTATGATTAACAAAAATGAACTTTAACCAAAGATTGGTGTCGATCTAATCATTTTAGTAAAATTTTAAAAATCGTAATTGACAAATCATTAAGTGATTTATCAATAATTTTTTTTTAAAAGTTCATTGTGATCATTAGATTGACACTAATGCTTGGTCAGAGTTCATTTATGTTAACCATAAAAAAATCAAAATGGAACAATCTTTCTGAGAAATAAGGAGTATGTCAAAAACTCATGGGTAAGCTGTGAAATTAACACCTAAATAAACAAGTTTATAAGTTTGTCATTATACAACGTAACTACTAACTATGTAAGACTTCTCGTGATTCAACAAAAAGGCGACATTTTATAACATAATTACGTGATGATTACGCCCCTAATTTGATAAAGCACACTTAATTAATTAACTAACGTAAAATTTTCGTAAAGATATTTTTAGTAGGAATATTGTTATTTTAAGACACAGTTCATCCTTAAATGATGGAATGGTACCTCACATGCCTTCTTACACGAATGAACATCAGTGGGGATGAACTCCGGGGACCCACGGTATGGTGGCATGAATTTGAACAGTTCAAATATTGATTTAATCAGCAAATTAGTTTATTAAATGTGTTTAGTTTAGTTGTTCCATTCAGCGTGTCCAATTTGCTCTGAGTGATTTTTTTTTTGAAGTCAAACTCACGTATTTGCATTAATAAAGATTAACTAGATGACACTCCACAGTATTTAGAAGCTCATCCAAAATAGAATTCACTGCAAAAATTGCGGAACATTGTACTGTACAAGTATGATTAAAAAGGAAGAAATGGAAGTAAACAATAAGTTAAAGACACTTATAATAGTTCTCAATTCGTACAGCCCAGTAAAAGTTGATACCATAGCCTTAGGATAAGTAGAAATATAAACTTCAAGTATCTCCCATAACCTTATTGCTATTAATACCGCTGGAGCCAAATCTCCATTGAATGCCTTTACGAGTAATGACTTGAGACGCGCAAATGCTTCTCCAAAAATGACTTGGACACTGCCCCATCTCGGCATTCACAAAATTCCCACATGGATAAAATTTAGCGTTGAAAACATATGAAAGTAAAATATTTGGGTTGGTAACAAGTTCCCAACCAAGCATCACAAGTAATACAACAAGAAAAATTACAATCATCATACCAAGGCTCTCAACAAAGAGAGAATACATAGGTTCTCGACAAAGACAAAGGAGAGGAAGCAAGGGCTCTCGACAAAGGAGAAAATTTCCATTTATGCGATATAAACAAAAGTAACTGGACCAAATCGAAAAAGTAAGGGAAAAATAAATAAATTAAGCACCTGATATGCCGATGAAAATTATTGTTTTCAATCCATTTACCGGATGAAAATAATTGTTCGGCGATCAAGAATTCTATCATACTTATTCAATCTTATTTAAAACTAGATTTAGAAATAAAAATAAAACATAAATGAAACTTAAAATTCTGATTTCACATTTATTAATTGCAAATGAACAATTAATAAATGTGAAATCGAATTAAACAAATCAGAAGAGAATAAGCCACAAAAGCCAGATTTAAGTTTTATTGTGATAAGGATATTTGATGAGGAAGATCAGAAGAAGGAAGAAGACGAATGGGAAACGGCTTAGAAACTGACTCTTACCATTTGCTCTGAGTGATAAAGAATCAAAATTGATACTTAACGAGAAAAAGTCTCGCTTACCACAAAATTTAGCATCCAACATCTAACGCTTAATGTTATCGAACACACCCTTACTACAATGCGACATTTAACGTTGAAATAATTATTTAAATGCATGATATTTGATATAAGTCAAGTGTTAAATGACAATTATACGTCAAAAATTGATCCAACAACTATCATTTTAGATGTTAATGCAGCCCAAAATCAAAGATCCACCGTGGGAGTGTGGGACCATAAATATCTAATAATACACCTAACCCACTACAAATATGTATCTAATTAAATATGGCCCCTCCAAGATGATAGCAATTCGGGTTATAAATTGAGTAGGTTTGCAGTGTGGGCCTCAGTGTGCATGTGTGTGTTCAATGGTGAAAATGAGTGTTCATACATTTATTTGACCTAAATTAATTAATGTTTGGTTGTTGCATTTAGCACTTAGAATAGTTTCAAGTTTTACATTTTGTACTTCATATATCAACTTTTCTAGAAAAGAAGTGTGTACTTTACTCATCATTATTGGCTATTATTCTTTAAAGGAATATGTTTATTTATTTTTATTTGCCGATTGATCTAAAACATGAGTAGTAAAGAAACTCTTGTTAATTACTTCATCTGTCCCAGAAAGATAGTCTTATTTTAACTTTTCATGATCAACAAAACTAAACATTGACCAAATATTAGTGTTAATTTAATGATCACAATGAAATTTTAAAAACTGTTATTGATAAATCATTAAATGATTCATCAATTACAAGCTTTTAAACTTTTTATCAATTTTTGGTCTTTTTTGTATTTTGTTAATTAGGGTTTATTTAGTTTTAGGGTTGTAAAAACATTTATTCTTAATGTGTCATTCTTATTCAACTCATTAAAATTTATTTTAAATGAGTATAAGTAACAGTCCGTACATCACATGGATGTATATAGCACTATTATAATTGGGGGGGAAAAAGCAGGAATCTCGAAATGAGACCCATAGAGTACGAAAAACCCATTAACCAAGAGATAAACCGCAAAGTGCAAATTTTCTTCATCTTTGTTGTTGTTAAAGAAAATTATTTTCTAATTAATTAAATTAAAATAGTTCTTGTCTGTCTTAAGCAAATATTTGGTATGTCGACGATCATATTAAAAGTATACCTCCAAAACAAGCATGATTTATGACTCTTGCCTTTATGCATAGGGCATGATTAATGCATTATCAAATTTTAATATCTCCAATGTCACGTTCGTTACTTTTTGGGTTAAAATTAAATCGGACGTGGTCATATTTTAGACACTTTCCTACACGCAAACCCTCTCCTAAACAGTGGGAGATTTAGAAGTAAAAATAAGTGGGTGCACAAATAATAAAAGTAAAAATTAGAGCAAAACTACACTAAAAATAGGTGAACTTGGAACACATTTCCTAAGAAATGAAGATCTTAACCATTGAACTAGCAACTCTTATTATTTAAATTCGGTGCACTTTTACAAATATAGTATATAAATTTGGGGTAAAAATTAACTTTTTACACTGAATGTTGAGAAGTTAGTGGGTGCATTTGCACCCACATCGTAAGCTTTGTGTCCGCCCCTTTTCCTAAATTTGGTTGAGTTTTTGATGTAAATGAAAAAAAGAAAATAAAGGTGAGATATATATGGGGAAAAAAATCAATTATGAATCCTAATTTCTGAAGTTAAAAAAGAAAAAAGAGGTTCCTTCGAAAAAAAAAAAAAAAAAAAGAGGTGAGATGTATGTGGAAAAAAATGTAAAATAATGTTTGAAACTTGAAAGACATCATCATAACAATTCACTATAATCCCATCCTGTGTAGGGTGCTTTTTAGGTTGAAGATAGGGTTGACACTTAAATTGTACATGCAAGAAGAATAAATGAATGGCTTCAAACTTATCATAAGGAGGCTATAGTAATTCTGTCCCCAAATGAGTATCTATTTAAAAAAGAAAAATTATCCCAAAATAAATGTTTTTTTTAACATAACTTTGTCTCTAAATTTTTTTATTTTTTTTTTATAACGGTCCTTTATACATGCAAAACTAAATGTTTGGAAAGGAGATTACAAGATTATATATGAATCTTTGCCACCAAATTGTACAAAGAGTTGAGATTTTCAGATATCCATTAAAATGAAATTTGGACACTCATTTAGGGACAGAGGTAGTACTACCTCTTCCGAGTAAATGTCGTTTTTAGACAATTTTTTGTCTAAATAAATGTTGCTTTTAAGTAAAAATCAGTCAAATTCTTTTTTACTTTTGCGTTGGAACTTGTTACATATTATTAATTACTCCCTACGTTTCATAATACATGTCGTTTTAGACTTCTTCACACATATTAAGAAATATAATTAATACATATTAAAAAGATATATGTGCCCCTAAAAGTATCCAATTACCTAGGCATTTAAATGCTTATACAAGAAATAGTTCACAATTAATGAATACAGGTATAATAGGTAAACAAGAGTAATTCTTTCTTGGTAATAGTAAAACGTCAAATATTTTGGAACAAAAAATTGCACCTAAAACGTCATGTATTATAAAACGGAGGGAGTAGTTAATTGTATGAAATAATGTAAGAGAAAATTATATTAAGGGTAAATTGGAACTTTCATCATTAATGAGTAGTAATTATTGTATTCTTTAATACTTGTAAAATGGCTAAAACCTACAATTATTTTACACCGGAAAGATTATTATATCTCATAAAAAAAAAAGTATTTTATCCAAGTTACCGAATTTCATTTAAAATTTCATTAGGTCGTGGTATTTGGGGGAATTAACTAGGGGCAACTACCATTTAGTCCCTCATTATAATCAAAATTACCACCTAGGACTAGGATTTTGCAATATTACCTCCTAGTCCACGCTAATCAAAAGGACAGGCGTGCCCTTACTAATCTTACGAAAATTAAAAATTTGCCCCTGTTCTTACGTGTCGATCTTCTTGATCAAAACCCCTAAACGGGGGTTTGGGAAAGATCACTCACCTTTTTCGCGCTCTCTCTCTCTCTTCGTCACTCTCTCCCTAACTTTCTCTCTCTAAAAACCTCCATTACCGGTCGGTTTCATCAAGTTTTTTCATCAAAATCTTCATCAAACAAAAGGTAATCCATATGAAAACTCTCCAATTTTAAGTTCGCATTTCATGCGAGTAGATTTTCTCAGCATTTTATGGATTTAAATTTTATTTTCAAAATATTTTGGGGTAATGTGAAATAATAATGTAGATTCGTGAAATAAATCATGTTCGCAGTTGTATTTGCTTGTTTTCCCTCATTTTTTAGCGTCTATTGTTGTTAAATTTGTTAAAATGTATAAATAGTTTAGAAATTGACATTTATTTTGCTTGTTTGTGTTTCGCAAATGTTATTGAAATGTCCATGGTTTATAGCACCTGATTATTTCGTTAATTTTGACTGCATGTGTATCTGACCTAGTTTGTTTTTTTTTTTTTTTTGAAATACATTTCATTAAGTTCAAATTTTGTATTTCGTTGATTTAGTTTCTGGTTTGTATTTTGTTAGTTTTATGATTTTATTTGCATTTAGTTCACATTTGTTCTACTTAATTTCACAGTTGTTGTTTTTATGCATGAAGAATATCTGTGACTAATTGAATGCTTTAGGCATTAACAGAGGTTCGTAGTTTTGTTATTCTTAATTCACAGATATTTGTTTGTTTATATTCACACTTGTGTATCTTTCCAAGCTACTTCCATTTGAATATAACTTAAAATGTTCGTAGTTTTTAAAATTAAATTCACATTTGACTTCTAAAACATGTTCTCTATTGACTAAGTTTTGTAAGTTTGTAGTTGTTTTTATTAAAATTCATAGTTATTATTTTACAAAATTAAGCTCAACTTAAAGTTTACAGTTCTACTTAAACTCACAATTATTGTTTTGTTTTTATTCACAGTTGTTTATTTTTTTTATCTGTGACTAATTGAATGCTTTATGCATTAACAGAGGTTCGTAGTTTTGTTATTCTTAATTCACAAATATTTGTTTGTTAATATTCACACTTGTGTATCTTGCCAAGCTACTTCCATTTGAATATAACTTAAAATGTTCGCAGATTTTAAAATTAAATTCACATTTGTCCTCTAAAACATGTACTCTATTGACTAAGTTTTGTAAGTTTGCAGTTATTTTTTCTTAAATTCACAGTTATTATTTTCACTACTTGCTTGAATTATTTTGTTTGGTTATTAATACTTATCAAAGTTCACTATTGTTTTTCTTGAATTCTAATTTTTCTTACTGTTTTTTTGCTAGATGGCGATTAAACAAATTTCAAAGAAAACAAAAAAAAAAGATCAGAAATCAATAGGAAAGAAACAGGGTTCTACAAATATGAAAAGCAATATATATTTGAAATCAAAAGCTAAGAAATTGAATCAAGGTATTTCGTATAGGTCCAATATTGAGGCTTCATTAAAACTTGTTCAATCCATCAATCTGACAAAAAGGCACTTGAATATTTTGAAGAAATCGCCATTTTTCAACATGTTCAATGCCTTGAACAATAATAAAAATATAAACCATAGAAAGTCAGATCTTGTTGCAGCAGATATAATTAGAAGTTTTGATCTGAGGAGCGATAGTTTTCAGTTTGGGGAAAAATTGGTTAAATTCACTAAAAATGATGTGAAGTTAATATATGGGATTGTCTCGGGAAGTGAAGAAATGAACTTGAGTTCAAGAGCAAGCTTGATTTCTTCTGGTTTGGCACGTAGAAGGTTTCCAGGTGTTGAAACAAGGGTTAAAATAACAATGGTCAAGAGTGTTATCAAAGAAATTTATGAAAGTGACGATGATACAGATGTCGAAGATGTTGTTCGTCTAATGACGTTTCATGCCATGACATCGTTGTTTTTTACTATAACGGGTGATATTGTACCATCTGTCTTTTTCCACTATGTCGAGAATATCGATGAAATGAAAAATTACAATTGGGCGAAGGCAATTCATGCAAGACTGATGCCATCAGTCCGGTTATATTACACAAATCCCAAATATGTTACAGGATGTGTTGGTGCACTATCTATAAGTGAAATGTTTTATTGTTTTGCTATTTTTATTTGTTTTATATAGCTATATCCATATAATGTTTTGTTTTTTCTCAGTATTTTTTCTATGAGCACACCAAGTTAATTCCTGCAAGGAGGGAGATTCCAAGGTTTATTAAATGGGAGTTGCCAAAGAAGATTTTTTCATTCAAAGAGAAAACACTTGATTGCCTTAAGACACATAATGTAAGTTGTTTTACTTGAGTTCACATTTATTGTTATTAAATTCACAGTTCTTTAAACACAAATCACTTATTGATGCCTTACTTTTCAATTAATGGGTTTGAAATCTTCATTCTTACTTAAATTCACAGTTGTATTTTTTCAATTTCTGGGTTTGAAATCTTTATTCTTACTTATATTCACAGTTGTTTTGACTACTTCACAATTGTATTTTTTCAATTTCTGGGTTTGAATTCTTCAATATTACATAAATTCACAGCTGTTTATACTAATTCACAGTTGTGTTTTTCCAATTTCTGAGTTTGAATTCTTTAATCTTACTTCATTTTATAGTTGTTTAGACTAGTTCACAGTTGAAAAAGAAATTATATGTGAATGAATATTTGCATCTTCTTTTATTTTAATAGGTTTATTATGATGAATTGGAATTAACTGATGCGGAGAAGAAAATGTTTAAGAATTGTGAATTTATTGGGGTAGAGAAAGCTGATAAAGAAGGGGAAGCAAGTGAAGAGCAAGTGAATGAAGTAAGTGGAAAAAAGAAGTGAATCTGGAGAAAGAAATGACTGAAGGATCAGAAAACAATGAAGAAGAGAGAGGAAATGAAAATGAAGAAAGTGAATTTGAAAATGATGGATATAAAACTCCTCCAGAATATGAGTATGAAAATATAGACTCAGAGAGAATTATGTCTGATCACAATGAACAAGAAACACCCCAGTCTGTCAATAATGAACATGACTTTAACTTCACTGCCCAGATGGATAGCGGTCTACATAAAGCTGAGATAAAAGATATCAAAGTTGAAAAAGAAAAGTTGATTGCTGATCTTGAAGAGCTTAAGGAAAAGCACAATGATTTAAATGACAAATATGAAGAACTTTGTGCATCACATCTAGAGTACATAAAGAATTCATCACAGGTGTTGAGAGAAAAAGAAGAAAATTTTGAAACCAATATGAATGATGCTTCAATTAGAATACTTTCTCTGGAGGAGGATTTGAAAGAAATGTATTTGAAGAAGGAAAATGAGTTTCAATTAAGGTTGAAAGAAAAGGAGTTGAGAATGGAAGAAGAGTTTCAAATAAAATTGAAGGAATCTTCTACAAGAATTGAAGCTTTAGAAAAGCAAATTAAAGACAATGAAGATGGGAAAGAAAAACAACTCAATGAATTGAACAATGATGAGAGGTTGAATGTGGATAATGAAGAGATTAAAAAACTGAAGAAGTTAATAAATGAGAATGAGGTGGCAAGAATTGATGAAATCAAAGCATTGAACAATAAGTATGCAAAAGATGTGGAGAAATATGTAGTGCAGATTGGGAAGTTGACAAAGGAAATAGCTGAGTCTGAAAAGGAGAAAGAGGTCATGATATCAATGATCAAAACTGTGAAGACAAGAAAGAGAACAAGGTTTGAGGATGACGACTTTGATTATACAACCAATGCAAGACAAATAAAAAAAGAAGCAGCAGCACCAACAAAGAAACCCAAAAGAAGAGCAGCACAAACAACCAAGAATGAACCAGAAACCATTGACGTTGAAAACATTGCAGAGAAGGAACCTGAACCTGTCAAACCACTGCCCCCATTCAATAGAAAAATCAGTTTGACAACAGAAATCATTAAAGAAGAAGATGTTGAGCGATATAATGTGAGGTTGCAATTGCAAACAAAAAAGTAAGTATTTTTTTCATCTATATCATATATGTTATTATAATTATTTTCATACACGAATACATATAAATATAAAATTAAATGTTGCAGGGGGAATACCTGGGAAAAAGATCTCATATATGTCAGTGTCAAGCATTTGTATGGGATAGCACATGATGAGGCATCTGAGGACTCAATATATCGATACTTTCTTTGTTTTAGTGAAAATTTGACGTCTCAGTTGTATGATTATCTTTCAAGCATACTCCAATTCACATTTCCTTTAACACAAAATCACTTATTGATGCCTTGCCTTTCAATTTCTGGCTTTGAATTATTCAATCTTACTTAAATTCACAGTTGTTTATACTAGTTCACGTTTATTTTTTCAATTTCTGGGTTTGAATTCTTCAATCTTACTTAAATTCACAGTTGTTTCTTACTAGTTCACAGTTGTGTTTTTCAATTTCTGGGTTTGAATTCTTCAATCTTACTTAAATTCACAGTTGTTTATACTAGTTCACATTTAATTTCTTTTGACAGGTTATCAATGGTTATTTGGAGATCTTGGTGGAGAAATATAAGGCAAAATTCAATAACACACCAAACAACAAAACTGTTGGAGTAATAACAGCAAATGCATCGATATGCCAAAAAAATACATGAAAAAAAAATATTAATTTCATATTTATATTTTTCCTTTCCAGGCTTCTTTTGTTTTGGTTTGATGTTAAGTGGTTTTTATATTATAATTTAGAAAGTTTCACAGTTATTCAGATTTAACTATCTTGAGTTAATAGTTGTTTAAAAGAGTTCTATTTTTTGTTTTATACCAGTACTATCTGAGGAACAATCACACAGACTACATCAAAAGCAACATTGATGAGCCTTTTAAGAAGTTTCTGCAAAACAACACTCGCTACATCTTGATTCCAATTCATATTCAATCAGGAAAACGAACTGCAGAACATTGGACACTTCTTGTTTTTGACACAGAAGACGGGGAGTACCGGTTTTAAAACTCCATGAGGCCTAGGAAAAAAGACATAAAGGATAAATATGCACATATTGCAATGGAAATGGTAAAGCTCATTACATACAGTTTTATGCTTAGTAATATATATATATATATATATATATATATATATATATATATATATATATATATATATATATATGACTCAACCGGAGGAGAATTTCATCTTGGTAGAAAAGTTTCCACAACAAAGTTATGGGAGTGTTGATTGTGGAATTGTTGTTTTGATGGAGATTGAAGAAATGCTATGCAGGGGAGAAATCAGTGAAAGTTATGACAAGGACGCAGCACATTATTTTAGAGTGCAAATGTTTTCTGATTTTCTACACGATTTCTACACCATTAGCATAGGATTGTAGGTACCAGCGATGTTAGGTTTTAAAAAAACTTAGGTACTTTTGGTTGAAAACAAATTGGGGGCATCAAAAACAGTTTTTGGGGATGTAATCTTTTAGAAACTATTGTGGTGGTTCATGACAACTGTCATTATGAATATTTTGCTTCAAATGACATATATTATGGTTATCTTTAACACTACTATTTTCATGGGCTTAATGTCTTCTATATTACTTAAATTCACACTTGTTTTATTAAATTCACATTTGTTTAAAAAGCATAAAAACTTCAGACCCACAGTAAGAAACATGATTTTAAACTCAAATGTGAACTAAAATTCACATTTGTTTTAGTAAATTCACATTTGTGTACAAAAAGCATAAAAGCTTCAAAAACATGTTTTATACACAACTGTGAACTAAAATTCACAAATGTTTGAGTAGTTCCTCAAACAACTGAGAAACAAAAAACTGCATGCCCAAAGTTTCAAATGAAATTTATTACATATCAATAAATGAAATACTAAACAAACATTACAAATTGAAAAACTTCAAAAAAAAGAAACACAACAAAAAAATCAATTAAAACTGTAAAACTTAGATAACTGAAAATATAAGTTCACAATTGTTCTTATCTTCAATATCTGTAAAAACTAATCATGTAAAGCATATCTGAATCATTATAAATCTTTTTCCAATGTATGACATATCTAAAAATCACCAAACTAAATAGGCTCCTTACAAGTTTTTTTATTATGATTTCCTAATTTTCCACAACGAGCACATTTCATTTGTCTTTTAAACATCACCTCTCCTTTTGAAGGAATTCGTCTCATCTTTGTCCTTCCTGGTGGACGCTTCACTATTTGAGGGTTTATAAAAGGGTCATCAACTGTTGGTTTGACTGAAAATGAAAAATACGGCTCAATAGCAAGAGCATAACATTCCATGTATTTGTTACTGTGAAAATACGTCTCAATGTACTTGAAAGGGTCTATTTTGGAAGAATATAATACCGCAGCAGCATGAACACACGGGAACCCTTCGTGCTGCCATTTTCCACATGAACACGTCATATCTTCAATGTTCACAACCATGGTTGGCGTCGAACGAACTTGAAACTTCTTGGAACTGGAAGGGATTATCATCAAAACCCTTGCCCCTCTCAAGATTTTCCCTATTCATTCTGTTATACTGCGATCTCCTTCATCTTCAATTTGTTCATCTTGTTCATTCTATATTGATTTATCTAACCCGATTTCACATTTATTAATTGTTGTTTTGCAATTAATAAGTGTGAAATCAGGTATTTAATTTTCGTTTTACATCTAGATTTTTAATAATGTTTATTGTTGTTGTTTTTGTATTGTTGTATTTCTCTCCATATTCATATGTGAGAGCCTGTGATTTCTTCCGATGGTGAAGGCTTGTGATTCCCTTCCATTTGTGAGGGCCTTGTGTATTGGTTTTGTTGTTTTTATGATTGTGAGAAAGTCTGAATCTGACTTAGCAAAGCAAAAAAGGGACATGAAAGCAGTCCTTCAATAAGATGTTCATGAAGTCCAGCGTTTCGAATGGTGGAATCTTTTGAAGTTAGATTTTGTTAATTGTTGCAAGGATGAGTTTAGTAGTAATATTCATTTTTCTTTGCAATTGACAAGTTAAATTGCCAATATATTGGCAAATGTACTATCTAGGGCAGCGTTTGTAATCGCGAGCCCCACCGTTTGGGTCGAACTTCTGATTTTTGTGGATAGTGAATCTTAAACATTTGTTGTTGTCATTAATATTATGTTCTTTTGGTTTCAAAAAAAAAAGATTTTCCCTATATGTTTTATCCATGTTTGGGCATAAGACAGATGTCTACTTTGAAGAATCAACTCTACGCTATCTACGCCATCAACTTTATACGGATTTGATCAATCAATTCTGTAACAGGAAGTGAACGAGCTTCTCTAAACTGAGAATTAAATGATTCTGCTGCGTTTGAAGTCATCTCACCATAACGCTTGCCCGGAAAGTATGCATTCACATAGTTAACAATTAACATGTGGAAGATTAGCAATAAAGTCATGGACCTTTGGACCACCTTCACTCTTCATTTGATCCAACAAAGTATGAAATATTTCCTTCGTTGGAGCTAAAGCACACTGATACAGCAGATTAACCATCTTCTTCCGCATATTTATAGAACATCACTTCATTTTATCCCTCAAGTTATTCCGCAAATGACCAAGGCAAAATGAATGATAACAATGAGGCATAACTTTCTTCACAGATGATAAAAATCCCTTGATGACGGTCTGAAACAAATGTAATAACAATTCCTCTTACAAGAGGTTCCAATTGTTGAAGAAACCATGTTCAGTTATCTGTGTCCTCCGAAGAAACAATAGCAAAAGCAACATTGAAAAGACCTATATTTTTTAAAAAAATAAAAATAATATTAATATGAGTAATATAAAAACATGTAAAAATCAAAACTTAAAGTCCACAATTGTTTGAATCACTAAAAAATCATCTCCAATTGAAATCTATTAATAAGGCAATAAATTAACGTCACTTAATATTTCAAATAAAACAAATGTGAACTAAAACTTCAAGGAAAAAATGAGTAAAGTTAAAGAGTTACCAGAATTTCCATCTTTAGCAGTTGCAGCTAACATGTTACCCTTATACTTTCCATGTAAGTGAGTCCCATCAATAAATAACATGGGCCGACAGTGACGAAAACCAGTTATACAAGCTCTAAATGATACATAACACATCTTGAATTGATAGGATTCTGAGTCATAATCAAGCACAAAATGGCTACTAGGATCAACCTGCTTCATCTTCTGAAAATAAGGGCCAAGTCTATCATAAGACAAGTCTGCTTCACCAAACACTATATCCTTTGCTTTTGCAACACCTCTGAAAGCAATTTTTTAATTAACAGCAATACCATATTCTGACTTGAGCAATTTCACAACATCAGAAGGACCCATGGAAGGCTTAGCAAGGATATCATCAAGAATAATGTCATAAAGAACATCAGAAGTAATCTTTGAACAACTACCAGTATTATATATGTCACCACAAGTATGGTTCCGCTCAAAACTACGAATATAAGCAAAACCATTGGCATGTTCAATGGATGTGTGAATTCTCCAAGGACAGCCTTTTTCTTCTTTGTGTTTACATTTGGCGGTAGTGCGATCGCTATCATTCTTCATATAAACAAAGTCAAACCCAACTGATGTGGCATACTTGTTGGGTTTCCAAGTAACATGCGCATCGGAATATAGAAACTAAAATTTTAAGAAAACCCAAAGCCATGGATCCGTTCATATGATTAAATCAAATACAACAAGATGAATAGAGGAATAACTAACCCTTGATGGCTATGAACTTTTCTTCGGTCTTGGTGGAGAAACTTGAAGACTTGATCACGATCACAAAGCTTGAACACGAACTTTGAAGATGATGATTTTCACCCTCTAGCGGTATCCACACTTCGAACGAATATCAAAGGAGCTTCTTTGATCTTGGTTGCTAGACCAATATTATGAAACACACTTTCACAATTTAATAAAGAACTATATGGAATTTATTTGTGAATTATTTTGTTCCTCAATCAAGGATATCTTAGAACAAAATAAATTCTCTCTCAAACACTTTGGAGACTCACAAAAGGCTATTACTGAGGTTCTGGCCGAAATCATCATTTTATACACAAGCAAGACCTATTCCAAATAGGAACCTTGTGTCAAAAGACATTCCAAATCGAATTAGGAAAGTGCCAGCCGACAGTACTGTGCGGCCTCCCAGAATACACTGTGCGGTCGCACATTTTTCTGAAACAAACTGGTACAAAATTTGGGCTAAGTGTGCGGCCGCCCAGTCCACACTGTGCGGTCGCCCACTTCCCCAGAATGTCCAAAATTTCCAAAATTCCAATTTAGTCCTTTTAAAGATTCGTTCTATTGTGTGTGACCCTCTAGGATTATACTAAGTTGGCAATGGGTTCAAACATGAAACCATAAGATATGATTAGGTTCTAGCAAACCGTCACACCTACCCAAATAGTATAACTAGATACAAGTTCGCATTCCTTTAGAATATGTCACAATCCCTTTGTCCACGATGTCATTGAACACAAGTCATGGTCAAACAGTCAACTTGTTTTGTTCAATACTTTCTCGATTCCGAATATGTTGATAATTCAAATGCTATTGATCCAATCAATCCATTTGAGTCCGGCCTAACATTTCATCAACATCATTCCTTCGAGGGGCCCAAGCTTGACATCTCTCCGTGGAGGGACAAATCCATTTAGCTTATTATTCTTTCCAACGGGAATCCGATTATGCCAATCATACCCTTTATAACTACCGTGTTAAGGTAGCGTTTGAATATGTCAAACACAATGTTCATCAAGTGGAAGACTATAATAACTTCATGTCTAAGGATTCAAATGACATAACTAATATGAGATATATGTTCGACATAGACCATGACATAAATCTCATACAGCGGGTCATGTCCAGTACCTTGTTCCAAACAAGTACCCATAAATCTAACATGATCATCTCATGATCATTTAGCCTTTATACTAGTGCTTAATAAGTACTAGGGACGGATATTATTATAAGTAAACATGAACAACAATAATAATCAAAACATCTCTTTATTGATATGAAATAAATGATAACAATTACAACGTTTATTAAACGTGCCTAGGGCACCACTACCAACAATCTCCCACTTGCCCTAGGCCCAATCTCCCATGTATCTAATACCCATGGACCTAACATGACCATCATGTTTAGCTTGTGGAAGTCCCTTTGTTAGCGGGTCCGCAACATTGTCATCAGTCGGTACTCTGCATATATTTACGTCTCCTCTATCAACGATCTCTCGAATGATATGAAAACGCCTAAGTATGTGTTTGGATTTCTGATGTGCTCTTGTTTTCTTTGCTTGAGCAATAGCACAATTATTATCACAATAAAGGACTATTGGATTAGCAATACTAGGAACCACTTCAAGTTCAGTTATGAACTTCTTAATCCAAACAGCTTCCTTTGCAGCATCCGATGCAGCAATATACTCAGCTTCTGTTGTAGAATCAGCGGTTGTACTTTGCTTGGAACTCTTCCAGCTTACAGCTCCACCATTTAACATAAACACAAAATCCGATTGCGATCGGCTATCATCTTTGTCGGTTTGGAAGCTTGCATCCGTGTAAGCATTTACAACGAGATCATCTTCCATTCCTCCATAGACCAAAAACGAGTCTTTAGTTCTCCTCAAGTACTTAAGAATCGCTTTTACAGCTATCCAGTGATTTTCGCCAGGGTCGGATTGGTATCTACTTGTCATGCTCAAAGCATAAGATACATCCGGCCTAGTACAAATCATGGCATACATGATGGACCCAATTGCCGAAGCATATGGAATATCATTTATTTTCTCACATTCATCTTTTGTCTTAGGACATTGAGTCTTCCTTAGAGAAAATCCATGTAACACAGGCAAGGTGCCTCTCTTAGAATTTTCCATACGGAATCTTCTAATGACCTTGTCAATGTATGTACTTTGGCTTAAACCAAGTAGCCTCCTTGATCTATCTCTATAGATCTTAATGCCAAGAATATATGCGGCTTCACCCATATCTTTCATTGCGAAGCACTTTCCTAACCAAGTCTTCACAGACTGAAGTGTGGGAATGTCGTTTCCAATGAGTAATATGTCATCCACGTATAAAATAAGGAATAGCACTATGCTCCCACTAATCTTCTTGTATACACAAGGCTCATCTTCGTTCTTGATGAAGCCAAACTCTTTGACCGATTCATCAAAACGGAAATTCCAACTCCTAGAAGCTTGCTTCAATCCATAGATGGATTTCTGCAACTTGCATACCTTAGAATCTTGTTCAAAACCTTCTGTTTGTGTCATATACACATCCTCTTGGAGTTTTCCATTCAGGAAAGCGGTTTTGACGTCCATCTGCCATATTTCATAGTCATGATATGCGGCAATGGCAAGCAAAATTCTTATAGACTTGATCATTGCTACGGGTGAAAAGGTCTCATCATAGTCAATACCATGAACTTGCCTATAACCTTTCGCTACAAGTCTAGCTTTGTAAGTATGCACCTTCCCATCCATGTCAGTCTTCTTCTTGAAGACCCATTTGCATCCTATGGTTTTTACACCTTCGGGTGCATCAATCAAATTCCAAACTTGATTGTCTTGCATGGATTGCAATTCGGATTCCATGGCTCCAAGCCACTTATCCGAATCAGGAGAAGACATCGCCTCTTGGTAGGTTGATGGTTCATCATTCTCAATGATTTCTACCTCATTACTATCCGTTACGAGAAATCCATATCTCTCGGGCTCGGATCGTAACCTACTAGATCTGCGAGTTACTTGTGTATTTTGAACAGGTTCCACAACTCCTTGTGGTTCTTGTTCTTGTTCAACTATTGGTTCAATGTTATTTTCTGGGTCTCGAATTTCTTCAAGATTTATTTTACTCCCACTGATTTCTTTGGAGAGAAACTCTTTCTCTAGAAAGACACCAGTTCGGGCAACAAACACTTTGTTGTCCTCACGGTTGTAAAAGTAATATCCTCTAGTTTCCTTAGGATATCCCACGAAAATACATTTATCAGATTTGTGTGCAAGTTTGTCTGAGACAAGTCTTTTGACAAAAGCTTCACAACCCCAAATCTTCATGAAAGATAGACAAGGCTTCTTTCCGCTCCACATCTCATATGGAGTCTTTTGAACCGATTTAGTTGGAACACGATTTAGTGTGAAAGCAGCGGTTTCTAGGGCGTAACCCCAAAATGATATTGGAAGATCAACTTGACTCATCATTGATCGAACCATGTCTAACAAAGTCCGATTCCTCCTCTCGGACACACCATTCCATTGTGGTGTTCCAGGTGGAGTCAATTGTGAAACTATTCCACAATTCTTTAGATGATCATCAAATTCTTGACTTAAGTATTCTCCACCTCCATCTGATCGAAGTGCCTTTATACTTTTGCCAAGTTGTTTTTCTACTTCATTTTGAAATATTCTAAATATCTCAAATGCTTCACTTTTATGTTTCATTAGGTAAACATACCCAAATCTACTATAATCATCAGTGAATGTTATGAAGTATTGAAATCCTCCCATAGCATTGCTACATAATGGTCCGCATACATCGGAATGTATCAACCCCAATAAGTCGCTTGCCCTTTCACCCAACTTGGTAAAAGGTGTCTTAGTCATTTTTCCAAGAAGACACGACTCACAAGTATCATATGACTCTAAGTCACATGAACCCAAAAGTCCGTCCCCATGGAGTTTTGAGATACGCTTCTCATTAATATGACCGAGACGGCAATTCCATAAGTAAGTATGATTTATATCATTAGGTTTAGATTTCTTATTTACATGATAGACATTATCATTATTTTCATTCTTGACATCCAAGATATAAAGACCATTAAATGAATTAGCAATACCATAAAGCACATCATTTAAATAAATAGAAAATTTCTTATTCTCAATAAGAAACTTAAAACCTTCATTATCCAAACAAGAAATTGAAATAATATTTCTGCTTAAATCCGGAACATAATAACAATTGTTCAAAACAAGAATTAATCCGGAAGGTAAGTGACTTCATAAGTCCCTACGGCTAATGCAGCAACTCTTACTCCATTCCCCACGCGTAGATCTACTTCACCTTCTTTAAGCAGTCTCCTATTCTTTAGTCCCTGCACATTTAGACAAATGTGAGAACCACATCCGGTATCCAATACCCAGGAATCAGTGGTAGAAAGGAGAATATCTATCATATATATACCTGAAGTCGACGCAGCCTTGCTGCCCTTCTTCTTCTTTTGCTCTTCCAAGAAAGCCTTGCAATTACGTTTCCAATGACCAATTTCTTGACAATGGAAACAGATTGCATCCTTTTGTGAATCGGGTTTTGCCTCAGAAGCCTTGGCAACCTTTGCCTTGCTTATTTTGGGTTTGACAACTTTCTTACCCTTTCCTTTGGCACTAGCCTTCTTCCCATCATGAACCAAGAGCACGGGAGAACCTTTCTCCACAATTTTCATCTCTGCAGTTTTGAGCATCCCATGCAACTCAGAGAGATTCTTATCCATTCCATGCATGTTATAATTCATCACAAACTGCTTATAACTTTTAGGCAATGAATTAAGAATGAGATCCGTGGCTAGCTCCAATGGGATTGGATAGCCAAGTTTCTCAAGGTGCTCTACATAACCTTTCATTTTAAGAAAGTGAGGACTCACTTGTTTCCCTTCATTCATTTTACTAGTAGTGAATGCAACAATGGTCTTGTACCTCTCTTGCCTAGCTTGCTCTTGAAACATGGTTCTCAACTCCACGCCTATCTCATAGGCTTCCAAATGTTTCAAACTTTGTTAGAGTTTTGAACACATAGCAGCAAGCATGAGACAACTTACATCTCTAGAATCATTACGATGTTTCTTGTAATTGTCTCTTTCTACCCTAGGGGTAGTAGGCGGTGGTTCAGCAGGGAGAGGCCCATCGAGAATGTACAACTTATCTTCTTGCCTAAGAACGATTCTTATGCTACGGATCCAATCCATAAAGTTAGTACCATTCTCTTCGAGCTTATCCTTCTCAAGGATCGATCGCAATGACATTGATTGAGTTTTATTAGTCATTATCTACAAATATGCAAAATTTCCAAAATTTAATAAGTACCGATTTTTCATTAAAGAGATAAATAATGTATTTTTCAAACAAAATACTCCCACTAAATTATATAACTTTCTTATACATCCAATGTATAATATAATTTAATTGGGCTAAGATCCAACTTTAATTTAACTTTTGAGTCCACGGAGGCGGACCGCTCAAAAACTAAATTAATTAGGTAGACAATCATGTCAATCATATCCCATATGATTCTTAGATCCTTTTATGAGATTCTTTGAGAAATCCAATTTCAAAAAGCATGTTTAATCTCATCTTTTGCCTAGGCCCAAAACTGTTTTGACGCCTAATTAAGTCCAACCATTTTAAACGCATAGGAACCATTCAATTTAATGCACCTTGCGGAGGCAAGCCCACATTAAATTAATGAACCTCATCTTGCTTATATATGAATAAAATTAATGCACTTCGCGGAGGCGAACCCACATCAAGATTACACATGCATAAACAAGTGTTTTAATCATGGCATGGCAAAGAAGGACTTAAAACTTTATTTGAAGGTTCATCACATATAGCATATAACATATTTATGAGCACATAATATAAACATGTTACACATCAAGCTTAGCCACTAAATTAACCTTCATTAATTTAAGCATGATATTTATGTGTCATTAGTTTCTCTATAATTATGAGGATGAGACTATTTCAACTTTGGTTATTATCTCCAAATCAAGACAACAAGAAGTGCGGTCGAACTAAGCCATTTGGCAACCACAATCCCACACTAATTCAAGAAACCAAGAAAGTAGTCCATGTGGCCGAAACTAAGCAATAGATGGTCTCGATGAACGTAGGCCAATTGCATTCACAATTCCACATGGATCTCCAAACTTTGAATCAAGAACTTTGTTTCTCAATTTTAGCAATTATGAACTCTTCATAATTCTAACTTCGTTTTATCTTTGAAACTTTGATTGCGATCAATTTTGGGAAACACAATCTCGATGAACGCAGATTAGCCATCCAAAACTTGAACCAATCTAGGAATCACAAGACTAAAACAAATAGGAAAATCAAACCCCAAAATCCACACACAAACCAACTACCCAAAAACCCATTCCAGATCAGCAAGTCTGGACTGGTTCTGTTACTGGTTTTGTTGAATTTTTGAAAAATTCCAGATTCTGGTTTTCAACCAAAATCTGACTATCTGATGCTGGTGTGCGCCGCCCAAAACGATCTGTGCGGTCGCCCAAAAGTGTGCGGCCGCCCAGACTCTTATGTGCGGTCGCCCATGGCCATCAGAAGGTGCAGAATTTTCAAGTTCGAAAATTTTGTCTCAAAATTGTTTTTCCCCGATTATTAAAACTTTGATCTAATCAAAAATTAATAACCAACAATTCTGAATCCACCATAATTTATTTATTGCGATTGAATCGTGCGATTAAAGTTGCAAAACAATAAACCACATAAAATCACAAAACACATAAGCATCATATATTCCAATATTCATATCATGCAAGGCACATAAACAATTTATATACACATAACATGATCTAGGTATTGAAATAATCAACATGAACGGGGCTCTGATACCACTGTTGGGTTTCCAAGTAACATGCGCAGCGGAATATAGCAATTAAAATTTTAAGAAAACCCAAAGCTATGGATCCGTTCATATGATTAAATCAAATACAACAAGATGAATAGAGGAATAACTAACCCTTGATGGCTATGAACTTTTCTTCGGTCTTGGTGGAGAAACTTGAAGACTTGATCACGATCACAAAGCTTGAACACCAACTTTGAAGATTATGATTTTCACCCTCTAGCAGTATCCACACTTCGATCGAATATCAAAGAAGCTTCTTTAATCTTGGTTGCTAGACCAATATTATGAAACAGACTTTCACAATTTAATAAAGAACTATATGGAATTTATTTGTGAATTATTTTGTTCCTCAATCAAGGATATCTTAGAACAAAATAAATTCTCTCTCAAACACTTTGGAGACTCACAAAAGGCTATTACTGAGGTTCTGGCCGAAATCATCCTTTTATACACAAGCAAGACCTATTCTAAATAGGAACCTTGTGTCAAAAGACATTCCAAATCGAATTAGGAAAGTGCCAGCCGACAGTACTGTGCGGCCGCCCAGAATACACTGTGCGGTCGCACATTTATCTGAAACAAACTGGTACAAAATTTGGGCTAAGTGTGCGGCCGCCCAGTCCACACTGTGCGGTCGCCCACTTCCCCAGAATGTCCAGAATTTCCAAAATTCCAATTTAGTCATTTTAAAGATTCGTTCTATTGTGTGTGACCCTCTAGGATTATACTAAGTTGGCAATGGGTTCAAACATGAAACCATAAGATATGATTAGGTTCTAGCAAACCGTCACACCTACCCAAATAGTATAACTAGATACAAGTTCGCATTCCTTTGGAATATGTCACAATCCCTTTGTCCACGATGTCATTGAACACAAGTCACGGTCAAACAGTCAACTTGTTTTGTTCAATACTTTCTCGATTCCGAATATGTTGATAATTCAAATGCTATTGATCCAATCAATCCATTTGAGTCCGGCCGAACATTTCATCAACATCATTCCTTCGAGGGGCCCAAGCTTGACATCTCTCCGTGGAGGGACAAATCCATTTAGCTTATTATTCTTTCCAACGGGAATCCGATTATGCCAATCATACCCTTTATAACTACCGTGTTAAGGTAGCGTTTGAATATGTCAAACACAATGTTCATCAAGTGGAAGACTATAATAACTTCATGTCTAAGGATTCAAATGACATAACTAATATGAGATATATGTTCGACATAGACCATGACATAAATCTCATACAGCGGGTCATGTCCAGTACCTTGTTCCAAACAAGTACCCATAAATCTAATATGATCATCCCATGATCATTTAGCCTTTATACTAGTGCTTAATAAGTACTAGGGACGGAGATTATTATAAGTAAACATGAACAACAATAATAATCAAAACATCTCTTTATTGATATGAAATAAATGATAACAATTACAACGTTTATTAAATGTGCCTAGGGCACCACTACCAACAATACTTGCACAAAGTGTTCCAAAATTGACTAATCCCAACTTCAAACACCTGTCCAACAGAATCTATAGCAGCAACCCACTTTGCACTTTTCAAATCCTTTGTTTGCTCATGGAAAAAATTCAAATCAAACTCATGACTACTAGTTGTAGTTGAAATAGCCAATGAGGACGACTCATAATAATCCAAACTAAGAACTTGTTTCAAATGAATTTCAAGAGATTGAATCGAACTATGACCTACCATAGAATCATATTCACAAAATCATCCTCATTCTCCAATATGCAAACAGGATTCCCAGGTAAAACATATGACAAAGACATCATCTCCTTATTCAAAGTGTCCCACCTTTTACAAACAAACTGAATCAATGCATCCAATGATGAAAGCTTGCTCAATCTTTCAACTGCTGTAAGTTCACCAAACTTCAACAAAACCATAACACTCGAATCGATATTAAAAGGTTGATAAAACTGCAAATTATGATAAAGCAAAACAGAAAATAAAAAAAACAAAATAGAATGCAGAATTCAAAACAGAGTTCGAATTAAAATCAACGCAAAGCTGCGTTCAATTTTCGAAATCCAATCATCAAAACTAAAGATTACAAAATGCGAAAATAACATCAATTCATCAACAAAACATATGAAAATCGAATAAAAAATAACTTCTAAATTTATATAAACATAAGATCTGAACCTTGAAACTAATATCCAGTCGATCGCCTTCGCTCTCTCTCTCTCTATCGCCTTCGCTCTCTCTCTCTATCGCCAAGCTTCGTTCAATTTTGAATGTGCGTAACACAAAACCCTAGGCGAGAAAGACAGTATATATGTGAGGGCATTTTGGGAATTATGAAAAGTTATAATTCTAGCGAGGGACTAGCTGGTAATATAGAAAACGTGCGTGGGCTAGATGGTAGATGGAAATATGACATAGGATTAGGTGGTAGTTTCAATTATCATGAGGTATTAGGTGGTAATTTTCTCAATTAACTAAGTCCATTCATCTAGTAATAAGTGTCACACTTTGTTTTTATTATTTTGTCTAAAATAATATTTATCGTGTTTCTAAATAATTAATTGCTCATAATACAATATCTTATGTAGTTATCATGGTATATATGTTTTTGTTAAAAAATAAATCCTTCTTTTCAAAATAAGATTAGTTAGACGTCTAATTAAAATAATTGCTTTTGATGTAGAGCCAATTTTATGAAAACTTTGTTTTACATTAAGAGATGAAAAAAAGAGTTTTTCATAAGAGATAAAAAGCACTTTTTACAATAAAGCCAGCGTAGAAAAAGATTTTCACAAGATTTTCACTTTGATGTATGAGTACCGTTATCAGATGAGATAGATTAAAAAAAAAATGTAGCTTGGTTTCAAGAAAAATAAAATTAGCTTCTTAGGTCTAGAAATGTTGAGGACAAAAAAATTGGACTAAGGCCTGTTTATTTGGACTTCTTAAATTGGTTGGTAGGTAACTAGCCCAATTAACTTATCTAGGCCCAGACCAATTTCACCAACAAGACCCACATCACAAACTCAACATAATTTAAGAGCTTTTTCATTTAGGGCAAATTGCCAATTAGTTACCTGAGTTTGTCTTCAAGTTTCAATTAGTTACCCAGTTTGTGTTTCGGTCAATTTAGTTATTGAATTTGTCTTTTTGTTTCAATTGGTGTAAAATCCGTTTGTTTGTCAAAAAACTAACGAAAATTGATGAAAAACGTAACAAAGTTCTTTCAAAATTGCAATGATCAACCCTAAAGTTTAAATTATTCCATTACACCCCCAAACTAACGAATGTTAAAAGCTATCTTCTTTCTCAAAACCCGGTCATCACCACCACCCAAATCCGGCCACTACCATAACCACCTATCTTCTTTCCAGCGGCGATCCTTCCCCTGCACACCATATTTTCCGGCAATTGTCCATATTTTCCGGCGAAAAAAAAAAGCAAAAAATCGGACCAGAAAAAATACGATTCCTGCTTCGTTAACCGTTGGATCGTCTTCAAACTTCTGGGGAATGTTCGCATCACCTAGATGAACTTTTTCACCGTTGGGATCTACCAAAAAATCACCGGAGAGGGAGATAAGTCCGCCGGAGCGAGAGAAAGGCGATTTTTGGGAGATTTTCGCCAGATTTTTTCCGGCGGACTTATCTCCCGCTCCGGTGATTTTTTGGCAGATCTCAACGGTGAAAAGGTGCGCCTAGGTGATGCGAACATTCCCCAGAAGTTTGAAGACGATCCAACGGTTAACGAAGCAGGAATCGTATTTTTTCTGGTCCGATTTTTTGCTTTTTTTTTTCGCCGGAAAATATGGACAATTGCCGGAAAATATGGTGTGCAGGGGAAGGATCGCCGCTGGAAAGAAGATAGGTGGTTATGGTAGTGGCCGGATTTGGGTGGTGGTGATGACCGGGTTTTGAGAAAGAAGATAGCTTTTAACATTCGTTAGTTTGGGGGTGTAATGGAATAATTTAAACTTTAGGGTTGATCATTGCAATTTTGAAAGAACTTTGTTACGTTTTTCATCAATTTTCGTTAGTTTTTTGACAAACAAACGGATTTTACACCAATTGAAACAAAAAGACAAATTCAATAACTAAATTGACCGAAACACAAACTGGGTAACTAATTGAAACTTGACGACAAACTCAGGTAACTAATTGGCAATTTGCCCTTTCATTTAAGCCTTTCCTTTTTCAGAAATTCCTATTCATATTCAATGAAAAAATTGCTTCAATGCCAGTGTTTGTTATAGCACATTGATTATACTCCCTCCGTCCCATTTCAAATTGCAAATACTAGGTTGACACGGGAATTAAGGGAAAAAGTGAAAAAAGTGATGTGTTGTGAGTGTTGATAGTTGAGTTGAGTGGGAGAGAGAAAATGGGGTAGAGAATAGTTAGTGGGTTAGTGGATGTGAGTGTGCAAGTGGGTTAAAACTTGCCATTTTTGGATTTTGCAATTTTAGTTGGGACACTTTTTTTTGGCAACTTTTGCGATTTGAAATGGGACGGAGGGAGTATATCTTATCTATAATAAATAATATTCGACCGTTAAGCACACTAGCACGATCTCATGACACACCTTATTCATAATAATAATTACCTTGAATATAAACAAATTCAAAAATTCAGTAGTAGTCATAATCTTTCAGATAAGGAACCTCAAGTCCTTGCTCCTGCTCCCTTTTCATATTTGTACATGATTTTGATTTTTTCACTCTCATCGTTAGTTAATGAGTGGTAATATTAAAGGTTCCTACTAATATTCAATTAATTTAAGGACATTTTCTCAAAAGCCTATCAACCAAACTTTTTTCTTTAATAAAGAGACTTTACATTTTTCTTATTTTTAGATCCATCTGTTGCTTTGAAACATGTCTATCAGATACTCTAATATTTATGTCAATATGAAACACGTCTATCTGACACTTTGATATCTATGTATGGAGTCCAAAAAACCTCTGATGGTTGTGTCTCGGAGTCTGAAAACCCTCTGATAATTGTGTATCGAATGGTCTTTTGAGCAATAAAATTTTAACTTGACTTTTCTTTTAAAAAAAAAGTCAAAAATTCTTATAAAGAATTTTCTTAGGTAATTGGACTACTTTAGGAGTATTTGAATTTTTTTCAGATTCATTAATTGCATTTCTTAATATGTGAAAAGATTTAAATTTTGAGACACAAGGAGTAATTTTCTTTCCAAAGAAATACTCCTTTCGTCTGAAAATGATCTTCACATTCTTTTTGTCGTTATTACGAATGAACTTTGAGCAATAATTTTAGATTGATGTAGTTATATTAATAAAAAAATTAAAAAAATTATTGATATACCTTTAATAATACTACCAATAAAAAAATCAGATTCTTATTTAGATAATTAAATTAACTTAAAATTATTGATTAAAAATAGTTCAGAGTAATAATAGTAAAAACATGTGAAAATTATTTTGAGACGGATTGGGAAAAATTCGAACGTTACGGTCATCCCCACCGGACATCAAGTAAAGTCTTAAAGCTTTGCCTTCAAACCCCACTCTTTCTCTCTTGTCTCATCTTCACTCCCATAAAGCACCACCACCACCACCACCACCACCACCACCACCACCACCACCTTCACTTTGTTGTCTCTTAGTTTCTTGTCTGATTTGAGCACTAGGGTTTCAATTATTTACTCATTTCAACTCAAATCCCTCTTCTTTCTTTTCTTTTCTGTCTGATTTGATTTGGTTTGTTTTCATGGAAGAAGTTAATCGGACTGCTGATGATGACGCTTTTGATTCGGGTCAAATCAATGGAGCTGACCCGGGTTGGCTACAGATGGAGCAACTAAACAATGTGAGGGCGGAGATTGATACTTCGCCGCCGATTGAGTCCGTCAAGGAGGCGGCCACCCGGTTTGGTGGAATTGGGTTCTGGAAACCTAATTCTCGCAGACCTTTACAAGTTTGTTCTGAGGTCTGTTTTCTTTTTTTTCTTTTTCCTTTTAATCTACATTTTGAATTTTGGGTTTTCTTAATTTTAATAACTTCTCTGTCCCAAAATAAATGTACAAAATTTTTGAAAATTTACTTTTGATCAAGAACATTTTTTTTGTGCATTCATTTTGGGAGAGAGGCCGTACTTGTTTTTTTTTTTTTCGAAATCAAACATTAGATTAAATTACGGCACGAAAATACAAATGTATGAGTAGATCTCCACATATGTCGGAGTAAACAAACCGTCAACCACTACAATGACATTTCTAAATACATAATAAAAGTAAAAAGAGAAATGACAAACGATAGTGCTCATGTTTGAAGTCACAATGCCACCAAAGATGTTAGTATTCTTATGAAGCCATTGACCACCCAAAGTTTGGTTGTGATGACTATTCTCAATCTTCCACGCTGTAACTCGCTTAACAATGTCCAGGGGCGCACAGAAGTCTCTCCAAGCATAGCTTGGAAACTGCCCTATCTTGGCATTCACATAATCTCCCATCAAGTAATATTTGACGTTGAAAACACAATAACATGAGGCCTCTGAGGAGAGAAAGATTGAACAACTGAAGATCACGAAAATGCAAGGATGATTTTATAGGTACTGATAGAAAACAAAAGCAAAAATTCAAGGCTCCCACTAAGGAGAGAATGCAAAGGCTCTCACTACGGAGAGAAGGCAAAAACATCAAACACCAATTTGCAAACATTTCTCTTAATTATTTAAAACCAAAGATGAAAATAATAACAATACACAAATATAATTCAAATCTGAGATTAGATCGAGAGACGGAGAGAGGTTTGAATTTGAAATCCGGGTTCAAAATAGACTTATAGATAAATATTTTAAAAATCAATCCTTCAAACCCTATGATTTTGAAGTAAAAAACAAAAGTTGCAAACTGCCAATCTTTCTTCAGAAATGTGAAACTAAATGCAATTAAAAAAGATCAAATCTAAAATGATACTAATCCCAAATTTTACATTTATTAATTGATAAATTATCAATTAATAAATGTAAAACTTGAGATTAGATTAATTTAAGCAATACTCCCTCCGTTCCAACTCACTTGACACTTATTTCTATTTTGGGTTGTCCCAGCTCACTTGACATTTCCCAAATTAGCATACTTTTTATAATTTTATATTCAATACACCCCACCACTCATTCTCTCTCTTCATTTTTCCACCACTCAATTTATTCAACCAACACTACTATTTACCCCACTCATTCTCTCTTTTCATTTTCTACCACACATTTTCCTTATTTTATTCATTCTCCTTAATAATTGTGCCCACCTCATGGGTGTCAAGTGAGGTGGGACGGAGGGAGTACAATAGAAGATTCAACAAGATCTAAATGAGAAGAAGAAGATGAACTCTGGAAGGCGGAGACGGTTACAGGTGATCACATATGTTTAAATGTAGAATTTCGGGGAGAAAAGTAAAAGCACATAAAAATGCCTGAAGTACGAGCAATATAATTTATTTTTCCTTGATTCTCAAAGCCCAGTAACGTGAATCCGTAATAGAGAGGCAGTACTTGTTAGTGAATAGATTTACATCTTGTGAATAATTTACTTGGCTACCAATTGAAGAGTTTCATAATAATGATTGCTTTTATCAATCAATTTACTTGGAAATTAGACTGCAATTACTTAAAACAAAATATTGAATTATGGACGATTTTAGATGAATATAAATTCAAGTGACTTCATAATAATCAATCTTCTTTGTATTATTCAAAATTATATGAAAATAAATAATCTTTAAACTTTTTTGTTTATGGAATAAAGTTTTGAAGTTTACACTTTGTGGCAGCAGTTTTAGGTAATTTAGTCATAGGGATTCTTTTTCTTTGCTCTATTTAGTTTCCTGGAGTAATATCAGAGGGATTTTAAATCACTCGCGCTAAAAAGTTGCTGCAAAGCTCCTGAGATCGATGGAGATGTAGGCCACGAGGTCTTTTTTGGAAATGGTTGGTTGAGATAAAACTCTACCGATATTTACTTTTGTAGGCCCAAATTCATTTCAGCTGCCCCTTGACCATAAAAGGCCTTGTGGCCTATATCAAGTACGATGGCTAGAGTGTTGCAGCGCATCCGTCACAACAATGGTCTTAGGTCCATATCTAGAGTTGCTTTGTTTGTTTTTGTGCAACTAAAGTTGTGCAATAAATTGAACGTGTTTTGTTTGAACATTGCTTGCGCTTGATGCTTAGTCTCAACAAATTAACTTAATACGGAGTATTAGGTTGTACTACCTTGGTTTCATATGTCAAAAAAAAAAAATCAAATTTGCTCTTGATCAAGATTAATTTGAACATTTCTGGACATTCATTTTGGGACGGAGGGAGTAGAATTTTGTAAATTTGGCTTGAGATTTTTAGCTCAAGATAGTGAAATGATCGAGACGAGCACAAAAGTTTGTTCCTTTGTTTGACCGCTTGAGTGAATATTAGGTGACGTCCAAGATCAAAGAAACACTAGTGTTGACTGTCAAGTTTGAAAACTGAAAGCTTGGCTCGGGCACCTAATGGATTAATCCTGCAAAATGGATTTGTCTTTCATTTTTACTAGGATAATTTTAGTTATTACCTAATACGTGACTCTAAATATTGTTTGACATAATGGCAGAATGGGGATGATGTGCTTAGCATAGCAAAAATGGTGGAACAAGCTGCTCAGTTGGAGAAAGATCTGATTTTGAAAGAAAGGGAAACACTTGATGTCCTAAAAGAGCTGGAATCATTTAAAACCTTTGTTGAAGATTTGAAGTCAAACCTTCAGAAAGAATCATCCCAAGTCAAGGCATACCCAGATTCCAACTTAAATGACAAAAATGTCGTGAATCATGTTGGCGAGTTGACAAATGAGGGAGAAGATAAAGAAAATTGTCCGTGTGGCATGATTCCGTCTTCAGCCCCTGGCCTTATTCTAATGGAACTGAAACAAGCCAAACTGAACTTAACAAGGACTACTTCTGATCTTGCTGACATCAGATTGAATGTCGAAACGTTTAACAAGAAAATCGAAAAGGAAAGAATCTCTCTTGAGAAGACCAGGCAGAGATTATCTATGAATTTGTCCAAGATTTCATCTCTCGAAGAGGATATAAACAAAACGAAACATAAATTAGATATGAACAAGGAGAATGAGAATCCAATGGATATTTCAAGGGAGATCCAAAGATTGAGCGCAGAGACGGAGCAGTTCAAGAAAATAGGAGAAGCAGCATCGTCAGATGTTTCTAGAACTATGTTTGAGATTGAGCAGACCAAAAACAGGATCAAGACTGCAGAAATTAGGTTAATTGCAGCTCGAAAAATGAAAAAAGCAGCTAAAGCGAGCGAAGCCCTTGCTCTTTCAGAGATGAAAGACCTATCAAGAGGCGACACCTCATCAGGAGTGACTCTTTCGTTCGAGGAATACTCTTGTCTTATAACTAAATCTCGAGAGGCAGAGGAGGCTTCTAAAAAGAGAGTGAATGAAGCAACGCTCGAAGTAGATAAAGCTAACATATCAAGAACAGAGATTTTGAAGAGGGTGGAGGAAGCGACGGAAGAAGTCACAAGTAGTAAGAAAGTTCTAGAAGAAGCGTTGACCAGAGTGGAGGCAGCTAGTAGTTCAAAGCTGGCAGTGGAAGAGGCTCTACGGAGATGGAGGTCTGAGCATGGTCAAAAGAGACGGACTGTACATAACTCAACCAAGTTCAAGAACACTTACCCTTCACACCTCAGGAATAATAATGGACTGAACTTGGATAGCATTGACTCCTCTCCTGTTTTGAAACCAACGCTCTCTATTGGACAAATACTGAGCAGGAAGCTGCTTTTGACAGAAGATTTTGGGAACGGACATAAGCGAGAAAAGAGTTTCTTGAAGATTAAGAAGGTTTCGCTTGGTCACGTGCTTGCCAAACCTAAGGTAGGTGAAACTCAGTCGAGTAGAAAGGGGGAGAGAGAGAACGGGCAGCTTCATGCAAAGAGAAAGAGAAAGAAATTTGGGTTTGGTCGGATTTCATTCCTTGTAGCAAAGCCACACAGTAACAAGAAGAAGAAACATTGTCCAAGCTCTGGCCTTTCTTGCGCATAGATTAGTAAACTTGACTGGTTTACTTACATTGGTGTCTGTTTATGTTGTCTTGTAACTCTTATGTTTGTTGTGAACTGGTTAGAACGAGTCGACTAGGGCTGGCTTAGGTTGGTGATCGAGTCGAGCATTCTGCAGAATTGTACTTGTTCACAACATTTCTTATATTATATTTTACTGCACATTTCTCCTCAAGAACTGATTTTTATTGATGAGTGATTCGCCCTCTTCTTGGATGAGTGAGATTTAATAATTGGGTATTTTTGCCAAGGACTTTTAAGGCATTTTAAAAGTTAATTTTCTTTTGAATTGTTTTTCATTAGGACCAGCAGGGACCTCTAGACTCCGACTGGAAAGGGAAACATTTCATTTCAACCGTTGGATACTAGCGTCTGAGCAATGCTATAAGTCACCAAATAAATTTACAAAATCTTGCTCACAAGACGATATTTTATTGGTTGCATCGATAATAGACCCGTCATACTCTAATTAAAAACACCAATAAAAATTTTACACCTAAGATTTTGTGAGACTTTTTTGTGCCCCTAGTATTATTCGTTGACCCGTGAAATCGATGGCTAAAATACTCTTTCTTATTTTAATACTCTCTCTCTCTCTCCCAAATTAAATTTTTTACTTTTTTTTTTTAGTTTGTTCCGTACCAAAGTTTTTAATTGTTTTATTAATTAAAATGGACAATATGACCCACTTGTGATTCTCACAACAAAAATTTTGTATCCACTTTTTCTCTCCTACTTTTTTTTTTTACTTTACTTTTCATACTAACAATATTTTACTTTTTTTCAAATTTTCGTGTAAAGTCAAATTAAACTAAAAACAAAAACGTTAATACGGAACGGAGGGGGCATGACATGGCCTTGTATTACTGGAAAATCATCGAATAATTAACTCAACGGACAAGAGAGAATGTTAAAGAAACAAAGAAGTGTTCCAATCAACAACACCCACCATATATAAAGAGATCAACTGTAATTCATTTCAATTCCATCAAGAAATATCCCTTTTCTCAGTTGCCTTTCTTAAGCAATCTTCTCCGATTCTTACACAAGGTACGTCTTCTTCTAATCTTTGAATTTTAATCCTTTTTTAGATTTTAATCTTGGGTTTTTTTTTCCCTTTTTCATCCCTTGATTTGTTAATTGATCGGTATGAATTGTGTGAGAAAATTCAATTGGAAATTATGCCTAAATTTGCTGATTTCTTGTTTGTCGGATTTTACAAAGTTTTATCGTTTAATTATGGTCGTTTGACTAGCTTAGCTTGATGCTTCGATTTACATGTGAGCTTATTTTGTTAGAAACTGTAGTAGGAAGATGAAGGATGACTCTATTATTATATCTTTAGTTTGGTATGGATAAAAAGATGGAATTTTTGTATTGTTCTGCTGTTAGATTGAGTGATTTCCTTGATGGGCTCGTGAAATACTACCTCCGTCCCGAAATGATCTTCACACTTTTTTCTACGTTATTACGAATGAACTTTGAGCAATGATTTTAGGTTGACTCAATTATCCTAATGAAAATCTAAAACTTGTTATTGATGGTATTGTCGATGGTGTGTCACTAACAAATTTTAGATTTTCATTAATACAATTGAGCCAACCTAAAATCATTGCTCAAAGGTCCTTCGTAAAAACATAGAAAAAAACGTGAAGATCATTTTGGGATGGATAGAGTAGTTGCTTAATTTTGTTGTTGGTTCAGTTATATTGCCCTAGCAATGTATTGTTAGTAGGTTGTAAAATATTGGTTCAAGGAAGGATTGTACAGATTATGGGGTAATTCTGAAGCGGTTGGTTTTATGGCTAATCTTGCTGTTGGAGAATAAGTCAAAGAGTCTATGCTAATTCTGATTTTTTTTTACAATCAGTGTGATTTCTTGATGAGTTTTTATATTCGGATTTGCTTATGTTGTTCTGTTTTGCATGTCTTTGTGTGTTGTTTGAAGGTTGTGTTCCTTACTTATTTGAGGAAGGATTGTTGAGATTCAATTAATAATTGGTACGAAGATTGTTCTTTGCTACCTGCGAAAATGAATTGAACCCTCACTCTTTACTCATTTTGTGATTTTCTTGTAGTGTTCTGTGAAATTACACCCTCGTGTTTGTGTGTTATTTGGCTGGTTCAGATTTGCACATACTGTTGTTTTAACACTAAAAGGTTTTTTGGGTCAACAATTATGATTGTTGTTCCCCGAAGTATGATTTTGTTGTCTGCCTTCTGGCCCTTCTGTTAGATTACCTTTTATGTCTATATTTGTTTGTATTGACTTAATGGCTTTTACTTCAGGCAACATGGTTGGAAGGGTCGGGCTCATTTTTCTGTTTGTTTTGGCGGGGAGCTGGGCATGTGATGCTAGAGAATTAGGAACAGTTGTTACTCTCTCAACTGTAGAAACCAGGGTCTCTGATGTTTCAGGTAGTTCCATAAACTCAAAAGTCATACGCCCTCTTTCACTAGACGAGTGTTCAGTTTTAGATTTTCAAGAAAGTTAAAGAAGTCGACCTTTATGCACTTTTTGTAGCACATATACATAGATACCCTTATTAATGGGAACACTAATACATTGCAAGTGCGAATTAGGACAAGATACTTTATAATGTGATTTCAGTAACCTCACTACAAAATTTACGCTCCTTAAGGGACATATTTTTAAGAAATGGGCTTACATTTAGGAATAAAGAGAGTTTTTTTTTTTTTTTTTTTTTTTTTTTTTTTATCATGACGATTATCGATAGCATATATTTAGTGGTGCGCTTTTTCTATGATGCAGTCTTGGAGATAAACCGACAAGATTCAGGAAAGGAACTTCCTGATTCATCAGGAGCTGGTAAAAATCAACTGTGTGTATTGTGTGAAGAATATGCTGGTGAAGCACTGATTTACCTTTCTGAAAACAAAACTCAGACCGAGATCATCACCACCCTTCACAAGTCTTGTTCTAAGCTGCTCCAGTTTAAGCAGCAGGTGATTTCACTATTCCTGTAGATTTTTGTGAGATCATTGACTTTTCTTTTGACTTACCGAGTTTGTTCTTGCAGTGCACCACACTGGTTAATTATTACGCTCCTCTTTTCTTCATAGAAGTCTCGACTGTACAACCTGATGACTTTTGCCTAAAGGTTGACTTGTGCCAACCAGTCGTTTCTGACAATAGACTTCTTTTCAAGGATAGCTGTGGACTTTGCGAACAGACTATGTCAGAAGTTCTGATGAAGCTGCAAGATCCTGATACACAGGTATGTAAGACTTTTTTTTTTTAGAAATGCTTAAACTATCTGAAATAGAAACTATTAGGTTGTTACCCCAACATTGGTTTCAGTCATCAGTGGCAACTGGCAATGGCACCCTACCCCAAAAGGGGTCATATGGTTTGGGGTAAACGTCCACTAACCCCAAAGAAAATCCATGAGAGTCCTCTTTGAGGTCTAGTTGGAGATATAACCAATATATTACTCCCTCCTCCCCTAAGTGAATGTCCATTTTTCAAATCAAAATTGTCCCCGAATGTCCAGTTTTTGGTGAAAATACTAAATCTTTCATAGTCATTAATCATGTTCTGCATTACAGCTGTAATCATAATGTCTTATGTTGAGATCATTAAGGGGTTTATGCCATTAAAAGTGCTTAAAATTAATGGTTTTCAACCTTGTGCTACAAGGCTCCCATTATGTGTGGGGTCCAAGGAGGGCTGAACACATGGGCTTAACGTAGGGACTGAAGGAGTAAAACATAGCATTTTGGGACAGAGATAGTAAGAACTTAAACTATGATGCATTGACTTTCTCGTGTACCACGCGTCAGACATCAACACCCGCTCAATGCATTTGGTCACACCAAAAATGCTTGTTGAGAACCCTCTTATTGAATTTACTGGTTCATCTCGATACTCGAAGGGCATTATTGAGAACCACCCTTTCAATTGGTTTCCCCTCTCGGTTATTCAAACAGATTAAAAGGCATTGTTTTCCAAGACAAATTTCACTAAAATGATTACCTCTGCTAGAAACGGGACTTTTTCTTTGAGAAAGCCCAGAAAGGAATGAAGGAATATTTTAGGGGGATGGAGGAAATATATAAATATTTTCTTATCTGTAAAATGAAATTCTTGATGTATTGTGAAAAAAAATGCATAGATGAGATCATTCTCAATCAAAAACTCCGTTTACTTCTACACGTTTGCATTGAATTAATATCAACTTCATTTTTCATTATTTTTCAGTTGGAAGTAATTGAATTGCTTCTGAAGGCATGCAATTCTGTGCACAAGGAGTATGTAAAAAAGGTTAGAACTATCTGATTATTATTTTTTTCCGGTCTGTTAGCTTCCTACTCGCGTACAAAGTCAGTCTACTGTGGCACGAAGTACTTCAATTTTTCTGTCACTACTTCAGAGATTTCAATCTTAATACAGCCACTACTACTACACAAACACACGCCCCTCTATTCAATCGTAAGAATTTTTAGGTTTCTTTGACTACTTTAAAGATTCAATCCTTAACACACAATCGCCGCTGCTACTACTCTAATACTATTACTAAAACACGAAATCTCACACTTTGCTTAACGTAGTATACTACTCCGACCTTCCCAAAATGAATAACGAAAATTTTTTCAAATTTACTCTTGTTCAAAAGCAAATTTGGAATTTTGGGACAGAGGTAGTATAATTTTAAGTTTCTGAATTCTGACTACTTTAAAGATTTAATCTGCTGCTACTACTACTACCACTAGTACCCACTACAACACACACACGCACACACTGTATCTTCAACTCATCGTATCAATGGCAATCTTGAGAGCACATTATATGTTAATTTCCAAATTTTGTGGTTGGCAGTGCAAGAGAATGGTTTTCGAGTACGGGCCACTGATCCTTACGAATGCAGAGAAGTTCCTGGAAACAAATGATTTGTGCACTGCGTTTCATGCATGCAAACCTCCTGCATCTGCGACCGAAGAAGAATTACCCACAACTCTTTCGGTCTCAGCATTCTAGAAATCGCAACAAGAAAATTCTCGAGATTGATACTGTCATGTTTTCTGGAAAAATACCCCTCATCATATTCCTCAATGTATATGTACAAACAACAAGCCTCTAGTTCATTGTGAATTGTCTAAAGAATTTGAGGATTCATGTCAAGAATTTTCTTCATCTTCAACATTGTAATTAACTCTTGTCTACTTAATTTAATGTGTAATATAGTTGTAATAATCTTGTTTCGTTTGAACAAACTTATGTTATGTAAAAATATAGGCTTTCTTGAAAATGACGAAAAATACTAAAACTAAAATGGGGACGGATTTTAGTCGAGGCTTGTGTTGGACACAATCTCCGCAAGAAGAATTTGCCCCGCACTGGTGCTCATGGATTAACGGCAATCTTCCTTAAGATGCAACGACTTTAAATTTCGTTAGTAGAAGCACTTCAAACTAACGAACTCGGCGAACAAATACTAATGTTTGGAACTTCTGGACTTGAAGGGAATAATGCTTCAATATGACTCTCTCTCAGATTACTCTAATGCTCTGGATGTTGGAATGAATTGATTTGACAATCTGGAGGGGCTATATATAGTTTCTGAAGAGTTACAGATTACTCTAATGCTCTGGATGTTGGAATGAATTGATTTTGACAATCTGGAGGGGCTATATATAGTTTCTGAAGAGTTACAGGTGCCTTTCTGGGAATAGGCACAATTCCATACCCATACGCGAACCGCCCCATACCCATACGCGAATGGGTGCTCCACCTGTCGAACCGACCCTGTCCAGATACATTGCACCGAACCCATCTAGTGTTGGACCTTCTCAGACGGGCCGAAGCTTAAGTGCGCCCAAAACTGCCGCTTCACGGGTCATAGGCCCAAAATTGACTTATTTACCCACTAGCTTGGATGGTTAGCCCAAAGGCCCACTTAGCTTGTATGGTAGGAAGCCCACACTTGATTGACTCCACTTAAGATGAGCTATATTAAATACTCTCATCTTTTTCATTTTCCAATCAATGTGGGATACATGGCTTTCCACATTTCCAACTCTTCATAAACCCATTAAAGTTGCACACTTTGAGCATTAATTTCTCATTCACCCGGAAATGGTTTTGAGTAAATAAATGCATTTTCCTAATCTACACAAAATGTAGATTTCAATTTAGCAACTTATTTTCATTTACAAAAAATGAAACTATTTTAAAAATTGGGTCAAAATGAGGTCAAACCACATTTTCTCAAAACTCATTTCCAATAACTTAGTCTTACTCCCTTAACTTCAGTTATCAACAATAACGATTTTTAGAATTAGAATGGCATAAATATGTCTAGATGTTCATAAAATTATAACAATTTTTAGAATTAGAATGGCATAAATATGTCTAGATGTTCATAAAATTATAACAATTTTTAGAATTAGAATGGCATAACTATGTCTAGATATTCATAAAATTATGGTTAAAGCTTAATTGAATTAATCATAGAAATTAAAGTAAAACTATACTCTCTATCTCACTCGAAGTAAGATCTTTGAGTTGGCACTGGGATTAAAGAAAAGTGTTAGTGGAGTTGGTGTTGTGAGTATGAAAATTAAGGTATGAGAAAAAAAAGTGAGGTAGAGAATAATGAATGCAAAGTTGTTGAAGTTGTTGTGAGTGTTAATGTGGGATTGTTTTCTCAAATAATTCATTTTTAAAATAATATTTCCCAAAATGATAACCTTTTAAATCTATTTGCCAAAATGACCATTTTTTTGAAACTCGCCACAACTAGTAGCGATTTTAAAAAAATCCCGCTTAAACTCGCTACTACAAAACAAATGTTATAGTTTTAGACAAATAGAATATAAAATTTGCTCAAAACAAATGTTATATTTTTAGACAAATAGAATATAAAATTTGGTAATATTCATAAATTATCCATTTTAATTGACACAAACATTAGAATGTCATAAAAAGTGAAAGGAGCTGAAATGAAAAAGTTGAGGCAGTCAACGAAATCTAACAAAATGTTGGAAAAAAAAATGTTACTCCCTACGGTCCAAAATAACTGTCTTTTTTTGCTTTTGCACAATTCTTAAGGAAAGCAATTAATATCATGATTTAGTGATAAAAGTGTCAACTTTACTCCTATTAAATATGTATAATTACTACACCAATGTCTCACAACTAAGACAATTAATAAAGCAAAACAAGTTTCAAGGCAAGGGTAAGAAGGACATTTAGCTCAAAAGTGACAGTTATTTTGGACCAAAATTTTGACTCAAAAGTGACAGTTATTTTGGACCGGAGGGAGTAACTTGTAAACTATGATGATGGGGGGATACAGAGAAATCAAATGAGAAACATAATCATAATAAAAGAAGGTTGGTTGTAGTTGATATTATTTTTTCAAAATTGGTCCTTAGTCATTAATAAAAAGTTGGTACCAAGAAATTAATTAGTACAACTACTTAGACCATGTGCCAAAAACAACCATCACCAGTTACACCTTTTGGTATATGCTTCTAAAATAAATCATGATTCTATTTGTGCTTTTGCTTGTAGTTAGGAACATAAATTCATCATTGCCTCTTACAAAATAGGGTTCAACGTAGAATATGCTAATTACACGTAATCCATTATTTTGCCAAAAAAAAAAAAAAAAAAACTTTGCTAATATTATACCCCCTCTGATGTCTCAGAGAGTTAGTCTCATTTTTTTTTTATTGTTATTACGAATGAACTTTGAATAATAATTTATTCTACTTTTAATTATTTTAATGAGAATATAAAAATTGGTATGGATAATAGAAAGAGTATCATATAGAGGAGAAACCACCCGGACTTTTTGGTAAGTGCTTGAGAAATGGTTATAACATTCAAATATTAAATATTGTGATATAGGATAAAGAATCTCAATTTACTTATTATTAAATTTGATAATATATGTATCTTGGTTCCACTTAACTACATGCCCATTCAAAAATTTATAAACCGTATTTGTGTCTAGTAATAAATAGTGGGTGAAAACTTATTCATCACAATCAAAGTTTACATCTTTTCGATGTGGGATTGGTGATATCACAATTACCTCCACTCAAATCCTTGCCATCCCTCGCGAGGCCTAATCAATACCTAAATCATAATTTCGGGCAAGCTCGCAAGCCTTGCGGCTGGGTTTTTACTCTGATACAATCTGTAACGATTCTGACCCGAAAACCTCCTGACTACCTAATACCTAAGCACTACATACTAGCCACTGAGCACACAGCCAATCCAAATGTACATGTACAATGTTGGTGCTCAGTAGCAATGAGTGGAAGTTTATGTATCATACTTAGGGGTGGCAAATTGGGTGTTTTGGGTTTACCCATTAAAGTTAAAAATCCATTGGATATCCGGATATTTTAACTTTAATGGGTACACCCAAAACACCCATTTTGCCACCCCTAATCATACTCAAAGTCTGCATTAAATGGGGAATATCACACTACAAGGCTGGAGATGAAAATCACGCACTTCTATCGTTAGATTAATGATTGAAATAGAGTATTTAAATCCATGAAAAAGCTACATTTAACTTAATCAATCCCTATTCTTAAGTGAATTTTACTCCCTCCGTTTCATAATACATGTCATTTTAGACTTCTTCACACATATTAAGAAATACAATCAATACATATTAAAAAGACATATGTGCCCCTAAAAATATCCAATTACCTAGGCATTTAAATGCTTATACAAGAAATAGTTCACAATTAATGAATAAGGGTATAATAGGTAAACAAGAGTAATTCTTTCTTGGTAATAGTAAAACGTCAAGTATTTTAGAACAAAAAATTGCTTCTAAAACGTCATGTATTATGAAACGAATGGAGTATCTTTTATCTCCACCTTTACAACACAATGTATCAATTAAACTTCATTTTTATCTATCGTGTACGTTCACGCCAATCTACGGGGAAAAAATCAATAGTCAGAAGCTTGAAAGTGTGCTATTGACACCCATATTTTTTTTAATATACACCTAACTTAAAAAATTTTAATAATTTATTATCGTAAATTATACTACCTCTGTCCCTAAATGAGTGTCCAAATTTCATTTTAAGGGACATCTGAAAATGTCAACTCTATGTACAATTTGGTGGCAAAGATTCATATATAATGTTGTAATCTCATTTCCAAACATTTAGGTTTTGCACGTATAAAGAGACCGGTGAAAAAAAATTCAAAAAAAAATATTTAGGGATAAAGTTATGTTAAAAAAAAACACTCATTTTGAGATAAAGATTTTTTAAAATTGGACACTCATTTAGAGACAGAAAGAGTAGCATATATTAAAAAGTTTAAAGATGCAAATAACAACACTCATAAATCAACTAGGTCCACTAAGCATTCTTGACAGGTTGTCTCCAATATTTTCCACACAGAAAAATCTTTAGACAAAATTATTGTTGTTGTTGTTATTGTTATTAGGCCATCTACAATGGGGTTGGAAAAATGGTGTGAATGGAAATTCACAAAAAAAAATTGGTTTAATGTGTGCAATGGTTGGTGAATTGGGAGAGTGTGAATTTTGAAAAAATTCACACTGTGTGAATGGGAAGGATGGGTCCGTTTTTGCCATGTGGCGCCTCTCAATTGGGCCAGAGAGGCGCGTGTACTACACGCGCAGACAAGGGCGCGTCTGCGTCGAAGGGGCCTTTTTTTTTTTTCTGGTGTTGACACTTGTCGGCTTCTGATTGGCTGACGAGTTTTTTTTTATCCCAATTATTTGAGCTCAATTATTTCACAAAAAAATGTTTTTTTTTTTACACCAAAAATCCTTTAAAAAAATTCTTTTTAAATTGACGTAAGTTTCATTGTATTCCGACACAAAAAAAAAACCCATCTTTTTTCTTGAAATGGATCCCAATAATAACTATTTCAACACTAATCATAAAAATAAAAAATAAAAATTAAATTTTAGGTGGTGGGGTATAGGATGATGAGTGGGAAAAGTGTTGAATGGGGATTAAACAAACCATTGTAGGGTGTTTTGTTGAATGAGTGTTGAATAGATGGGTTGGAAGAGAGAGAAGCTGATATGAAATGATAAAGTGGGTGTTGAATTGTTTTTTTGTGTAAAACCACTGTAAATGGTCTTACATGAATAAGATATTTGATGCGAGATAAGTGAGGAGTCCGTCGCATTCTGGAACAATGAGAGGACACGTGTGAGGTTGCAATTAGACCGAAATTGGAGGGTTTGCTACACCACACTTGCAAGGTAAATATAAATAAAGTCACAAAAAATTGACACAAAATTTGGTTTACAAAATGAAGTGTCAAAATTTTATTGGTGTTTTTAATTAGAGTGTGCCGGGTTCACTAGAAACAAATAAAATATCGTCATCTCATTTTGTATCCATCATTTTGTAAACTTCTTTTGTGCCCTAGGCATTGTCTGCTTATGATATGGGGTCACTTGAAAAATTGACTCTACCCGGGGGAGCACGTTTCAATGAGCTTTGGGTGAGAGGCTTAGGCTCTCCCAGGGTTCGTTTTCCCCTCTATTATTTATTTTAAGAATTTTGTAATAACCAAAAAGTAATTGTTTGAAAGGAGTGTTTTAACATGTTTTTTCTTTAAAAAAAATGTTTAGTCAGAAATATTTGTGGGTCCAATCAATTATTTCCACAAAAATCCTACTCCCTTGCTCAGATTTTTTTATTTTTTTTGGAAGCAAACACAAACTTTCATTAATAAATAAAAAGATGGGGCTTCATAACAGTTGGAGGCTCATCACAAAGTTGAGGAATTCGAGTAAGACGTACAATCATAAATAATTTGTCCGCCTCTATGAAAAAGCCTAATTCATCTTGAATTATGAAGCCCGGTCTTGAATCAAATCTCCATTGAACACCCTTACGAACAATGACCTGAGATGCACAAATGCTTCTCCAAGCATAACTTGGATACGGCGCAACACTGACCTTCAAAAAACTCCCTCATGGACAAGATTTGGCGTTGAAAACACGATACGGTAACACATTTGGGTCGACAACAAATGTACAGCCAAGCATCCAAAGTTCAAATATCATACAAAGGCTCTCAACAAAACGGAGAAAAAACAAAGGCTCTCGATGAAGGAGAGAAGGCAAAGGCTCTCGACTAAGGAGAGAAGACAAATGTTCTGGACGAAGGAGAGAAGACATGTAAAATAACGAAAAACCGACTTTGATTGCACGAGAAAATCAACGGTAAGAGAAGCGCTTACTATGGTCACTTCGACCACTTCCACCGATTTTCTTCTAACATAATCCTCAAATGTAATATAAAATCAGAATTATTGAAAACAAAAAAACAAAAACAAGAATAAGGAAAAAGAAAATAAAGAAATCATACAAAGCAAAACAATTGTTTGTAATCTCAAAATTGATATCACAAATAATTGTTAGAAATCAATGGACAAATAGGATATATCATAAGAAAAATGGCGGAGAGAAAACTGAGGTTGACGATGACGGTTATTGGCTGATTGGAATAGTACTTATAATAATGTAATAATAATTTTAAATTTTATAAATAATTAATCAACTTATAAAGTACTTAAAATTCATTCAAAAAACAAAAAAAGGAGGGAGGGAACAAATTTTTAGAATTAGAGATGGGATAAAATAAGAGAGATGCTCAAGTGTGAGCATGAGCTGAAATAGATCTCTAACAAATTATATGAGAGGTTTCACTTTAAAATCAATTGGTGCTAAGAGATGAGACATAAGCGGTAGAGTTGGTTTTGGGGGAAACTAGTTCCTCCATAAGTTATAAAAAGTCCACTTTTTAACTCTTAAACCTTAAACCCTAACCCTAAATCTTAAACCCTAAAATTTAAACCCTAAACATTAACCCCTATAAAAACAGGACTTTTTATAACTTATGGGGAAACTAGTTTCCCCCAAAATTTTCTCTAAGCGGTAAGAGGCCCAATGAGTTGTAGGCTGATTAGGCCGGTAACAGACTATATCAAAAGTTCTACCTTAAATCAATAAGTGCTGAAGGTAATAGCTCTTCATATGTGTATACCAGTTCGTATTTTTCTCTTTAGTAGATGTGGAATAATTATCTAAAACAAATAATGTATATATCGGTCCGTAGTTTTCTCTTTAATAATAGATGTGAAATAATTATTTAAGACAAATAATGACTTAGGAAACGGTGAGTATGAGAGTCTTAAGTCTATTTTTAATTTTATGTGGGAAGGAGGGAGTATGATTTGATGGCATTTAATTTAGTTAAAATTAGGTGAAGCAAGGGCCTTTATGAAAATGCATACTGCTAATGATGGAATTATTTAAAATTACACACTAGCTGGAAATCATTTAGCCCATATAAATAGTTGGCGTTCACACACAACACAACACACACATTCAAAATACAAAAAAACACACACACACACACACAGAAAAGAACATACAAAAGCACATTCTTGATTTGCTTTCTGTCTATCATCCTTTGCCCACCCAAATTAGGAGCTTGAATCGATTGGGTTTTCAAAGGTAATTCTTTTATCTTTTCTGGGTTTTATTTCCATTGAATTCATGTTTAAAGTTATACTCCCTCCGTCCCAAAATTATCTTCTCATTTGACTATTCAATCTTTTTAAGGATACGAACACTTGTTTCATTATCCATGTTTTGTTTATGCACTTTTAAGGTCAAAATGTAGAAACAAGGAGAACTTTTTGGGACAATGAGAAATAGCAAATAGGAAGATCATTTTGGGACGGTGGCAGTATCCATTAGATCTGCAGCTTAATTAGTTTTTTTTTTTTTTTTGGTGATTAAAATGTTTGTTTCATATCCATTTCAATCGTCTTCAGTTGCTGGGAAAATGTGGAAAGAGATTTTTATTTTTAATCTATAAGTCATCTCAAAAACCTCAAAAATTCAATTTTACTTCTTGGCCCAGCTGGCTGAAATTGAGAATGCCATTTTCAAGAATGTTTATTTCTTCAGTAAATGCATGTTCGTATAGTAAATTAATAATTCCTGAATCGGTTTTGTTTGATTTAGCACGGAAATTAAAATACCTATGGTGTATCATCCTGGATTAGAAAGGCATGCAAGGCTAATACTATCTCTGTCCCTAAATGAGTGTCCAAATTTCATTTTAAGGGACATCTGAAAATCTCAACTTTTTTTACAATTTAGTGGCAAAGCTTCATATATAATCTTGTAATCTCCTTTCCAAACATTTAGTTTTGCAAATATAAGGAAACCGGTGAAAAAATTCGAAAAAAAATATTTAGGGACAAAGTAATGTTAAAAAAGACACTCATTTTGAGACAAATATTTCTTAAAAATGGACACTCATTTAGGGACAGAGAGAGTAGTAATTTGTGTAAATTCTGTTTTCGGCTAAAAGATTTTATCTTAGGGAGGAGCTAATGCCACTACATTTTCTACTTATCCACTACAATATTTATAGATTGACACAAATGCCCCTTGACACTTAAGGATTGAATGAAATATTTAAGGTAGATACTATAAATACTATAATGTTACTTATTCATTACAACCATATTTAAAATATATATTAATTAATTACGACAATGGCATTATTTCCTTCAAAATACTTACCATATTTAATAATGATTTGAATAAACTAGTCCTCTATTAAACTATTTTTTAATTATTATTTTCACTGTTTTTTTTAAGCTTTTCATTGGTCACAGCTAAATAATTCAATTGCATATGATATTAAATTATTTTTATTATAATAATGAAGAATCACATAATTAATTAAAGTAACATTGAAATAATAATTAATGTTATGAGCATGACTATTTAAATTTTTTAATCTGCTATAACGAAATATATTAAACTCACCATTTACGTTACTATTTGAAAGTAATAAATACTATATTGTATAATTACCAACATAATTTCACATAGTTTTGTTAATAAATGGTAAAATTATGATAGATTCATCATTCAAATATTATATTTATATTGCAAAATTCATTGTTTAAAATGTAGTTTCTTCAACACTTTGTCTAATTATTTTATCTTCCTCATTTTTGCTTATCTTTACTTCAACCGGAAAAGAGGAAAAATAATAATTGATATTCATAAAAAATAAATTTAATATCTTGCCTATAAAGGAAATAGGTGACAGTTAAAACAAATGAATTTCTTTCATATTAGCAATTTAATATTTATATATATATATATATATATATATATATATATATATATATATTTGCAATTTATTGCATATAAAGCATCTATTATCTTAAGATTTTTAAAATGATTTTTTAAATATGTATATATTTTAATAATATTAATGAATGTAGTGAATAAGTAACGTTTGTAGTATTAACAATCCCTCATTAAGGACAATTGTGTCAAGTAAATAATCAATTTACCAAAAATAAAATAGATGTAGTGGATAAGCACTTATTGTAGTGGAAATAGTCTCTCCCTTTATCTTATCTTATTTTATTTTTTATTTGATTTGATGGTAAAGTCTGATGAATTGATTGATGTGTGCATTTAACTCCAAAAAATATTCAGTAGTATATACTACCTCCGTCCCAAAAATGATTTTCCCATTTCACTATTAAATTTTTGTAAGAATATGAACACTTAGCTTCACTAGTCATGTTTTGTTCATACACTTTTAAGCCTAAATTATAGAAATGGAATAACTTTTTGAGACAATGAAAAATTGATATCGGAAAATCATTTTGGGACGGAGGAGTAGTACTGTTGAGATTATTGTGGCTTGTAATTTGTTATTTCCATGTATACTTTGATTGATTTCTTACTTTTTGAGCACCGTTGATTTTAGTTTTATGATTCCTTAATCCTTAACAATGTGTAATAATGGCGTATTTGCTCCGATTTATTCTCTTTTCGTGAATCGATATTATTCAAATAATGATCTTTGTAAGTAACACGTTCCTCATTCATTTTGGTGTAAATAAGGATCTTTTTGGTATCTCAAGAACTCTGCCATTAGCCTCAAATAGTTGGTTTTTCTATTTTGAGATGTTCCGGAATGATGCTTGTTTAAAAGACTAGTTAATGAAATTGATGATATCCAAATCAAACTTAAAACTAGTTTTTTTCTTAATTAAGGGTTTTTTTTTATGGAAGATATGCAACGGTATTAGTTTGACTTTCAAACGTGCCAAGGAAGAAAACAAGTAACTACAAGATGGCTCGTATGCGTCTGCATACTTCAAAAATTACTTTGAGTGGGTTGAATCTCCTTCCTCTAGCTCCATTTCCGGTTTCATTTTCTTGGTTCAGCCTTATCGTGCGTAAAAGGATGTTATTTCATTTTGCAATACTCATTCGATTTATTTAGGGTTAAGACTGAATTGAGTTGAGTTGAGTTGTGTTGATATTTATTTAACTCTTTATATTTTATTCCAGGTTAACATTGAATATTTGGTCTTGAAGAATTGAGACTCGCTGAAATCTCTCGAGATTCTTGCTGTCACTCTGCTAAAAAGGCTCTGGTTTTACCAAATCCATCTTCTCTATGATCCTTTAGTTAATTAAAAGGTCTAGGGAATGCAGAAAGATGTGCTTGCGAGCAAAGCGATCTATTTATAATCCTTATGAGTTTGAAGCCCTTTTGGAGCTGTCCTCATTTCTCTTAGATGAGCTAGGGCAAATAGACGATTGTAATCTTATCCAGCCAAGTGGTGAAATCGCTACAATGGCTATATATATTTTGGGTCAACTCATATCATATCATGGTCAATGGGAAGAGAGTTGACCGATCATACCCTCAAAAAGTTGGCCGTAAGCATCTCAACTCTCTCTAGGTTTCAGAAAAGGGTAGTATGGTCTTTAGTATGGAAAGTAAAGGTGGGGTTTTGATGCAGAAGTACGAGTTGGGGAAGTTGTTAGGGCAAGGAACGTTTGCCAAGGTCCACCATGCGAGGAACCTCAAAACAGGCACGAGCGTAGCCATCAAGATCATCGATAAAGATAAGGTCTTGAGAGCCGGATTGTTTGACCGAATCAAACGAGAGATTTCTGTGATGAAGCTGATCCAACACCCAAATGTGGTTCAGCTTTACGAGGTTATGGCTACAAGAACAAAGATTTATTTTGTGATTGAATACGTTAAAGGAGGCGAGCTCTTTAACAAGCTGTCAAATGGGAAGGTAACAGAGGAAGTTGCAAGAAGATACTTTCAACAGCTAATCAGCGGTGTTGACTTTTGTCATAGTCGGGGCGTTTATCATAGAGATCTGAAACCGGAGAACTTGCTATTAGATGATGATGGGAATTTGAAGATCTCGGATTTTGGTTTAAGTGCGTTGTCCGAGTCGAAAAGGCAAGACGGGTTGCTTCATACGACGTGTGGGACCCCTGCATATGTTGCTCCGGAAGTCCTTAACCAGAAAGGGTACGACGGTGCCAAAGCTGATATATGGTCTTGTGGGGTGATTTTGTACGTGATTTTGGCTGGATATCTGCCTTTCCATGACTCGAATCTTATGGAAATGTATAGAAAGATTGCTAAGGCGGAGTTTAAGTTCCCTAATGGTTTCCCTTCTGAAGCAAGAAGATTGGTGTTGAAGATTTTGGATCCGAACCCTAAAAGTCGAATCACTATTTCCAAAATAATGGAGAATCCTTGGTTCAAGAAAGGCTTTGATTCTGAAACTGATTTAACAGATATGGAAGTTAAAGAAACAGAGTGTTTTGATGCTGACAAGATCCTTGCTCCTCTAGAGACTGACAGCTATGGCATGGAAGGAAAGCAAGAACAAGAAGGGGAGAGAATTGGGAACTTAAATGCGTTTGATATTATCTCCTTGTCGGTAGGGTTTGATTTGTCCGGCTTGTTTGAAGAAAAAGAGAAGAAAAAAGAGGTGAGATTTACGTCTAGACAGCCTGCAAAGACGATCGTAACAAAGATGGAAGAGTTGGCTAAGGGGTTGAAGATGAAGGTGATGAAAATGGACGGAGGGTTGATGAAAATGGAAGGATTAAAGGGAGGGAGGAAAGGGATGTTGTCGATTGATGCTGAGATTTTTGAGGTGGCTCCGAATTTTCATCTAATTGAAGTGAAGAAATCGGGGGGAGACACATTCGAGTATAGGAAAGTGATAAAAGAGGAGATGAGGCCGGGGTTGAAAGACATTGTTTGGACTTGGCAAGGTGATGAGCAACCGGTATCTTTCCAGGTTGCTACGCCTCGAGCTGCTTAAGATGGTGGCTCGACGCTCTTCGACGCTCCGTCAGGCTCCATTGTTTTTGGCTGTATAATTCAAGTATTTTACTTTATTTGTAAGATGGATATAATGAACCTATTGTATAGACGAAGTTGTTTGGATAGCATGAATCCTTATTTGCTTTGTATACTTGATTGTTCATTTTCCAGGAGTTTGTTTCCTGAAATCATTTTGTTTCGGACAAATCTTTGAAACAAACATGGAGGATGAATTTGTAGATATTAATTACTCCCTTTTTATCTCATAATAAATTTCTTCAAATATTAATTATTATGGGACGGAAGATTTACATAGAAATATTAATTTATATAAACAAGTTAAGTATTTATGTAACATCAAGCAATGTTAATGTGAGTGAGGGGAACAAAAAAGTTTATAAAATTTTGATCACAAACAAATTGAGTTGACAATGTTTAGTTAGATACTTAATTAATGAATAATAATGCCTATAGTAAACATTAACAACTCAATTAATGCTCAAATATTTGTGATTTTTTTTGTATTTGTAGATTCTCAATATCTTTTATTATAAGGACTATTGTAAACCATTCATACATGAAGCTTGTTAGTTGTTAGTAGGGGTGTAAATGGTTTGAGCCAAATTAAAGATCAAATCACTAGTTATCAATTTGGAAAATTCTCATACTGAACCAAACCACGTAAAAATTCTAACCGAACCAAACTAAACCAAACTGCAATAGTTTGGTTCGGTTTGGTTCAGGCCATGGTTCAAACTACAGTTGAGTAATTGAGTAATGTCATTCGTTTAGACCATGGTTCATACCACGATTCAAACAATATCTTATACTGCAATTCATTATCATAAATGTTTTAAAAAATTAGTCTAATGTACCCTTTTTATTACTTCAACAATAGATATGAAACATACAAATACTCCCCCTGTCTCAATCAAAATGATTTTTATACTTTTTTCACTATTATTGCGAATGAACTTTGAGCAATAATTTTTAGTTAATTTAATTGTCCTAATGAAAATCTAAAATTTGTTATTGATACACCACCAACAATACTATCAATAACAAGTTTTAGATTTTCAATAGTATAACTGAATCAACCTAAAATTATTTCTCAAAATTCCTTCACAATAACAGCAAAAAAGTATGAAGATCATTTTGGGACAGTGGGAGTAGATGGTAAATATATGTGGTCTGGTGGTTTGGTCTGCCGGTTTAGTTCTCGCGGTTTGATTTGGTTCAGTCTGACTTGGTCTGAAGGGATCAGACCACCAACCAAGCTGAACCATGCGGTCTACAAATTTTTGAGATTGAACTGAACCACTAATAATTTAGTTTGATTCAGTCTCAAACTGCAATCTGAACCGAACCGCTGCAATTTGAACCGAACCGCTGACACCCCTATTTGTTGGATACTCATCAAGGATTTTAAAACTTTTTCGTTATTCCGCAACTACGAAAATGAGACCTAAGAAGTGCATATTAATTAAAGATACACACCTTTGAGTTGAGTTGGGACAGAGATTAAAGAAAAGTGTTTAGTAAAGCAGGTGTTATGAGTTTTTTGAAAAGTTGAGTAAGAATGAGAAAGTGAGGTGGGGAGGGTAAGGAGGAACGTCATTGGGACTTGCGAGTTTGAAAGCGATCTCACTGAATTTTTTTTAAAAAAAATACCACTCCCTCTCCCTCCGTCACTAAATGAAGGTATATTTTTGAAAAAAAATTACTATATCCCAAAATGAATATCTTTTTCCGAAATAAATTTGTTCCTAATTGTTTTTTTACCAAATTTTTTTCGCTAGTCTTTTTATACTTGCAAAACTAAATGTTTGAAAAGAGGATTATATGATTATATATGAACCTTTGCCACTAAATTTTATGAAACGTAAAATTTTTGAATTGTCCCTTTAAATGAAATTTGAACATTTATATTCATTTAGGAAATGTGGGAGTAGTATAAATTTTCCATTTTGAGAGTGTAAAAATTTCTAAAGACACCTAAAGGGAGATGGGTGTAGTTTAAATTGAAACAGAGGAACTATAAGCATGCCTGGGTATATGAAACATTGAAGCCATGTCCTCAAACGAATCAAATTATAGTCAAGCTCTCACATGGGAATCAGGCTTTCAACGAGATTAACTACCAGAACCATTTAATCACTCTCCAAGCCAAGTCCCAAAACAGAGTGTCAGACCACTTGGAGCAGCAGTCATTCACAAGCGGACACTCGTAACCATATTGCAACAGATGTATTAGATGCGAGACAAATACTCGAGTCCCCAAGTTCTTATAAGGGTGGGAGGGATTTTCTTACCACAAATACTTGTATAGATATATCCGGAGCAAAACAAGATGAGTTTCCGGATATTCTCACATGGGAATATCACGCATTTCCCTCAAAGCCAACCACGTATGAGAAACGAACCAAAAAAAAAAAAGGTAAGACGACAATGGGGAGCCAAAAAGTTACCTGATGCAGGCATGCCATGTGTATTGATTGATTAATTGATATGAAGGAGGAGGAGGAGGGTAAGTAAGTAAATGCTTGCTGGCTTACTTATATAGAAGAAGAGAGGACAAATACAACAATGCATCCAGTGTTTGTTAGTAACAGGAGAGAGAGAGAGAGAGAGAGTTGTATTTTAAGTCACCCTCATACTCATTACGTCACGTTTTTCATTCATATGACCAAAGTGAGTCTACATCTGGGTTGGAGTATAGCCCCCCGACTGGGTGCGGCTGTCTCATCCCCATTGTTGTCTCCCCTGTTCCTGTCCCTGTCCCTTCACCTGAACTCTCCTTCCTGCCACAAAGTAAAAGTACATGACTATTAATACGCGAAAATAAAAAGATGACAGTGGAGATGATAGGGAACACAATCAAGGTATTATGGGCCTTAGAGGATGCAAATACAAATACAAGACAGGCTTAAAAGAGTAACAACTATAATCTAGGTGTAAAGTACTCCCTCCGTCCCATAATGATCTTCTCATTTGCCATCTCATTGTCCCGAAAAATTCTTCCCATTTCTATATTGGGTTTTTAAAGTGCATTAACAAAATATGGCTAGTGAAGCAAGTGTTCATATTCTTAAAAAGTTTGAATAGTCAAATGGGAAGATCATTTTGCGACGGAGGGAGTGCAAAATTAATAAGTCGAACTTTCATAGTGAACTATTTACATGAAAAGGAGGCTAAGTATTTACCCCCTCACCCCCTCCCTTTCTTCTTTCCTTGTGTAAGTTTCAAGTAGAAAAAAGAAACACTCCATGAACAGGAAGGCAGACAAGTCAATGGAGCCTTCAAAATACACAACTTATAAATCATCTCTCTTCCAATCTGAAAGCAGCATATAAGTCTGGATCACTAATACTTTCTCCAACACTAAAGGAAACTTTTTGCCGTTTCAATTTAAAATACCAACTCAATGAAGTATCTTTCCAGCAAATCGAAAACGCTTGACTCGTTCATGACAATAAGTTTATATATCCTCCCATTTCTCTCTTTCTAAAAAGCTCCAAAATTGCATTCCTTACGTTAAGCTGTTGTGATCTTTTCTCATACAGCTAGGGGTGCTTGCCTAATTGTTTACTTCATCATCAAGTTTATATCCTCTGTTATTCTAGACTACCAAGTCAGCGAAGCAATCCAAGTTGTGATGTAACCATGAAAGTACCAAGTGGAGTGTATCATTACTGCATGATGACAAGATCAACACACCCTTGATGGGTAAACAAAAAACAGGTACAGATATAGACGGACCTTCTAGTCCAATCAACTTTGTCTGGTCGAAAAGTTACACTCACTAGATTGCCTAAAGTAAAGCAATGCACATCTGGTAGAAATGCCAGATTTAGCACATGCTGGGGAAGATGAAAAACAATGGTTAGACTAATTCAGTAAGCCACCCAAATTTACAAGCCTATTTTCTTTCGTTTTTATTTTTGAATGAAAAATTGAATTAGATTTATGGTAGAAGAGAGGCGTCTGCAAAAGAGTTATTCTTCAATGGAATATCGTGCTCCTGCCTCGGCCAGAGATGACTTGATTTCACTCGTTTCATTGATCCTGATATTGAAACCCACAAAGGGATAATTTCACATTTCTCTCCTGCGAAAGCGAAAAAAGAAAATATGTCTCAGGATGTCATGATGTTATATGTGCATAAGCACCACAACATCCCATAAACCACAAATTATCAGAAGAATCCTTCATCTGCCCCAAGATCTCCTCTATATAGTTGTTAAAGGCGTGCATTTTAGCCCGACTCATAAGGCTCCACTGAGGCTCAATCCAGACAAGAGCTCTAGACAAGCTAAAGGCTCGTATCTTATCACTGCTGCAAATTTTTGAAGCTCTGTTGGGGAAACTGCACAGTTCTTTTGACAGCCAACGCAGTTGTTACAATTATCCATTTGTGCCTACAGTCTTATTATCTATTTATGTTTATGTTCCACATTAAGAGTCTTGCTTTTAATTTTTCCTAACTTCCATATTTAACATCTATGCATTGATGTTGAAAGCTTTCCATAAAATTAGAATAAATTATAACTACTAATGTTATCCTCAAAATGTTTGGCTTCAAAAAATAAGGAGTGTCCCTCAACTTCCCATCATGAGTAGCATATACTCCCTCCATCCCAAAATGATCTTCACACTTTATTCCGCTGTTACTACAAAGGAACTTTGAGCAATAATTTTAGGTTGATTTAGTTATAGTAATGAAAATTTAAAACTTTTTATTGATATACCATCAATAATACTATCAATAACAAGTTTTAGATTTTCATTTGGATAATTAAATCATCCTATAATTATTGCTCAAAGTTCTTTCGTAGTAATGGCTAAAAAAGTGTGAAGATCATTTTGGGACGGAAGTGGTACAATTTACACTCTTGCTGCAATCTAGCATTACTAACATATATATATATATATATATATATATATATATATTCATATGTGTGTGTGTGTGTTATAACCTTATGGATCAATTATTTCCTTTATTGATTTATTACTTCTTGTCTTTAGCTATTTGTCAGAAAACGATTCCTAACTATCAATAGACATAACACACTGAAACCACCATACTACTTACTTGAAGGGAAGGATATTGCAGATCTTTAATTTAATATCACCAATTTACAACAACAAGTCAACAAGTCATAGAACATTTATCATGCTCATGCCAGAAAAGTAATGATAGTACCACATGATTAAACTTATTTCACTTGAGTATACATCTAGCAGTTTCCGAAAGACAACATGTGGCAAAGATGAAGTGCTTACTTGGCCCAATAATTGCCTTGAGACATCTGAAATGGATGAGCTTTTGCAGCGCCACCAGGACTCCCATAAACCAGTTCCTTCTGAGTGGTTCCTTCCTGAGTGTTCATAGTGAAATGGTTTTCACCGCCAGACCCGTACAATGATTTTGAAAACCATGGATCATCAGTGGTAGCACGCACAGAAGTACTATACGTCCCCACATTTTGGCAACTACTGACAAGCTTCTGAGGAGAATGATTGTCAGAAAGGACTTGATCAACGTTCTTAAACAATGACGCCATGGTTTTAGGAGGAACGGGATTCAAAACACCTTCCTTGTTTGATCTATTCAGTTCTGGAGGTAAAAGCCAGCTTGGTGAACTGCCAACCAAACCAAGACCATCCGGGCACAGTGGAGAAGTGTTCCACATATGCCATGTTCCCGTCTCGTTTGCATTGCCTGGTTCATCGATTGACAACTTTCCCTGAGGCGTGCTAGGGAATAGATAACTATTACTAGAATGCCTTTCTTCAGAGGCTCGCAACCTTGACATTGGAGACTCAATGGGCGACGGTCTGATAGGTTCAGAAAATGGAGGCATACTCTTCATAACATGTGAGTTTTCAAATCCTACATCTGGTGTGAAGCAACGGTCTAACTGAAAATTATCAAGTGACTCAGAAACTGGCCCAATCAAGGATACAGGGTCAGGAACATAGCATGGGTCCTGAAAAATATCGGACTCTTCATGCGGTGCTTCTCCAACTCGAGGTAACTTGGACTCAGATGGCAAAGGGAAAACTGTATTGCCACCTGCTGATCCATAAGGAAAAGTTCCTAATGTAAATGGTGAAGGCAATCCAAAGTTAATGGGATTTTCGTACGACTGAGTGCTAGTTGGGTAACCAGATAATGGAGGGCTTTGGACTTCTGCTTGTGATTGCCCATTTGGCCTACTCATGACATTTGCAATTGAGGGCGGAGGAGCTGATGAGCGAGTGAACAAATCTTGCCATGATTTTTTGGGGGCAGCATAAGATTGAGATTCAATGAGCACCTGCAACATACAAAAGAAGACAATCAAAATCATACTTAATATTCCACTATCCTTGACAAACAGTTGCCAGACTAAGGTACTAGTCACTATGGTCTGCGAAACTTGGTGTGCCTATTCACTTGGAGGGTCATTAAAACTGATTTAGAGAGGCATTTCGTAATGATAAATAAGCCTAATTTATGATGCTCAGACTCGGGTACGAGTGTCTGACACGGGTACGGATCCTCAAAAATTTAAGATTTAATACGGAAGGTATTGTAAAATAGCCACACTCATAGCCACACCCAGACCCACGTAGGGTACGAGTGTGTGACACGGGTGCTTCGGCAAAATTGAAGGGTCCGAGCATCACAGAGCCAAATTACATTTTAGCTAGCTAGATTGGACAAGGAAGGTCGAACAATCAATATAATTAGTTCCGGGTAATCAAATAACGACTAGATCTGACATATCTGGAAAAAATGCCAACAATCACAAGAAATAAGTCTGGCAGTAGGATGGAATCTAGAATAAAATTCTTTTGAGAGATAATCAGATATGTAATAAATATCTCATCATAACAGCCAATGAAAGAGAAAGTAATACGCACGTGCCAATAATTAACAATAGGACTTACAGGACGGTTGATAGTCTTATCATCTGCATGCATATTCACCTTCGCAGGTACACGCTCAGGCAAAGATGATTCTCTCCTGTTACCAGAATTGTGGATAGAATCAATGGAACCAGTAGATCTGTTATCCCTTGGAGCAGTAGCAGTTGTATTTGCACCCTTTCCAAAGAAACCGCCTCCACTAAATGCCCTAGAAGATGATAAAAAACTTCCTCTCATACGATCCAGGTAGCGAGCTCCAACATTTCCTCTGTAATGATTGTTTGTTGTCGCACTCTTAGATCCATGTCCTATTTCAGTGTTATTATTATATTTGACACTCTCCGACACAGTTCTATGTTCACGCCGATCAGCCTCTCCTTTCTTGCTCCGATCAACATCCATGCCTGCTCTCTTTTCAAGTTCATCTACATCAGAGTTACTTTTACTAGATCCCCTGTCCTTGTCCTTCTTGCTTTCCTGGCGTTTCTTTTCAGCTTCTTTTCTGCCATTTTTGTCCCTAGGAGACCTTACACAACGATCCTTTTCAGCTTCCGCTTTCTCATCTCTCAATTTCCTGCGTTCTTCCACCAATCTAGCAACTTCCTCCCTCTGCTTTCTCTCCTCTTCCTCCAGTTGCTCCTTCTCTAATCTAGCCTGCCTCTTTTCTTCTGCTTTCCTGCGAGCTTTCTCACTTCTACTTTCATTACAATTCACTCCATTGTCACCTCTCTTTGTCAGACCTCGAGTCTCAGCATCCATTGAAGCATCATCTTCTGATGAACTAATCCTAAAAATTCTTTTCAAAAGCAAAATAATACCAAAACAAAAAGATGCTAACCCCTTAGCGATGAAAATGATAAGACGAGAATAAGATTTTTCAGCAAAACAATGTTCATCTCCCCCGAAGATCCCACCGCTATTCTTCCGCCAGTAACTAGACTTTCCAGAAAATGACCCACCAACCCAGTTCCCATTATCCAGCCAATCCTGATTACACATCCAACTATTATCCGACCAAACCTTCCCATTCAACATTTTCCCACCTTTCCCAACCAAATCTTTCAAAATTCTTGAGTTCGAGATCCCCAATCCAGGTGGTACAGGCAAGTCCAATACCGGCCTCTTAGAAATATGGCCACAATATGAACACATAAACCTTCCCCCGCCCGGATTCTGATCCCGATAAGGGGTCAAGCAATTCCTGCACCTCCTAGTCGCAGTCTTCCTCAGCTTTTGCATTTCAATAGCTTCAAACCTTTTCCTCTCCCTAAGCCTCGCATTTCTACGAATACGCCAAGAGGACAGCTGGGGCATCAGTAACTCATACCATAACAGCGTAACCAGAAGCACGCAAACACATGCCAACCTTGGTGACGTGATTTCAAACCGAAAAGCCGGAGGCAAGAATTGGGATAAAAGCCATAGTCCAATAAGTGGAATTACTAACCATGGAAGCATGGTAGCAACCCTGCGAGCCCACTTCTGAAAAACACACAGTATACACATTATCTATTATCTTCTCCCAGTTTTCGGAACCTCCAAATTGAAATCCAAACCCCTCGTCCCTGTACAAACAAAAAACACCTCAAACCCTATATTCCTTTCTTCCTCCCAAATCCAATTCTTCCAATGCGCATACACCCAAATTTCGCTTCCAGCTCAAACCCTAACAACGGGATTCGTGTAAGATGACCTATATATCCAATAACGAACACAATTTCAAAATAAGCTCAAGAGAGCCGTGATTTCGATCAATTTTAGGGTTCCTCAAAATCGACGTTGGTGCAGCTGAGTAAAGGAACAAAAACAGAAATTTAATACGAGAATCCAAAGAATTAATAAAATGGATTGACTTACAGATTGTGAGTCCTTTAACCCGAGATTGAATTGTCGGTGGCGGTTTTGTTTCCGTGCCGGCGGCAGACGCGGCGGGAAGCAGCGACGACGGTGATGATTTGATTGTAATTTTGATGAAGGAAAGATAAGAGAGAGAAACATCAAGAAGAAATGTAAGGTAAATGTCATGTTTTTATATATTTTCAGTGAACCGGAATGGTGGATCTCGACCGATTCGGGTTATTGAACCGGGTTTTTTTTATTATCATATGAATGAAGTCACGTATGTGTTGACTAAATCTAGAAACAAATTTTAATCTAGGTTGTAGTAAATAATAAGGAAATATCATTCAATTTTATGAAAATACAAACATGTGATTTACAAATTTCCAATATATGATTATAATGTCTATTATGGAGATCGAGGTTTGGAGTTACAATTGAGTGTTGAGTTATTCCGTGTACATTTTCTGACAGGCTGTTTTTAAAGCGTTCATACAATGTATCATTGCTCAATTAGAATAATTTGGGATTAAGTTACGTCGGATCGTTTGGAAGGTTTCTTTTCATATAGAATTGTTTACCGTAAATCGTTCTTTTCTTATAGAAAATAACTTGTGTGAGACGGTCTCACATGTGAGATGGGACTTGTTGAGAGAGTAAATAGCTTGCGATGCAAATTCATTTCTTTCTTGTCGAGATATGTCTCATATGTGAGACCGTTTCACACAAAACTTCCTCTTTCTTATAAAAATTTAGCCATAACTTAGATTTTTAGCACATTAAAAACGAATTTAGATGAGTCAAATATTAAATTTGTAATTCTCACAGCTATTAAAATTAGTTAACTATAAAAAATCTTCTAACTTTTGTAACATGAAAGTTTGTAATAACCCGAAACTTCCCATATTATTTTAAATTTTGAAACTCTCAATTTTTTTTATTTTGGGCCGAACCATGAATAGAAAGTTGGGTTTAGTTATTGGGTCATAAGTAGAAAGCCCAATTCATTGACTAAGTTAATTAGGAGTCCTTTTGAATTAAGGATTTGAGAAACCCTATTAAAATAAATACCCTTCCTAAATCCCTAGCATTATTCTCTACCGTAAAGAAAAAAAAAGAGAAACGGGAAAAAGGGGAAGGGGCGGTGCAGAGTGAGACGCGAAGGAGGAAGAAGCAGGGAGAAAGAGAGGGAGGATCGACTTCTCATAAAGGTAATCCTAGAACCCTTAAACCCTTCTCTTCATCCTTGATAATCAAATTGTTGAATTAAGAAACTCTAAGAAGGTGATTGATCAACTAGGGCTTCGATCAATTCGAGGTAGAAACTAAGAAGTTGTGGTGTGTGCTGCGTGTGTGTGTTGTGTGTGTGTGTTGACTGGTGTGTGTGTGTGTGCGGCGGCAGTGGCTGCCGAGTGTGTGTGTATGCGTTAGGTACTCTGTGTGTGTGTGTGTGTGTGTGTGTGTGTGTATTTTGTGTTCCCTGTGTGTGTGTGGGTTACAGGTACTGTGTGTGTGGGATTGTGTGCGTGTGTGTGGGTGCTGATTGTGGGTGTGTGTGTCTGAATGTGTGGGTGTTCAGAGTGGTGGGTGCACTTAGTAAGTGTGTGCAGAAAGTGTGAAATCAGTGTGTGTAATTCATATAGTGAAATTGAAAGTAGGGAATTGATTAATAAAAACCCTAGGGGTGTTGTAGTTATTCTTAAGGTTATTGGTTAACTATGAAAGGAGTTATAGATGACTAAATCGTGGGGTTAACCTAGTAAAGTAAAGTAGTATTTTGGGACGAAAATAAAATAGTGTTTACTTGTGTCTAAGATTGGACTATTGCATATTTGTAGATTGTCCAAGCGGAGTAAGCGAGCTAGTTAAATGCAAGGCTAAGGTAAGGGATTACGCTCTTAGTAGTGTTTGATTTCAATCCTTTGTTTAGGATTCCCAATCTCTGTTTTGTTAAAGTACACTATCTATGTGGCTAGATAGTATTTTAAAAACTATTCCGTTCTGCGAATGTTACCGTTATTTGTTATCCACCCTATTGATATTGTTGTTGTTCAATTGGGTTATCATGTGTATGATTCGCATTGTGACTTGGTGTCTAAAGTGAGATGTACACCTTTTAAAAAGTGATCAAGTAAAGTTTTGTAAAGTTAAGCTTTGTTTTGTAAAGCTCTTTAAAGTGAAGTTTTGTAATAAGAAAAGTGATTACAGTTATCCATAATCCCGAAACGGATAAGTGGACCCTTTACAGTTATCCATAATCCCGAAACGGATAAGTGGACCCCTTACAGTTATCCATAGTTCCAAGGTGAACATGTGGACCCCTTTGCGTTGCTTGATGAAGTAGCGTAGGATATCATGAAATACCGATTTTGGGTGCGGTCAGTAGAAACCCGAGCCCTGGGTACAGCGCGTGCTTAATCCCTAAATGAAGTAAAGTAAAGAAAAGTAAATTTTTGTGAAAATGTTGTGTTTTGGAAACTGTCTCTGAAGCCACGTGTTTTCAAGAAATGAATTGTTTTCATCAAGTTCAATGTTTTCAAACTGAGAGTTTGTTTGATCATTGAGTTATCCTTTCGTTGTGAATTCTTGTTATCGTTCCTTTCGGTTATCTCCTCTTAGTACCCGAGGAGATTCCGTATGAACTTGCTGGGCATTGTTTGCTCATTTCTTTCATCCTCATTTTTTCCAGGTTATAAGTAAGGATACTAAGGGTCACAAGGAATCGTTGGCGTAGAAGTTACTTTCGATTGAGGTTAATTAGTAGTTATATGTTTCCGCTATGTTAAGTTGAACGTTATGTTTCCATTGGTTATCATTCTGAGCTAGTGACTTGTACTACTTGTACTAGCCGTTATGGGTTTGATTGTTAGTTAAAGTTTGAATTATGGTTAATAGTAGCCGTTGGGCATTCTGATTTTGGGAATTTATCAAGTTAAGTTATTAATTATTAGTTATGAAAAGTTGGGGTGTTACAAAGTTAATGTTACATACATTTTACTTAAATTTTCTCCAATTGTCAGCAAGAGCCTGTTAAATGTATATGGATTAATCTATTTACTTTCTATTTAGCATAAATAAGTGAGAGATATTGCTAGTTATAGTTTTTTGGTCTCCAATTATACAAATTTAGATCAATTGAGCTCAAATTCATGGCATATCTTTTACGTGATAGTTAAAGCAATTATTTTTATGTTAAGTGAAATTTCGTCATATATATATCCACAATCTTTTTTTTTTTTAAAAAAAAAAACATTTAATGAACAACCATTGTAAGTGTGATCGTTGATTAAATGCATTGGTGTTATTGCAATGAATATGATCATTTAAGGAGATTTTCTTGAGAGTACAATCACTTAAAAGATGATTTTTTTGAGGATGTCTTTAATATACATGTTTGGAGCATATTTTTCACCATTTTTTAAAGATTTTTTTAGCAAGACAATCAAATGCGTCAGGGGGCAAACGTTCATGTTAATTATTGTCTTTAAAAGTATTTACATATCTTTAATAGATGCATTTGAACTATCATGTAGTATAGATCTTGAGTTTATGGTGATTAACTTTGTGCTAAGTGAAATACCGTCATTTGGAATAATATTTAATGGATGATTGTCGCAAGCATGAGTAGTGATTATTAGACTACTTTTGTTATTATGACAGCGAATATGACCAGTTAAGTTGAATTTTACAAGTTATTTCAATCCACGTGTTTGATCCTGATTTTTCAATTATCATGTTAGATTTTTCGATCGAGACAAATGATTGTAGTAGTTGTTGTTACAACAATGGATGTGTAACGCCCATCCTTATTATCGTTAAATATTTGACATATTTGTTAAATACCTGAACTTGCATATTATGTGTTAGTTTTACTTGGGTTAAAGTTTTAACTGCTTTAGAATATTAAGGTGGTTAAATGTCTAGTTTTGACTTTTGGGTCATTGGTGAAATTTGACTTTAGGGGTCTTTTTGTTAAAAGTGAAACTTGAGGGGCCTAAGTGTCATTTTTTGAAAGTTTAAGTTTATCTTTGGGTTTCCTTCTCTGAGAAATCATTCTTCCCCAAATTTCTTACGTAGACTCCCTCTGTTCTAAACCTAGGGTTAAAAGTTTTCCCTATTCCCGACTCCTCGAGTTTAATTATCCCTCCGTTCTTGATTCCGATCCCGGATTAATATTCGTGGCGTTGAATAGAGCGTTCCAGGCCGAACAGAAATAAGTTTTGGTCAACTTGAATTTTGACTAGGTAAGTTATTAGCTCCCCCTTGCTTGTAATAACATGCATAAATGTTATTCTCCATACTTGTGATTGTTAATTTTGTGTTCGGGGTGATTTTTGTGGTACTTGTAAATCTGGAACAAAGGGAGTATATTTCCCCTGTGTAGCATAATGAAAGAACTTGGTTTAAGTGAATTGAGCATGTGAGTGTATTGTGGAATTGTTAAATTGTTGGTAAAAAGTTACTCCTACGTTTTGGGACGGACAATTTTAAACTGGGAAAGAAATGAAAATTTCGCATTTTAGTACACTGTGCGACCGCACAAAATTGAGTGTGCGACCGCACATCTTTCTGAAGGATTTTTCAAAGAAATTGATATGCTTGTGTGCGGCCGCACAGTACATTGTGGGCGACCGCACAGTTGTCTGAAAAACAAAGATTTTGTTTAAAGTTTGTATAAGTTGGAAGTAACCCTAGTTAAGATATATAACCTTAGTATAAGATGTCCCAGCAAGTGTTGTAATATTTTAGGGGCATCAGACTTGGTCTTAAATATGTATACTCATTGAATTAAAATGAGAACATAAGTATAAGAGTAGTATCTCTTCCTTATGTCTTGAAAGTGCTATGAACAAGCACTAGTGTGTTATACTTGTTGTGAATCCAATGATTGTACACCTTAGAGGCATTAGCATAAGGTCTTAGACTTGGAACATCCTAAGAATAGGATTGGGATTTGGTAAGAGTAAATGTATAACTCTTATACTTGTTTGAATGTCCAAATATTGGAAGTTATAACTTGAAGTATAAGACATTAAAAGCTTGTACATGACTTGAACATCCATAGAAATGGATTAAGACTTGAATATAAGATAATAAAATCTTGTACTTGACTTGACACCAATACATATGTATGGTAGTGAACTAGAAAGTGCTATGAACAAGCACTAACGTGTATGAGACATGTTCTTGTTGTGTATGTGCAAACATTGCATATAGTTGCTTGATAACAAGGTGACTTCTTGATTACTTGAAGCATGTTCCTTGTTGAGCTAGTCCACTACATTTGGATTAGTTCTTCTCCCGTTGTTCAAGTAAATATCTACTTGTACTTTCTTGTGTGAGTCCAGCTGGTTCTCCTTGCTTGTTCGAAAATATATAGGTTCACGCTTGTCGCGAGAGCTGGGGTTTAAGTGACAATCGGGTCCCTATGTATTTCCGCCCGACCCCTTACTACCGGCCATAGTAAGGGCATAGCTTCCTTAGTTGGAGCAATAAGCCTGACTTAAGTGAATGCTAAATTCCCGTCCCGAACACCTCATGAATAATCATGAGTACTGATATTGAGAATGACACTGGTTACCGGGTCTTCTGATATATACTGAATAATCAGTTCCTGTTATTGATCGTGATGTCAAAGTAATACAAGCTTCGACAACAATGGTATTCTTGGGAGGAATAAGGAAGGAAGCAATATCCTTATAACTTGCTTGTTTAGCCTTGTGTGCTATTTGATGAGTGGATTATCCTCTCATATACATGTTACTTGATGATACTTGAGATATGATTATTTGAGTATCTACTTGAATTGCATGATAACATGTCATGTAGTTGCATCTAATAGCTTACTGAGATTTATCTCACCCTTTATTTGTTCCCCCCCCAGGAAAGGAAGGATAGTGCGCAGTGAGGCTCGACATAGTTGGGAGCTTGCTTCGCAGGTCGTGATTATTTTGGGGCTTGTGTCCTTTTATACTTGGTGAGGACGATGTATTGGGTTGTATAACACCTTATTTTGGGGTAGACATCTTGTATAGTACTCTTAATGCCAGCTTATGTGCTAGGCATGTTTCCGCTGTGTATGTATTGAGTTTGGTTTTAAATTTTCTTGTCTAGAACTCGTGTTGTGAGCTAGTATAGCTCCTTACTCTAGAGTAGATATATAACGTCAATTTGTTAAACAAATGTCATTAAGTTTCTTGTTAAGTTTCTTGTTTCCCGTTAGGCACTCCCATCCAGGTTCGAGGTTCTATTAGGGAATCCCGGGACCTGGGGGCGTGTCAGGTTGGTATCAGAGCTACCCTGGTTTAGCTACCCTGTTTAGCTACCTTGGTTTGCTCTAAGTCTGGATAGGGTCTATGACCTAGGTATGGGTGAGTCTTGGGGTGTTATTAATAACGCTGAGTGTTTACCTACAGGTACAATGAGTTCTGAAGGTACTAGTGGCAGTAATCAGCTGAGATCTATAACTCCTCAAGAAGAAATGGTTGATAATGTTGACTGGGATTATCCTAATCGTCTTACAAGGTTCTTGAAGCTGAAACCTCGCAGTTTTGACGGGGAATTTGATGCTAAAAAGGCAGAGGAGTGGATTGAAAGTATTGAGAAGATCTTTACAGCCTTGAGATGTGCGGGTGGTGATAAGGTAACCTTTGCAACCTTTAAACTTGAGAAAGCCGCTGAGCATTGGTGGCAAGTGTTGAGCAAAAGTTGGGAACTGGAAGGTGTACCACAGACATGGGAGAATTTTCTTAAAGCTTTTAAGTCACAGTTTATTCCAACAGTAGTCCAAGACAGAAAGGAAATGGAATTTCTTAATCTGGAGCAGGGAAGTCTGACCGTGGGGAAATACTCAACCAAGTTCACAGAATTGGCGAGGTATTGTGATCACTTAGTTCCAAATGAAGCTAAGAAGGCACAGAGGTTTGTTAAAGGGTTAAGGACTGAGTATAGGAAGCAACTTCTTTCTCTACAGCTCACTAGCTATCAACAAGCAGTGGAGAAGGCTTATACCATTGAAAATGATATCGAAGAACACAAGGTGAAGTTGGGAACAACCATGACTGGTCGTGTACCGGAGAAAACTCAGGGATCTGGTTTTAAAGGTGGTAAATCTGGCCGCCAAGATCGTCGATTCCGACAGCCAACTGAAAGTAAAGGTAGTGTATCAACTGGTTCGAGGACAACAGTCCAAGGTCCCAGGAGAGTATGTGGTTATTGTTCAAAAGAAGGCCATTCTGAAGACAAGTGTTGGCTAAAGCAAGGAAAGTGTATAGTGTGTGGTGAAGCGGGGCACTTTGCTAGAAATTGTCCTAAAAGTAGAGTAAGTCAAGTTGGGGGTACAAGTCAACAGGCCTCAGGTTCCAAGGGAGATAGTGGTGGTCGACCAAAAGTTCAGGGTCGAGTGTTTGCTTTAGATCAGCAGGGTGTAGCTGAGTCTTCTGCGGTCATAGGAGGTATTATATTACTTTCTAGTACGAGAGCGCGAGTCTTGATAGATCCAGGCTCATCTCATTCTTATGTGGCATCTCATTTTGTGTCGCATTTGCATGTTCTTCCTGATTCTATGCCTTATGTGCTAGAAGTATCTTCCCCTATGGGAGATTGCATGTTTACTTCTGAGGTTTACAAGAAATGTGAGGTTCTTGTGGGTGATCATGCCCTTCTTGCCGACCTAGTCGTGTTACCTATAAGGGACTTTGACGTGATTCTTGGCATGGATTGGCTATATGTGCATCATGCATCTGTTGATTGTTATAGAAAAGTAGTAACTTTTTCTATTCCTGGTTTGCCTGATTTTACCTTTGAAGGTGATAGGCCTTTATGTGCTATACATGTTATTTCTGCTTTAAAAGCTAGAAAACTTTTATCTCGTGGTTGTGCCGGGTATCTCGCATGTGTACTTGATCAGAGTTTATCTGTTCCCAAGATGGAGGATATTCCTGTTGTGTCTGAATTTTCAGATGTGTTCTCTTCTGAGTATAGTATGCCACCTGATCGAGAGCTTGAGTTCTGTATTGAGTTATTACCAGGTACAGCACCAATCTCTAAAGCACCTTATAGAATGGCTCCAGCTGAGTTAAGAGAGTTGAAAACACAGCTTGAGGAATTGCTTGAAAGGGGTTTCATCAGACCTAGTGTATCACCGTGGGGTGCACCAGTGTTATTTGTTAGAAAGAAAGATGGGACTCTGCGATTGTGTATTGATTACAGAGATCTTAATCAGGTAACTATCAAGAACAAATATCCGTTACCTCATATTGATGACTTGTTTGATCAGCTTCAGGGTTCAGTAGTGTATTCGAAGCTTGATTTGAGAAGTGGTTATCATCAGCTGAAAATCAGATCTGAGGATATACCAAAGACAGCTTTCCGTACCAGGTATGGGCATTATGAGTTTATTGTTATGCCATTTGGTTTGACAAATGCTCCAGCTGTATTTATGGATTTGATGAACCGTATATTCAAACCATATCTTGATTGTTTCGTGGTGGTATTCATTGATGACATTCTTGTGTATTCTAAGTCACGGGCTGAGCATGAACAACATCTCAGAGTGGTATTACAAGTTCTTCGTGAGAAACAATTATTTGCAAAATTCAGCAAATGTGCTTTCTGGTTAGAAGAGGTTTCATTCTTGGGGCATGTTGTGTCTGCTACTGGTATTGCAGTAGATCCTTCCAAAGTTGAAGCAGTTGTTAACTGGAAAAGGCCAACTACAGTGACTGAAATCCGTAGTTTCTTGGGCTTGGCTAGTTATTATCGGAGGTTCATTGAGGGATTCTCCAAGATTGCTACTCCATTGACTAATATGACTCGAAAAGCTATTTCTTTTGAGTGGAATGACAAATGTGAAGCAAGTTTTCAGGAGTTGAAAAGGCGTTTGACTACAGCTCCAGTCTTGGCTTTGCCTAATGGTTCTGAGCATTTCATGGTTTATACTGATGCTTCTAAAGAAGGATTGGGTTGTGTTCTGATGCAAGATGGCAAGGTAATAGCTTATGCTTCTCGAAAATTATCTCCTTATGAAAAGAATTATCCTACTCATGATTTAGAGTTGGCTGCGATTATTTTTGCTTTGCATAAATGGAGGCATTACTTGTATGGAACTAAATTTGAAGTCTTTACTGATCATAAGAGCTTGAAGTACTTGTTTTCTCTAAAAGAGCTTAACATGAGGCAACGTAGATGGATGGAGAAATTGAAGGATCATGATTGTACTATCCTTTATCATCCAGGAAAAGCAAATGTTGTGGCAGATGCACTGAGCCGAAAGACTTATATTTCTTGCTTGATGATTCGGGAATGGAAAATGTTTGAAGACTTGTGTGATTGGAGTCCTTGTGAATCAAATCATGGAGTTATGTTTGCTAATATAAAAGCTACTTCAGATTTACTCCAACAGATCAAAGAAGCTCAGGTAATTGATTCTGAATTACAGAAAATCATTAGTGGAATGAATGAAGGAAAGCAACCAGATTTTTCTTTCAACAGTTCCGAGGTCGAGTTTGTATTCCAGTTAATCCTGAGATTAAGAAGAAAGTTCTTGAAGAGGCTCACAAAGCCAAGTATATTATTCATCCTGGAAGTACTAAAATGTACCAAGACTTGAAGAAACATTTCTGGTGGAACAATATGAAAAGAGAGATTGCTGAGTATGTATCCAAATGTTTGACTTGTCAACAAGTAAAAGTGGAACATCAACGTCCAGCATGTTTGTTGCAACCATTAGAAATTCCAGAGTGGAAATGGGAGCATATTACTATGGATTTTGTGACTGGTTTGCCACGTACCAGACGAGGCCATGATGATGTTTGGGTTATTGTGGACAGGTTGACTAAATCAGCTCACTTCTTGTCTGTTTCCATGGGATATTCATTGTCTCAGTTGGCATCTTTGTATGTTCAGGAGATTGTCCGACTGCATGGGGTTCCTGTGAGTATTGTATCTGACCGAGATCCTCGTTTTACTTCTCGATTCTGGCAGGCTCTTCAGGGTGCTATGGGTACTAAATTGAATTTCAGTACTGCTTTTCATCCTCAATCTGATGGGCAATCTGAGAGACTTATACAGATTCTCGAGGATATGTTACGTGCTTGTGCTATTGATTTCAAAGGCAGTTGGGATACTCATCTTCCTTTGGCTGAGTTTGCTTATAATAACAGTTTTCAGTCTAGCATTGAAATGGCTCCTTATGAGGCTCTTTATGGCAGAAAATGTCGATCTCCTATATGCTGGGATGAAGTGGGAGAAGCTAGACTCTTGGGTCCTGAAATGGTTCAACAGTCAGTTGAAAGTGTGAAACTTATTCGAGATAGATTGCGCACAGCTCAGAGTAGACAAAAGAGTTATGCAGATCATCGTAGAAGGGATCTTGAATTTCAAGTAGGTGACTTTGTATTCTTGAAGGTCTCTCCTCGTAGAGGTATAAAGAGATTTGGGAAGAAAGGAAAGTTATCTCCTCGTTATATCGGTCCATTTGAGATTCTTGAAAGAGTTGGGAAGTTGGCTTATAAAGTGGCTTTACCTCCTTCTTTATCTGGTATTCATGATGTGTTCCATGTATCTATGCTTCGCAAGTATATGGCAGATGAATCACATGTTCTTGAGTATGAGGCTATTCCATTTCAGCCTGATTTATCTTATGAGGAACAACCTGTTGAAATTCTTGACTGGAAAGAGCAAGTTTTGCGTACCAAAAGGATTCCTATTGTGAAGGTCCTTTGGAGAAATCATGAAATTGAAGAGGCTACTTGGGAAACCGAGAAAGAGATGCGAGATAAATACCCGAGCCTATTTGAAAACTTTGGTAAGTAAAATTCGTGGGCGAATTTTCTTTAAGGTGGGGAGGATGTAACGCCCATCCTTATTATCGTTAAATATTTGACATATTTGTTAAATACCTGAACTTGCATATTATGTGTTAGTTTTACTTGGGTTAAAGTTTTAACTGCTTTAGAATATTAAGGTGGTTAAATGTCTAGTTTTGACTTTTGGGTCATTGGTGAAATTTGACTTTAGGGGTCTTTTTGTTAAAAGTGAAACTTGAGGGGCCTAAGTGTCATTTTTTGAAAGTTTAAGTTTATCTTTGGGTTTCCTTCTCTGAGAAATCATTCTTCCCCAAATTTCTTACGTAGACTCCCTCTGTTCTAAACCTAGGGTTAAAAGTTTTCCCTATTCCCGACTCCTCGAGTTTAATTATCCCTCCGTTCTTGATTCCGATCCCGGATTAATATTCGTGGCGTTGAATAGAGCGTTCCAGGCCGAACAGAAATAAGTTTTGGTCAACTTGAATTTTGACTAGGTAAGTTATTAGCTCCCCCTTGCTTGTAATAACATGCATAAATGTTATTCTCCATACTTGTGATTGTTAATTTTGTGTTCGGGGTGATTTTTGTGGTACTTGTAAATCTGGGACAAAGGGAGTATATTTCCCCTGTGTAGCATAATGAAAGAACTTGGTTTAAGTGAATTGAGCATGTGAGTGTATTGTGGAATTGTTAAATTGTTGGTAAAAAGTTACTCCTACGTTTTGGGACGGACAATTCTTAAACTGGGAAAGAAATGAAAATTTCGCATTTTAGTACACTGTGCGACCGCACAAAATTGAGTGTGCGACCGCACATCTTTCTGAAGGATTTTTCAAAGAAATTGACATGCTTGTGTGCGGCCGCACAATACATTGTGGGCGACCGCACAGTTGTCTGAAAAACAAAGATTTTGTTTAAAGTTTGTATAAGTTAGAAGTAACCCTAGTTAAGATATATAACCTTAGTATAAGATGTCCCAGCAAGTGTTGTAATATTTTAGGGGCATCAGACTTGGTCTTAAATATGTATACTCATTGAATTAAAATGAGAACATAAGTATAAGAGTAGTATCTCTTCCTTATGTCTTGAAAGTGCTATGAACAAGCACTAGTGTGTTATACTTGTTGTGAATCCAATGATTGTACACCTTAGAGGCATTAGCATAAGGTCTTAGACTTGGAACATCCTAAGAATAGGATTGGGATTTGGTAAGAGTAAATGTATAACTCTTATACTTGTTTGAATGTCCAAATATTGGAAGTTATAACTTGAAGTATAAGACATTAAAAGCTTGTACATGACTTGAACATCCATAGAAATGGATTAAGACTTGAATATAAGATAATAAAATCTTGTACTTGACTTGACACCAATACATATGTATGGTAGTGAACTAGAAAGTGCTATGAACAAGCACTAACGTGTATGAGACATGTTCTTGTTGTGTATGTGCAAACATTGCATATAGTTGCTTGATAACAAGGTGACTTCTTGATTACTTGAAGCATGTTCCTTGTTGAGCTAGTCCACTACATTTGGATTAGTTCTTCTCCCGTTGTTCAAGTAAATATCTACTTGTACTTTCTTGTGTGAGTCCAGCTGGTTCTCCTTGCTTGTTCGAAAATATATAGGTTCACGCTTGTCGCGAGAGCTGGGGTTTAAGTGACAATCGGGTCCCTATGTATTTCCGCCCGACCCCTTACTACCGGCCATAGTAAGGGCATAGCTTCCTTAGTTGGAGCAATAAGCCTGACTTAAGTGAATGCTAAATTCCCGTCCCGAACACCTCATGAATAATCATGAGTACTGATATTGAGAATGACACTGGTTACCGGGTCTTCTGATATATACTGAATAATCGGTTCCTTTTATTGATCGTGATGTCAAAGTAATACAAGCTTCGACAACAATGGTATTCTTGGGAGGAATAAGGAAGGAAGCAATATCCTTATAACTTGCTTGTTTAGCCTTATGTGCTATTTGATGAGTGTATTATCCTCTCATATACATGTTACTTGATGATACTTGAGATATGATTATTTGAGTATCTACTTGAATTGCATGATAACATGTCATGTAGTTGCATCTAATAGCTTACTGAGATTTATCTCACCCTTTATTTGTTTCCCCCCCCCCAGGAAAGGAAGGATAGTGCGCAGTGAGGCTCGACATAGTTGGGAGCTTGCTTTGCAGGTCGTGATTATTTTGGGGCTTGTGTCCTTTTACACTTGGTGAGGACGATGTATTGGGTTGTATAACACCTTATTTTGGGGTAGACATCTTGTATAGTACTCTTAATGCCAGCTTATGTGCTAGGCATGTTTCCGCTGTGTATGTATTGAGTTTGGTTTTAAATTTTCTTGTCTAGAACTCTTGTTGTGAGCTAGTATAGCTCCTTACTCTAGAGTAGATATATAATGTCAATTTGTTAAACAAATGTCATTAAGTTTCTTGTTAAGTTTCTTGTTTCCCGTTAAGCACTCCCATCCAGGTTCGAGGTTCTATTAGGGAATCCCGGGACCTGGGGGCGTGTCAGGATGTGGTCAGTTAAGTTGAATATTTTCAAATATTTTTAATCCACGTGTTTGCAACTGATTCTTCAGTTTTTATTTTAGATTTTGCGACCGAGACAAACTACATATTGTTATTAAAATTGTCATATAGAAATTCTCATTTTAGCTTGGCTACCTCAAAATTGCTTATGTATAGCAATTTTTCATAATTTATCGCAAATCCCTTCGTCTCAGTTGGTAATCCCATTTTTTAAGTTTATTTGATTGAGATTTAACTAATAATTTGGGGGAAAATAAGCATTTTGATGTAATTTTTAAACTTGTTCTTGTTGCAGCATTATCAATAAAAATTTTCGACTTTCTGTTAAATAATTGTTTTTTTTTAAAAAAAATGGGTTTTTTTCTTTTATTAATGATAAATAAATTGCCATTAGGCAACATCAAATGGTCTATAAATAGGCTAGCGCATGTTATTAACAGGATTCGAACTCCTTACCTCCACTATGAAAACTAATACCAGCATCATCATAATTAAAGTTCTTTGGTTTCATATAAATAATTGAAATAACTTAAATTTTAGTTTAAATTCAATAAAATCGACAACGATTGGGGCTATCAGTCTAGGGCGAGGGAGTACTGGAGTAGTATCATATTGCATTTAGAGGTGGCCAACACAAACCCGCACCCGTGATGACCCGTCGAACCGCACCCGCATTTGAAACGTAGTAATCGTATCCGTGGAAGAACCACTAACCGGTACACCCGTAACAGTGGCTGGGACGGTCCGGATCCGGGTGTGACTCTCACAAAACCATCACCCACTAACCCGCAACCCGTAACCGTGGACCCGTGCCCTTTTTGTTAGTTTTCTAACATAATTTATTAATTTTCTAACATGATATGTTAAAAATGTTAGATTTTTAAACGTATTCTATTACTTTTTATTGATTTTGAACATATTCTAACATATTTTGTTAATTTTCGTTTATATCAAAAAGGGAAAAAAAAACTGAAAACAGTTAATTTCTAAACACATTCCGTTTGATTTTTAACGAAATATGTTAGCAATTTAACAATTAAATTTCAAAAAAGAAGAAGAAGGAGGGACCCGACCCGCACGGACCCGTACCCGCTTCACCCGTGTCTCACACGTACCCGCACCTGTGTTATACACGGTTATGTTACGGTTCCTAAGAAATGAAACCCGTACCCGCACCCGTGCCACCTGTACCCGCACCCGTGTTTGGTCATGTCTAATTGCATTACAACATATAAGCTAGAGTTGTAATTATATAGCCTAATATTTTTTCTAGAAAAAAAAATTATTGAGTGAATTTGTATCATAAACTAACTATAATAGCCTTGCATTATGTATAGATTTTTGTATATTGGTTATACTGGTCTCACGTTACCAAGGAAAGCATTCCATGACTATTGGCACTTCAATTAATTGAAGCATTGGGTTTTGAATAGTATCCATAGCATTAGCAGGTTTTGATGAAGTTCATAAGAATACTTTTTAATAAAAATGTCACTTTAAGTATGTCTAATAATTTGAGAAATTATCATTTCTATTATTTACTTATTTTTGACGAAATTGTCATTATTATTAAGGATATCATGAGTTAAGTTAGATTTTCTAAGGAACTTGTAACTAAAATATGGATGGTAACGGAAATATGGATGGTAACGGGTAGGTGATATCACACATATTAGTTTTTTTTTAGGTGTTTCTTTACAAATTACGTAAGTATTTCTTAAAATGAAAAGGTTATAATCTCTTCGTTCTTAAATGAATGTTTTAAGTTTATTTTATGAAACATTCTTGAAATATCCACTTTGTATACAATTTAGGTGGCAAAGATTCATAAATATTCTTGTTATCTATTTTCAAACATTTATTTTTGTTCCTTCAAAAAAAAAAATTTGTAAGTATTAAGAGACCAGTAATAAAAAAAAAATTGGTAAAAAACAACTAGGAACAATTTTTTTTCCAAAAATAAACATTCATTTGAGGGGAAAATGAAAATAGATATTCATTTAGGGGCGGATTGAGAATACTTTTTTTATTCGCTAAGACCCAATTTAATACGTACAACAACTTTTCACATAATATTCTCTACCTCAAAATTTACTCTTTCCTGCTCTACTTTTGATACTCACAACGCTCATTTTATTAATATTTTCTCCAAATTTACATTTCAATAATACTTTTTTTAAAATTTTCATGCTTAAATTTAAGGGTATAGTTTCAGCTGGGGTTATGTGTGAAATGGAAAAAGAAGGAATTGTATTGTAATTTTGTAAGAAAATAGAGCCCACTATAATTGTGTATGGAATAAAATCTTAAAAGTTATTGAGCAACATGGAAATCATTAAATTTTCATTTTTCTACTTAATTAAGAAATCGTAATCAAGATTCTACTCAATATTACACGGGTGTTTATCATCATCTTTAACTTTAATATATGTTTGCGGTCACACTTACCTACAACTAATTAAAGTGTTTCATTCCATTTTCCTTTGTTTTTTTTTTTTTTTTTTCCTTTTTGCCTGAACAAGCAGCCCACTTCTTATGACCAATATTTAAATACCCAAAAGCTCTTAATTGTCAAGGATTAGAGACAGAGATAGTCGGAGTCAATCATACATGAAGAGAGATAATTAATATGAGAGACTCAAATATTATTATTGATGTACTTTGGTATTTATACATGAAGGTGAAGTACTCTCCAAGCTATTCTAGTTACATAAAAAAAACTATACAATAGTAATGCTATTAGGAAACTAAATAGTACAATATTAAACATATTAGGAAATTGAATAATATGAACACTAGTAAATATATAATTGTAATTAATGAAGGATTCTAATATTCTTAATATGCCCCCGCAAGATGGACGGCCGATAGGAGAGTCCAATCTTGGAAAGTAAATTAAATACTCTAGTAAAGTAAATAATACAATGTCTAGGAAATATACAATTCTAACTATATAGAAGGATTCTATATCCTTAATATTAATTTCTACCTTTCAATATAAATGTTTTTTTTAATAAAAAAAAAGCCAGATATTAAGAAATGTTTTAATTGTTGCCAAACCAAAAATTGCAAGTTTTTTTTTTTTTGCCTAACAAAAAAAAGATGCCCTAATCAAAGGATTATCTTAGGAAATGTCTCTATTTTTATTCTTAACAATTAGCTTGAGAAATTAGTAATAAGTAGAAAAAAATTTGGAGAACTAAAAAGGACAATAAAACTATAACACACATGTCTGACAATCAATCTAAAGTATTTGCACCAGCTTAATTATTCTTCTTTGCATTAAGAATTAAAGTTTTACACGACTAGTCTGAAACAACAAAATCTATTGCATCAGCAGATTAACAGAAATTTGTAGACATTTTTCATTTATGTTAAGATGATAACAATAAGTGACATGATATTTTTGCCTTGAGATGTCGCGGATGGATGAGTGACATTAACTATTGCACGTTGATTTTGTATGTAAAACAAACTTATTCTTGTCTTGAAATTGAACCAAACTAGGTTATGTTTTATATTGTACTACCTCTGTCTCTAAATGAGTGTTCAAATTTCATTTTAAGAGACATATTTTTTTGTATAATTTGGTGGCAAATTTTATATATAATCTTGTAATCCTCTTTAAAAACATTTAGTTTTTGCAAGTATAAAGAGACCGGTGAAATTTTTTTCGAAAAAAAAACATTTAGGGACAAAGTTATGATCAAAATGGACACTCATTTTGGGACAAAAATTTCCTGAAAATTGACACTCATATTTATTTAGGGACAGAGAACAAAGTATTGTGCACAAATAAGTAAACAATGTAGGCCTTGGCAATGTTCAATGCAGAAAAAGGAACAAGCACAAGGAGAATAACTAGGTCTTGCCTTTAAAAGTGTAAGCCACCCTCTTGATGTTTTCTTTATCACATTTTATTCTTTTATAGCCTTTATCATTTAACCGAGTGTTACGAGAAAGACAATATAATCAAAATTTGAGATTATGAAAGCTACAAGATTCACTTGGAAATAGTACGGTATCGACGGACACATGTAAAATTTATGGTTAATGATAGTCTATGTTATTGACTGTCTGGATTATACGTGACATAAGTTTCAGACGTAAATTATGAAATAAGATTGAAATTTCCACATTGAATTAAGAAGAGGAAATGACAATTTAGGGTCCAAAGTTTAGGGGGTGTGTGCCAATAGGGGTCTGATGTATCAATTTTGTCAATTTAATGTCCAAAGTTGCAAAAGCTGTGCAGGTTAGGGTTTTGTAACGATTCTGTTAACAGAATCCAGTTAAGTCAAACGTGTTTTGCACGTGGACTTAACTGGAGTTTGTTTTGAATATTTGGATGGTTATATCGTCATTTCAGACAAAGAAAATTAATAATAATTTTTTGAAATATTAAATTTTATTTTCTTATATTAAATTAACTAGTAATTAAAACGTTATTAAAATACTTTTTCAAGAAATATTTTTTTTCCATTTAGAATCACTATAAAATAAAAATTATAATTTCAAAAAAATAAAAAAAGTATAAAAAAATATATATTAAAAAAAACACTTAATTTTTTTTAAAAAGAAAAAAGTGGGGATCAGACAATTCTTTTTTTTTTGTTGTGGTGGTTAGTATTGTTCATTATTAATATTAGTATTCTAATTATTTCATTTTTTCATAAAATTATTTTTAAATTTTATTAATAATTTCCTTGTTTATAACTTCATTTTTTGTGTTTCCAAAAAAAAAACCACTTTAATTTTTATTTGCTTTTTTTGATTTATTAGTATTTTAAAAATTAATTAAAATTATTCAAAAATATAATAATAAGAGTAAATGACAATTTAGGTTCTACTGTATAAGGGATGTATGAAATGACACAAAGCCTAGACGAACATCCAAAACAAACTTCAGTTAAGTGCTTCCGTTACTTAACTGGATCTTCATTACAATTTAGTCCAAAAACCCTTAATTGACTAACGTTGTCAACTTTGGACCCTAAATTGATAAAATTGATACATCAGACACCCTAAACTTTGGACCCTAAATTGTCATTACCCCAATTAAGAAATACCCCAAAAATGAGACGCCATAAATTGACAAACAACAATACTCCAAATTGGTAGCATAGGAGGAAACGGTCTTGGAATGTAATCTTATCTGACTGGCAGTTTGCTAGACCAAAATATACTAAAAGTCATTTGATAGCTATTTCAATCTATCTTTCTCTTTGACCATATACATGCCTACAAAATTTTGGAATACTCTTAGAGGCATACTCCTTCTCTCCTTTTCTCATTTTAAACTTTAAAGTCAAACTAAAATGGTCCATTTTATCGCATTTTGACCACAAAGGTTTGTAGTAAAATTGATAATCCTAATGAAAAACTAAAATTTATTACTAAGACTATTATTAATCGTGAATTAATAACAAGTTTTAGAATGTTATTATGATAGTTTTTTTTTTTTTTTTTGTAATTTTAAGTCAAAGTATAATTAAGTTGACAATTTTCGCATTGAGTTTGAAGTTTAAAATGAGACGGAGGAAGTATATAAAAGTCTAATATAATAAAGCACGGGAAAAGTTAAAACAGGGTATATAAGTTTGTTGTTAGATTATTAGGTCTATAACACTCTTTGGCTCTCCCAACCCCAAAACAACTCTCATTTATGGTGTAAAAAAATACAGAAATCAAGCATTTTGTAAACAAGAGGCAGGAAATAAATACTTAAAGTTAGTGTTTATATAAAATTGTCTAAAATGGATTTGATAATACAATTCTCATTATTTTGGGGTTCAATGCTCTCAACAAATGACATTTGTCATATTTCACACTTTATTAGATGAATTATTGAATTGAAATTGATAATATGTGAATTTCATCAAACACTCATTTTATGTTGACTATGAATCTTGGCCGCTGGGAGTCATTCGACCCCTTTGTCTTTTGAAAACTAACATTTTACTACCCGTGAAAGTAGTGAAACATATCTTTTTGACCCTCTTTCTAACTAATAATTCCGCATATTATTATATACGTAATATTTTATTACGTTTATAATATTATGAACCCTTATAAAATAACTGATTTCATTACTGCATTGCATATGATACTCCTTCAAGAGTTCAAGTGAGACGGTAGTATAGCCTATAGTAACCTTGTCAAGTGCAAAACAACATAAATATAGAAAAAAGTTTGATGATAATCTCCCTTAGCACACGATTCACGCGTGACGAATATTAAGGGCACAAAATAATTACAAAATTTTGCTGATAAAATTTTAGGTGCAATGATTTTAGTGATGTTTTTAATTAGAGTGCATCATGTTCATTATCGATGTAACCATTAAAATATTTTCAACTTAATTTTATATGCAAATTTTTGTAACTTTATTTTGTACTTCTAACTAACGTTACTTTGTTTCGTCAAATCCAATTAAACACGGCTAGTATAACCTTGCTAGTGTCAATCACAACATTTATTTGGTCCGTACGTAACACTTTTAAGACATTCTCATTATCTTTTCTAATACGGAGTACTAGTAGAAGAAAATGACACCGATATGAATCACTCTCTCCCCTAAAAACGTCAGAAACGCCTCTTCTTCCTCTCCGGCACAATCACCATGGAAATGGAAACACCACCGCCACCACAAACGCCGCTACACACGCCGCAACTCCCACCACCACCACCATCACAACCACCACTACCAAAACCCACATTACCCACCCGCCTAGACAAATACATATCCACCACCCGATTAGCCAGGCGCTTCAAACTCAACGAACGAAACACCACCTTCACCACCGAGCTCCGTGCCGGCACCGCCACTTTTCTCACCATGGCATACATCCTAGCCGTCAACGCCAGCATCCTAACCGACTCCGGCGGCACCTGCACCATATCCAACTGCACCCAAATCTGCTCCGACCCACCACTCTGCACCCATTTTACACAACCAACCGATTCTTGCAAATTCCCTCCGATCAACCCAGGCTACACCGCCTGCCTCTCCACAACCCGGAAAGACCTCATCGTCGCCACCGTCACCTCCTCCCTAATCGCCTGCTTAATGATGGGCTTTTTCGCAAATCTCCCACTAGCTTTGGCCCCCGGAATGGGCACCAACGCTTACTTTGCTTACACGGTGGTCGGATATCATGGCTCCGGCAATATACCCTACAAAACGGCCTTGGCCGCTATTTTCATGGAAGGCATGGTCTTTTTGGTAATTTCAACAATCGGGTTTCGGACAAAACTTGCCAAGCTGGTACCAAAGCCGGTTCGAATCTCGTCCGCAGCTGGAATTGGCTTATTCCTTGCTTTCATCGGACTACAAAACAATCAAGGCATTGGTTTAATCGGCTATAGTTCATCTACCTTGGTCACTCTCGGTGCCTGCCCGAGATCATCTCGGGCAGCTTTAGTCCCTGTTTCAGCCGGGACTGATAATAACATTGGTTTGTTTACCAATGGTACTGAAACTTTCACCGAGATGACAATTAATGGTACTATTGGTTTCTTCACCAATAGTACCGCCATGTCGGGCGATATTTTATGTCTAAACCATCGAATGCAGAGCCCGACATTTTGGCTCGGTGTAGTTGGTTTTGTCATAATTTCATATGGTCTAGTTAAAAATATCAAAGGGTCAATGATTTATGGTATAATCATTGTCACGACGATTTCCTGGTTTCGCGATACTTCAGTAACAGAGTTTCCGAATACAGAAATGGGTAATGCAGCTTATGAATATTTCAAGAAAGTTGTGGATATATACGCGATAGAAACTACGGCCGGGGCATTGAGCTTTACGGGGATAGGACACTTGACATTTTGGGAGGCGTTTTTTACGTTTTTGTACGTCGACATACTTGATACGACGGGTACATTATACTCAATGGCCAAATTTGCAGGTTTCACGGACGCAAATGGTGATTTTGAGGGTCAATATTTTGCTTTCATGTCGGATGCGACATCCATAGTTATAGGATCATTACTAGGCACGTCGCCGCTAACTGTTTTTAGTGAATCATCAACGGGGATAAAAGAAGGTGGCCGGACCGGACTAACTGCAATAACGGTGGCGGGGTACTTTTTCTTGTCATTTTTCTTTACTCCCTTGTTGGCATCAATACCACCGTGGGCGGTGGGGCCGCCTTTGATACTAGTTGGTGTTTTGATGATGAAATCAGTGGTGGAGATTGAATGGGACGATATGCGACAGGCTATTCCTGCGTTTGTGACTATGATTTTGATGCCGTTGACATACTCTATAGCTTATGGTTTGATCGGAGGAATCGGTACGTACATTGTTTTGCATCTTTGGGATTGGGGAGCGCTGTTTTTTCGCGGATTTGGGATCAAGAAAAGTTGCAAGTGTAATGAACAGAGCGATCATAGCGTTAATGAAAGTAGCCACACTGCGACGGGGATCGAAAATCACTTCAAGTTTAGATTGAATGTTTGAACAAAACATAAGTTTGTTGTATAATCTGTATTGATATCTGTTTTTGGTTTCCTATTTGTTGTGCATTTTGAGCAAGTAAATCTGTGTTTTCATCTGTATATATCGGTTTGTTTTCCCATAGTGTGTTTATTCATTTTGAGACTTTTGTGATTTATAAGCTCCAAGTCCATTTGTGACTATGATTTTAATACAATTAATATTACTCCCTCTGTACCCGTTTAAAGTCCTTATTTTCCTTTTTGGTATGTTCTATTTTAAGGTTCTTAGTTGTTTTATTTCTTAAATGGTAAAAGATGAATAGTGTTTTGGACATCTTTGTGATCATAAAGTTCATATATTACAAAAAAAAAACATCAATTACACATCTACTTTTCACCCACTTGCTTTATAAATGGACAATTATATCCTCCATACACTACTATTTTTTACTCAAATTTGTTTTGGTTCCTTAATAATAAGCGTGTAAAGTCAAACTAACTAACTAAGAAACCTTCAACCGGGACGGAGATAGTATTGTTTTCTCTTTGTGATTTATAATAAGCTCCAAGTCCATTAGGCTAAGTGGATAAACCCGAAACAAAAACCTTCTATGTTCCAACAAATAATTGTTTAGATTACAATTTAAATATCCAACAAAAAATTTGGGCCACTTTTAGCCCAATTTTTTTTTTTCGTATGTGTTTAGCCCAATAATTTTAATTATGCATCACATGAAAAATGTGTGCTCCACTTAGTCGAATGTACAAGTAAGTACTATTTGTTTAAGAACTGTTCATTATTCGGCCAAATTTGTCGCTGTCTCACTAAGCACGAAATAATAATGACAAAAACTTGTGTGAGGCGGTCTCACACACGTGAGACGGATGTTATTGAGAGAGTAATTGGTTTGCCCCCCTATGGGTGGGGTGAGGCAAGCCCATTTCCTCTCTCACCGAAACCCGTCTCATATGTGAGACCGTCTCACACAAGTATTCCTCAATAATAATTGTGATTATCTAACCATTAGTGCTCAATCAAGTTATCTGATGATAATGACATGTACTTACCTTATCAAGCTATCATCAACCAATAATTTACTAAAATAATTAAACTTAAGAAGATAGTGCATTTTAAAATGAAAAATGCCTTTTCATCATAGCTTGTTAGGTGAAAAATTGTCACAACTTTAACAAATAGAAATTATTATTGTTTCATTGGGATATGGGGAACATTTTTACATCATACTCCTTATGTCCCAAATAGATAGTCTTATTTTGACTATTTATGGTCAACAAAAATGATTTTTGACCAACCATTGGTAACGATCTAATAATTCTCGTGAAATTCTAAAATTTGTAATTGATAAATCATTAAGTTATATATCAATAACAATTATTAGAATTTTATTGTGATCATTAAATTGATACTAATGTTTAGTCAAAGTTTATTTTTGTTGATCATAAAAAATCAAAATGAAACTATTTTTCTGAGATAGATGGAGTATTACTTACTTTAACCAATAGTCCTTTCGTTTGAAATTCACAAAATCATGGGAACATTTTCCTAATTCTCATAAAAAAAAACGTGTTTTTAAAAGGTGGCTTTCGTTTGAAATTCACAAAATCTTGGGAACATTTTCCTAATTCTCATAAAAGAACGTGTTTTTAAAAGGTGGCTTTTTTGTAATAGCAATGCTAGGGGCACAAAATAAGCTCATAAAATCTTGCTTACAAAATGCGGTGGCGATATTTTATTGGTTGCGTTGATAATGGACCCGCCATACTCTAATTAAAAACACTAATTAAATCATTACACCTAAGATTTTGTAAGCATGGTTTTGTAACTTTTTTGTGCCCCTAGTATTATTCTTTTTGTAAATATGTGAAGCTTCTTTTAAAAACGTGCGGTGACATTTTTGTAAATAATCGGAACTTTTTAAACTGTTCGGGATATAATTTTCAAGCACATTTGAAGGTTATGGCTAAGAAACTTTCTGGATATCAACCTCAAAAAGTTCTGGACATCAATAATCAATCATTCTGAATATGATTTCGAGTATGTTAAGTTTAATGCCTTTGAAATTCAGTACGCCTAATTTAATGGGTTAAACTATCAAGTTCGTAATTCCGAGACAGAAGGAGTAAATTACAGAAATCTTATGCGCCCCCTTAAGGGTCTCGCATATCTTTTCTGAGATTCCACGTAAAAGAAGCTGCATCTCCGTTGGTATGAGCATAGGAGTTTAAAGGGCCTAGGACTTCTTGTATTGGCCAAATTCTTTTGCAGACTTTCATTAACCAATGGATAAGTCAATAAGGAATAAGATTCCTTATGATAATGAGATTAGATTTAGGCAATTTGGAGTATACGAAATATATGCTCCTTCCGTCCTAATTTTTTTGAGTTAGTAAGTTTGCTCAGTTTTACATAGAATAGAGAGATCAATAATTCTAGATCTACGGTTTGCGCAGTCAGGATTTTTGTGATCAAAATTCGTGCAAAATAGATTAGTGTGATATTGTGTAATTGTTTCTCCAGTGATAATAATATTCTCTCCCCTCCCTGTGGACGTAGCCAAGTTGGTGAACAACGTAAATCTGTGTTCTTGTGATTGCTCTATTTTCTCATCAAGTCTTGTTCAACTGCTCTAACAGAGAACATTTGAACAAGTTCATGGCCAACAAACATTCTGGATATCAAGTTCAAGAGATTCTGGATAGCCAGTTTTGGTGTTTTTGATAGCCAGTAAGCATTTTGAATAAACATTTAAGGCTGAAAAGAACCTTTGAGATTGATAGTCAGAACCTTTGAAACTGATAGACATAAAGTTTTTTCTGAAGAGAAATTTTGAGAGCAACAGATAGTCAGTGACGATGTTTAAGATCACCAGTTGATGTGTTACAAAGGTCCATATAGTGTGTTGAGGAGTGTCAGATGATGTTGATAGGTTTCAATTATTTACACGAATGCAATCGCGCGTTTTTTTTTTTTTAAAAAAACAAGTTTTTCCTACCACTAATAAAAACGCGTTTTTCATGAGATGAACTCTTTGAAATTAACCATCACACTTTCTTTTTTAAAAAATTCAAATAAAACAAGTCTTTGTTTTATGCAAATAAATAATACTCACTCTATCCCATAAAGATAGTCCACTTTTTTTCGTTGTTACTACGAGGGAACTTTGAGCAGTTATAAATGCTATTTATAATTATGTTAATGTGAATCAAAAAATTGATATTAATAGAATTTATAATGGTGTATCAAGAACAATTTCAAAATTTTTATTAGAATAATTAAAAGCAACCTTAATTATTACTCAAAGTTCCTTCGTAAAACCCATGAAAATAAGTAGACTATCATTCTGGGACAGAATGAGTATTAGTGCCTTTTTAACATAGTATCAGCAATACAAATACAAATAAAACACATTTTATAATTATTGATAAATCAAATGCGACTCTTTATATCGTGACAGGGGATTGATTAAACTTTAACATCTTGAAAGTGATATACTCCCTCCGTCCCAGAAAGATGGTCCACTTTTGATTTTTGATGGTCAATACAAGTGTACTTTGACTAAATATAAATGTCAATCTAACCTTCCTTGTGAAATTCTAAAACTTGTGATTGATTAATCATCATGTGATTTATCAATGACAAATTTTAAAATTTTATTGTGATGATTAGATTGATAAAATAATCTTTTATCAAACTTCACATGTGTTGACCATCAAAAATCTAAAGTGGACTATCTTTCTGGGACATGGAGAGTATAAAAGTTCAAACCCTTTGTTACGTTATGTTTTTTTAAATAAGTTCAAACCCTTTTAAGATCATGCACTTTAATTAAGACAGATTCATTTTCACACATCTTTAGATGAGTTAGGGGGCATTAGACTTTTCTACTACCTCCTCAAATTCATCTTTAGTTTTCACACTTTGTTTCTCCACATTAGCCTATTCTTGTAGAATGTTGTAGGCCATTTGACTTTATTTTTTTTCCTTTTACAATTATTATAAATAAAATGAATGAATTACTAGAAACTACGAGAAAAGATTAATCTTTTACGTGTCTAATGAAATGTCACTTTATTTTGATAACACGAAACTACTACCTCCGCCCCATTCTCAAAATGATCTTCTCATTTGTCATATTTCATTGTCCCAAAAAGTTATTTTCATTTCTACAATCTAGGCTTTAAAAGTGCACAACTAAAACATGGTTAGTGAGGCAAATATTCATATCCTTAAAAAGTTTGAATAGTCAAACAGGAAGATTATTTTGGGAAGGAGGGAGTATGAAATTATAGAATAGGAAATAAAGAATAATAAGAATAAAGAACTTATTTTGTTCTTGCCAAAAAAATGCTTTTAATTTTACTTTATCAACAAATAGAAGTCCTAAATAGAAAGAGCATGAACCCACAAGCAAACCAAAGGAGCCCATAGCACAGCTAGCATGATGGAGATGGGAAATTTGACACTTAAATATGGATAAGAATAATAATATGGGCACAAAAAAATCACAAAATCTTGCTCACAAAATGCTAAGTGTAATGATTTTATTGGTCTTTCTAATTAGAGTGTGGCGGGTTCATTATCGATGCAACCAATAAAATATCGCCACCTCATTGTGTGAGCAGGATTTTGTGATCTTATTTTGTGCCCCTAGCATTTCTCGATGGATAAATATTTTTGTCTTAACATTAATCGCTTTTTGATTATTTCATCAGCCACTTATTGTCATAAATAGAAAGAGTTTGAAGTTTGAACACATTTGCAAAACCAAAGGACCCATGCCCACTTTTTCTGTTTAAAAGATGTACCACAACTTTGACAGTATTTAAGAATAAAAATAAGGTTACATTTATACTATTAATAGTTACTACAATTTTTTCTTCCCAATTTGGTGTTTGTTTTATTGATGTTAAATCAAAATATAGAAAAATAGACTTAGATCAAAATCATTGTTATGTAAACCTTTTTCCTGTTATAAAATCATATAGAAAAGTTTTAGAATACTTAGATGTACGACACGATACGGAGTACAAAACTATAATCAGTTAGGAAAGACTTACTCAGCAGTACATAATTCAATGAATATGCATCTTATAAGAAGAAAACAATTTTTATTTTATTATCATACAAGCATTATATAAAGAGAAAAAACAACAATCCAATTGCAACACTGAAATCTTTACCTAATAAAAAGAAATAATTGGCACATCATTGTTTTCACTTTCATTTGTATCAAATGTATTTAACTATTTTTCCTTAATATTAAGGTATCTAAGTATCTACATCCAAATTGGCACCAATTTTTTTTTTTTTTAAAAAAATACTAAAGAATATTCCTTCTTGTTTTTGTTGTATTTTTTTTATATATTTTCTTTTTATAAAAAGCTAAATTATGGAATATATTTTTACTTTTTTTTTTAACAAAAAAAAAAAAAATACACAACGACAGACAAACTATGGGTAAATAATCAATTATTGGAATTTGTTATCTCCGGTTGATACACCAAACAATTAAGCTTTGGCCTCAATTTATCTTTCCACATCTGTTGACTTTGACTTGTTCCAACCTCACTCTCTCTTCTCTTTATCTCCACCACCACCAGCTCCGCCGTTAGCCGGTTAACCTCCACCACCAATGTGAAACTACCATTTTGCCCCTCTATCTTCAACCCCCAATCTTTCTTCCACGCAACCGTCAATCCCTCCGCCTTCGCCACCTCCTCTATTTTGCTAATCACTTTTTCCGGCGACTCATTCGACAAAAACCTCTCCCCTGATTCCCGGTGGTTGAATAGACCGGACAAATCCACGCCGGAGGAAAACGAGATTATATCGAAAGCGTTCAGATTATTCCCGGCGTCTTTCTCGTTATCCTTCAGGTCGAAATGCTCCTCGTGAAATTTAATCTCTTTGTATCCTTTTTTAAACCAAGGATCGGAGACGATCTCGTCGACGGTGATCCTCGTGACCGGATTCGTGTCAAGGAGGCGGGATAAAAACCGTTTTAGATCCGGTGACGTCCACTTCGGAACACGATATTCTCCTTTGTAGATTTTCCGGTACATAACCATTAAATTGGCGTCGTTGAACGGTAAATAACCGGCGTTGAGGACGTAGAGAACGATTCCGCAGGACCAGATATCAACCTTGGCCCCATCGTATCCTTTCTTCGCCAGAATCTCCGGCGCAACGTACGCCGGCGTCCCACAAAACGTGTGCAACATTCCGTCTTGCCGTACCTGTTCCGTCACCGCGCTCAGGCCGAAATCGGTCACTTTCAGGTCCCAATTTTCGTCGAGCAGCAAATTTTCCGGCTTCAGATCGCGGTGGAAGACGCCGCGTGAGTGGCAGTAACCAACGGCGGAGATCAGCTGTTGAAAGTACCGACGGCTGAGATCCTCGCTGAACCGCCCTTTCTCCACCTTGGTAAACAACTCACCGCCTTTCGCGAACTCCAAGACGAAGTAAATCTTCGTCTGCGTGGCCAACACCTCCAAAAGGCGTATAATATGCGGGTGGCGCAACCGGCTCAAGATAGAAATCTCCCGCTTAATATGCGCCGTGAGACCACCCTTAAGCACCTTCTGTTTACTAACAACCTTAATGGCGACGCTCTGGCCGGAGCGTATATTCCGCGCGTGGTACACCTTCGCGAATGCCCCATACCCTAGGAGCTTACCGACCTCGTATTTGTCGAACAAGTTAGTCGAGCCTGACGGCAAAACGTTGCCGTAATCATCTTCCACCCGCGGCATGTCGACGGACAATTCCGATACATTCACCAGTTCCGACGATTATCGGAATTCCTCAACTCTGAGAGAGATGATTCAGGGGGATATTTGACTTTGTTAGGAAAAGTTGGCAAGAAATGTGGAAGCTTGGCTTAGAATTGTGTTCAGAGTTGGATTTTGCTTTTGGGGAGGTTTTTGAGATGGAAAGTGAGAGATATGGAGGGGAAATTGTTTGAATAGAATTAGAGTTTAGGTTTGATTTGAATATATATTGGGTATTTTTGACGTTTGAGGAGTTGATTTATTTTCCCACCCTTAGTTTTGGTCAAACTCTATTGTCACCCTTAGGTTTGAAATTATTACTATAGTACAGGTATTTTTATTTTATTTTTTGTAATGAAAGGTTATAAATTTAAATGCTCAATGAAAATATTCACATCACACGGTGATATTTGTCCGAAACTTAAATGGTCAATAACCAAAAATCAGCCCAAGCCCTTTCAAGCACTTCTCTACCAAGTCATTGGACCTGCTCGGCCGAGTACCTCTTTTTCCACTTGCTCCGTTTTGATCAGCACGTGTGGCTCAACACATAACAACTCGGACTCACCTTGCTCGGCCGAGTGCCTGCTGTTTTGTCCCGAAATTACAAAATTTTCTCTGTTATTTAATCCTCTAACTTAGCGTCCTAAATTTAAAGGCATACCCAACACTTTGTTTTCTAGAACGCAAACAAAATGAAGGGAAGTAGTTCTCTATATTAACTTAGAGTTGACCCTTAAGGATGAGTGTGTTTTGGGGGAAACTAGTTCCTCCATAATTTATAAAAAGTCTTGTTTATAACCCTTCAACCCTAAACCCTATAAAAACAGGACTTTTTATAAGTTATGGAGGAACTAGTTTTCCCCAAAATTTCTCCTTATGGATTAGCATTGAGATTGTCTAGGACCGGAGAGATAAGTACTTTTGTCACAATATGCAAAGAGTTAATACTTGAGGTCCTTGTTTGAAAATTTGGTTAAAAGTTTAGGGGTGGAATGAATAACATGACCAGCCGCGTGTCCAGTTATGTGATGAAGGCGACGTTAATTTTGTTAAGGTTATTGATTGATTACGTATTTTTTTTTTTCTTAATCAACAGTGATGATGCTCCTTTTTGGAGCGAAATGACTAAATAGCCCATTGATTAAAGACCATATTTTCAATTTTTTTTAACTCAATTGTCATTTTTCATTTGTAAAATCAACCTGTTTCCTGGAATGGGGAAGGACAACTTTTTATTTCATGTTATGGAAATAACTTAGAATCAGTGATATTACTAGCATAAATAACGGGATGTATCTCTTTTCTATGTATGACTTACTATTTACATTCTAGTGACTACTACATGCTAAATAACTAGATGTATCTCTCTTCTATATATCATTTTTCGTAAGTTATTTTCCGTAAGTTAACTTACTGAAAATAAACGGAGCCTAATTGTACAAATTCTCCACCCAACTTAAATCATGCTAGGAGGTCGAAAATATTTTCAAGCATAAGTCATTTATAATCTATTTCTTGACTTGAAGAATTATTATGAGTAGTAGACTTTTAATGCCATCCTCTCCAGCTTTCAATGACTTAAATAATAATAATGAAATAAATGGACGGTTGATGAAGTCATCAACCAACAAAACGGACACACGTTCCTTGTCAAAACATGTATTTTATGCATTTTCACATATAACCACAACTATATTATAGATATTAAATAGTGACACGATTATATTTTAAATCAAGCATGAAAAGGACACCATAAATAAAATAAAATTTACGCGGGAGATTTGAAGATCTTCAAAAGCCATACTCCTTCCGTCCCATAACAATGGGCACACTTTGACTTTTTTGGTCAACTGAATCAATCTTTTACCATAATTTTATGAATATCTAAATATCTCTATGAAATTCTAAAATTTGTTATTGTTTTAGTATTAGAAATACTATCATTAACTATTTTTAGAATTGTATATAGATATCTATATATTCATAAAATTATGATCAAAGATTGACCCAATTAACAAAAAAAAGTCAAAGTGTGCCCATTGTTATGGGACGGAGTGAGTACATTGACTACCTAGTGCTCCTACAGAGTTTTGTAATTGTAACTCAAAGAGTTCTTATCTCCCTTTGTCCCGAAATAGTATTTTCATTTATCAGTTTTTATTATCTAAAAAAGTTTTTTTCAATTCTATAATTTGGGTTCCAATATGTATAAACACAACATGACTAGTGAAGTAAGTGTTTATATTTTCAAAATATTTGAATAGTCAAATGAGAAAATCAACAGAGGCAGTATGTTTCAATTTGTGTTACGCTTTTTTTCTTGAAGTATAATAATTTGATGAATAAGTAAACAAAAAATGAGCAAAAAAATAAAAATATGATTGGAAAAGAGTATTAATGTGACCAAGAAAAACATTTCGAAAAACCATAAATAGTTTATATATATATATATATATATATATATATATATATATATATAGAAAAAAAGTCTCTCTCACACTCTCTCTTATTTCTTTCACTTTTCTACATATGGTATTTCACCTTTAGAACAAACTCAATGCTTGAAGGGATCCAATCGTGCAAGTCTGCAACAATTTGTATAACGTGTAAATATGTTTCATGTTTATTGCAGGGGCGGACCTAGGAAGGCCCTTTCGGGAGCCGCGGCCCCCCGTTTGATTTTTTTTTTTTTTTTTTTATAAGTGCAATTTTTTGTAAAAGTTAAGGGTGTTAGTGCAATTTAGTAAACTTTGCCCCCCTTAGATGTAAAATAAAAATACACTAACATTTTTTTTGCCCCCTTATGCAATTTTGCCCCCTTTTATATAAAATCCTAGGTAATTTTCTTATATTGCAGGGTCGACCCCTAGATCTGGGGCCGGGTCAAAAAAACTCATCTCATGGATGAGAAGGGTAATGGCAGGTTCGCACAAAAGTCTTTGTCAAAGGAGAAAAAAAAAAAAAAGGTGGGGTGGTGGTGGGGGGGGGGGGGGGATGGCCTAACTTCCTGTCAATTACTCGGAATGGCCTAACTTGTAGGAAAGTTGAAAGGACACGGTCCACCCGGGCCTAGTAGATTTAAGTTAAGGAAAGGTATCCGTGGCCACCCACACGTACACACCGACGGACATCAACTCCAATTCAAACGAAACTTCCTATCAATTACTCGGAACAATGGTCCCCCATTGTACATTGTATTGAAAACAAATACTCCCTCCGCACTGGGCACAAAATGAGCTGTGAAAATTGAAAGATGAATAATATTAACTAATTATTGTGAGTGAGAAAAGTGAAGTAGAATAGAAAAAGTAAGGTAGAAATGGTAAGTTGATTGATGTAGTAGTAAGTATAAAAGTAAAGTAAAAAAAAAGAGAATGAATGGGAGGAATATTTAAAAAAATTGTCATTTTAGTAAAGTATGACTTATCAATGGGACGCAAAAATAAAATAAAATTGTGTACATAAAATAGTTATGGGACGGAAGGAAGGAGTATCCTACCTTAAATAAAAAAAAAAAAAAAAAAAAAAATCAACAAACTTAGGTCTACTGTCAGACCGCCCTAATTTCTGAGCTGCCCTAACAACGGTCACGAAAAGTAACCCATTTTTTTGTTCAAAAAAAAAAAAAAACAGTAACCCATTGTTATTTCAAATATTTTTCATTTCAAATTTAAGACTTTGGCAAACCACTCAATAATAATATTGGGTGTAATGGGCCTCTATAGGGATTTCGAACCGCTTGACTGAGCGATTAGTTCCACCTTTGTCCATTTAATGGTTTCGATTAGAGTCACCTCAATTTTTTTTCTTCGACAGATGAGATGTGTCCGAGTTCGGTAGGAGTCACAAAAAATTGAAATCATTTCAGACGCACAGATGATGAGGTCGCCTATATGGCCTTGATCAGAGCAGTTGGGTGGAGGGGTAAAGCTAATTTGAGTGGAGCGGATCTTGGCACGCCTCTATAGTCCATTGCGTATAATCAGTGGCTTAGTTTGAACCTTAAAAGCAAGAGTCAATCATCTTCTTTTGTTTACTACCACATCACATCCTTACTTTTGTAGGTCCAAAGACTTTGACAAACAAACAAATCATATTTTCTCCTCCCCCTAATCTATAAAATTCCTATCTTTAATCTATAAAATTGTTATTTTTTATTTGTTTTATTTTTAATCTATAAAGTCTTAAAATCAAAATATTTTAATATTTTCTAAATGGTGAAATTCATTTGTTATAATCACAACAACTTTCTACTTACTATTCTTTACTCAATTTCTCTTTCCCACTCACCTATCTACACTCACAATATATCACATTTTCAATCATTTTCTTATTTTTTTGCCAAGGCTTATTTTCGTAAATTAAAGAAAGACGGAGAGTATGTTTTTTTTTTTGTTTCTGTTTGTCTTCTTACCAATTTATTTATGCCGCTATCAAATTTTTTCATTTTTTTAGTCCAGAAAAAAATCCTCATATTAATGATGCCAATAAATCAATAACAAAATCACTTCTCTTGATATTTCTTATGGAAAGACAAATACAATGTTCATACATTACATACGAATTTGACAAATAACCTACTCGTTCCGCTTCGGAGTAAAAGTCTTACTTCTCTTTTGATACGCTCACATTAAGAGTTTGATTCCTTAAATGAAAATTGATGAATAGTGTCTGAGACTTTTGTCTTTATAGTGCTTGTACTATTAAAAAAAAACCATCGCTCTACCACTTTTTATTCACTTGCATAATAAATAATGAAAGTTTAGATAGCTAGAAAGATCAATAAAACAGAGACGTGGTGTGAGTTAGAGTGAGAACACACAACCAGTCACACCACAACACACACAACGGAATGTAAACAACTAAAGATTAGAAATAACACTTATCTCCAGTAAAGAACTGAAGACAATAAACCTCTTCTATTAAGAAATGGATATGACTGAGCTTACAACAGAGTTTCTTAAGAGAAGAACTAAAATCACTCAAGAATACTAACTCTCAACAAGTTGTATTCTACTAAAATTACTAAACCTCACAAAAATGATTCTATAAAGAAAATACTTTCTAAAGTCTAAAATCCGTATTGAGATCATCAGCCGGTCTTGGTATATATACACGGCAAGTATCTCCATTTGATTTGACAATCATTATCTCGAAGATCTTAAGATAAACTTCAACAAATTCCTTTCCTTATGTGAGCCAATCATAGTTATTGGGAGATCCCTACAAAAACTCTAAAGATATACACTACACAAACTAATTAATAGGTTAGTAAAAAAGAAAGTAACAAATCCAAACTCAAAATACTAAAATAAAATTTAAACGATTAAGGATGTGTGCCAAGCCACACTTTCAAATAATATTTTGGACAATTATACATCACTTGTATTATTTACTCATCTTTTTCAAATGTGGCTCATCTAAGATGTTTTGAACTTGTTCTTGATAGATAGCCAATTTGCCATGCACCTTTACGTTTTCAAAATTCATGCGAATCTTTATTGTTTTTTGTTTTGCTAGATAATTATCTCTCACTCCCTCTGTCTCCAAAAGATAGTTAAATTTTAATTTTTTTATAGTCAACAAAAATAAACTTTGACCAAATATTAGTGTCAATTTAATAATCACAATGAAATCCTAAAAATTGTTATCGATAAATCACTTAATAATTTATCAATTACAAATTTTAGAATTTCACTAGAATGATTAGATTGTCACCAATGGTTGGTCAAAGATCATTTTTTTGTCCATAAAAAGTCAAAATGAGACCATCTTTCTAGGACAGAGTGAGTATTTATTAAAGAGAAAAACATGGACTAGTGTATAGACTTGAGAAGCTACTTCCCTTGACACCAATTGGTTTTAAAATGAAAGCTCCAACATAGTCAGTTGCCGGCTAAGTCCAGCCCATGCTCACACTTGGGTTCTTCCTACTTGTTACACATCTCTAATTCTAAGATGGCTACTCCTTTCAAAGCCAAACTTTGTATCAGAGCCACTGATCTATAGTGGCCTGATTGCTTCTGCTGCTTCAACATGGGCCCTGTGTCACCTCTTCTACAAAGTCCATTATACGTGCTTGCCCAATGGCCCACGATATTGCTCCACGCCACCCAATAACTAAGTCCAAGTTGTAAGTCTTGGCAAAGCCCAGCTACACGTGAGGGGGCGCGTTAGACAGTTATCCCACATCTCCTAAAGTGAGAAACATTGACCGATATATTGACTTGAGGAGCTACTCCCTTTAACACCAATTAGTTTTAAGGTGAAACCTCCAACATATATATTCCATTCCCGGCCCAAACCGACCCATACACTCACACTTGGGTCTCTCCCTATTTCTCACCCATCTCTAATTCTAAGACATTTCTTATGAACTAAAAAAGAAAGGAAGATGTTCTTATTATATTAGTTTTCACGTTAATTTTGTATATTACAAATTCATGAATCTATTTGTGATAAACAAATCATATTTGCATTTTCATTAAAATTACAAGTAGTTCAAGGATTGTACAAATAACGTTAATAAAACCAGAATTTTAGGTGTAAATGCTACAGAGTCATTAAAATATAGGCCGTATGTTTTGAATCGTTTCAATTGGCCCAAAAGGCTTTCTTATTTCATGCTGTCAAAGGCCCTAAATGTTTTTATTTTTTTTCTGAACAAAAAAAGGCCCTAAATGTTTGTTCCCTTAAATAATGCAGGCCTAAATGTTACTCGCTCGGGATGAATCTGAGCCGAATTGGTGCAACAGCGATGGCATGGTAGGGATGTGTAGGAGCCAAAGTGCTTGTATAATTGGCGTTTTGGAAGTTCGGAGATATCAAGGCTTATTTAAGCGCGTGATGTGGTCGCATAGGCGAAGAGGCGATAGAGGCCTCGTGCGACTGCATTATACGACCTAAATATTTTGATACATTGAGATTGAGAGATGGGTAAATATAAAGTCACAAAAAAGTTCACAAAATTTGGCTTACAAAATGAGGTGTCATGATTTCTATTGGTGCTTTTAATTAGAGTGTGCCGGGTCCACAACTGATGCATCTAATAAAATATCGCCACCTCATTTTGTAAACTTTTTTTGTGCCCCTAGCATTGCCCTTGAGAGATACTTTGGTTTACATGTTAATGTTTTTAATCAATTTGAATCTTAGATAGACGGGGTATATGCAAGAAAGTAACCGAATCTGATTAGTATTGTGTGATATGTTCTAGTGATTTATGTTGAAAATGGTATTGGAAAAACATGGTTTGACCAAGTTTTGACCTAAATTCCAAATGGGTTTAATTTTATATTAAACAAATTAAGTTGCAAAATTAAAATCTACATTTAGTGTATAATAGGAAAATGCATTTATTTTCTCAAACCCATTTAGTGAATGAGAAATTAATGGCTAAAGAGTGCAACTTGATAATGGTAAATGAAGAGTTTATGGGATATGGAAATCCATATCCCACATTGGATAGAAAAGGGAAATGATGAGAGTATTTAATATAAGACAATGATACACACAGTGAAAACTTAAAGGGAAAGCTCATAGTGAAAGACTCTAATCCGTTGGATGAGTTTTTAGCAGTGGGGTCCACAAAGATTTATTACAATCCAACGGATTACAGAGTTTCGCTGTGAGTTTTCTCTTTGAGTTTTTACTATACATATCATTATCCTTTAATATAACTCATCTAAAGAAGTACTAATCAAATGTGAGCTTCCAACCATGCAAGCTAGTAGGTCCATTGGGCCAAGCATGCTAGCTAGTGGTCAAGTGGGTTAATTTTGAGCTAGCTCAAAATTGACCCATGATTCGGATAGGTTGACTCGGTTCAGTCAAGTCGGTGTGTAACGCCCGTCCTAATTCTTGTTAAATTCTTGACTTGCTTGTTAAATTCTTGACTAGCATATTTATATGTTAATTTATTTGAGTTAATTATTTAACTACTTTAGAAAATTAAGGTGGTTAAATGTCAAAGTTGAAAGTTTAGGGGCCTTTTTGTCAAAGTTAAAACTTGAGGGGCCTAGTTGCAATTCTTGGAAAGTTCCAAGTATATAATGTTTGTTTGCCTGAGAAAGGCAATTCATTTCTCAAACTTTCTCGTTGTTTCTCTCTGTTTCACGGAGGGAGTTTAATTTTACCTTATTCTCGACTCCTCGTGATTAATTATCCCTCTATTCGTGATTCCGGTCCCGGATAAATATTCGTGGCGTTGAATAGAGCGTTCCAGGCCGATCAGAAATTAATTTGGGTCAACTTGATTTTTGAGTAGGTAAGCTATTGACTCCCCATTACTTGTAATAACATGCATATATGTTATTCCCGCTACTTGTTCTTGTTAAAATTGTGTTTTGAGCAATTTTCGTGATACTTGTAAATTTAGGACGAAGGGAGTATAAATCCTCTGTGTAAGAAATAAAGAGTAACTTTAAAATAATAGTTTGTGCATGTTATGCACTTTTGGGATGTGTTAAATTGTTAGTAGAAAATTATACTCCTATTCGTGAGACGGTAAAATAGTAACTTGATTTAAATATTATTAGAAAAATTGTACTATTATTTGTGGTACGGGAAAATGAATGGAAGTATCCCTAAATGTTTATAGTAGTATATTATAAAATTGTAAATATACTTTTGGGGACGGTGAAATATTTAATTGGAATAAAAGGAAATTGTCCTATTATTTATGGGACGGTAAAAGAAATGAATTGAGCTTGAAATAGTGTCTTGGGTATTGCCTAAGGGTTAGTAAAAGTATACTCCTACGCTTGGGACGGAGAATTCTAAGCCTGGGAAAGAAATTGAGTGTTGCTGAAAATTGTATCAGGTGCCCGCCTGGTGGTCCTCCAGGCGCCCGCCCTTTTCAACAGAAGTTTTGGGTTTTAAAAGTGTTCTAACGAGCGCCCGCCCGGTCTACCATAGGCGCCCGCCCGGTTCCCTGTTCCAACCAAAGTGTTTTAAATCTAAATTAAATTGAAAGCTTATCCCTCCTAAGGCATATAGCCTTAAGATAAGATGTCCTAGCAAGTGTTGTGACACCTTAGGGGTATCAGAAGTGAGTCTTGAACATGATTACTCATTAAATTAAAATGAGAACTTGAGTATAAAATGAAGAACTCTTCTTTATGTCTTGAAAGTGCTATGAACAAGCACTTATGTGTTATGCTTGTCTTGGAACCTATGCTTGTGCACCTAGAGGGCACCAAATTAGTGTCTTGAGCTCGAATATCCTATGTAGGGGATTATGAACTTGTAAGTATGAGTTGTATAGCTCATTTACTTAAATTGAACTCGAAGTATTCTTGGTCTAGGTTTAGGGTACTACCCTAGATGGCCTAGATGAGTGTTGTAGAACACTCTAGTATTGAAAAATAGTCCCTTTGTGAACAAATGAAATGTAGACTTGAACCATAATTAAATGATAATTTGAGTATAAGAGTAGTAACTCTCTTTTATGTGTCTTGAAGTTAATGTTTGTGTACCTTAGGGGCACCAACTAATGTCTTGAGCTTGACTGTCCTAAGAAAAAGATTGGAAATTAATTCGTGAAAGATGTATAATTCATCTTCCTAGCTTGAAATTGAAGTATAAGATAATTAACTCTTGTACATGTTTAACCATCCAAAGAAATGGATTGAGAACTTGGATATAAGATGATAAAATCTTGTATATGTCTTGAATGTCCTGAATGTCTTGAATGTCTTGAATGTCTTAAGCTGAGACAGTAACTTGAAGTATAAGACAATAAAATCTTGTACATGACTTGAACATCCAAATAATTGGATTAAGACTTGAATATAAGATTATAAAATCTTGTACGTGCCTTGACACCAATATATGTGTATGGTAATAAACTTGAAAGATCCTTGATGTGTATATGCAAATCTTGCATATAGTTACTTGATAGAATGTGGCTTCTTGATTACTTGATACATGGTATGAATAACCGAAAGAGTTGGGATATGGGATTAGATAGAGAATAATTAACTCTACTATACATTTGAATTTGATACGTGTATATTGGAAGTGCTATGAATAAACACTAAAGTGCTAGTGATCGGTTTTAATCGTGTATATGCTCATTGAAGTATATAAAGAATAAAGAAGATATCTTGTCTTGAAATGGGTTCCTAAAGAAAATAGGGACTAGTGTAATATGAAGATAATTCATATAATCGTGAATACTACGATTTAAGTTAATAAGAATAACTACAGAACACAATATGTGTTGGAAAATGTATTCGATTACTAACGATACATATACGTGAGATATGACTGTGACTAGGTATGATGTGACCTATTCTACGTATTTAGAGTATAATGTATTGAGCTCTATTTGATAGTAAGGGTATCGTGATAGTCACTTTAATGTGTTAAACGTGATATGAATATGTACGTGCAAACTTGGCATGTGACAAAGTGATATATAATGATATACCCTACTACTTGTTTGAGGTCTGTTATTAATAGACTCTAACTTGGATTGACCGTGTTATATGGACACTCTACGTGCCATTGTTAGATTGATTTGTCTTCGCAATGATTGCGTACGTGTACTTGTATTCTCGTGAGCACATGATACATGATTACATGGTGCATATTCTCGTGAGCACATGATACATGATTACATGGTGCATATTCTCGTGAGCACATGATACATGATTACATGGTGCATAAAGACTGGTCCACTAATATGGGACTTAGTTCTATTCTCGTAGTTCAAGTAACATCTACTTGTGCATTCTCGTGTGAGTCCAGCTGGCTTATTTGGTTCAGAGGGGTGTATAGGTTCACGCTTATTGCAAGGGCTGGGGCATAAGTGAATGCTAAACTCGTGAACACCTCGTGAATCTTGTTCTTGTGAATGACACTGGTTACCGAGTCTTCTTATATACTGCATAGCAGTCTCTTGATCTTGATCGTGGTTGTCATCAGCTATACAAGCATCGACAACAATGGTATTCTTGGGAGAAATAAGGAAGGATTCAGGTAATGATACGTGATAGGCCTATGTGCATCTTGGTGAGTTGGTCTAGCCTCTCACACTACTTGACTACTTGTTACCTGATCATATTTGAGCTTGATTACTTGTTGAGTTGGCTTAGCCTCTCCTATACTTGTTACTTGATGATACTTGATATATGATTACTTGAGTATCTATTTGAATTGCATGATAACATGTCATGTAGTTGCATGTTAATAGCTTACTGAGATTTATCTTACCCTTTATTTGTTTCCCCCCCAGGAAAGCAGGGGATAGTACGCAGTGAGGCTCGACATAGCTGGGAACGTACTTCGCAGGATGTTCTTGTTTGAGACTAGTGTCCTTTTTCACTTTGGTAAGGACGATGTTGTTTGAGTTGTTAAACTCAGGGCTTGTTGGGGTAGACTTGTGTAGTACTTGTTGTCTCTAGACATCTCTTGATGCCAGATTATGTGCTAGGCATGTCTTCCGCTGTATGTAACCATGTTTGGTTTTAATTATCTTGGTCTAGAACTCGTTGTGAGCTATCTTAGCTCCTTACTCTTGAGTATATATATCATGTAAGTTTGTTTCTAACAGGTATTGTTTATGTTTCCCGTTAGTTTCTTGTTTCTTGTTAGTTACGCGCACCAGGTTCGAGGTTCTATTAGGGGATCCCGGGACTTGGGGCATGTCAGTTTGGTATCAGAGCTATGGTTTAGCTCTAAGCCTAGATAGGATCTATGGCCTAGGTTGGGTTAGTCTTGGGTGTGCTACCGACGTCGAGTGCTTCGTTACTTGTTGTTATACCAGGCATAGGACTGGTGTTGATAGTGTTCCCCACTAGATGGTTTGAGAATCGAGAGCGCGATTCTTTAAAGACTTAGGCGTATCTATCTTGTCTAGTGGACATGGTTTCGTGCTATATATGCATGCTTGTCCTTATCTCGTGAATTACGTGGAAGTGTATTCTCTAGTAAGAGACTACATGCTTGATATCGTTATGTATAAGAGCTTGATAGAAGTGTGGGTGATAACACCCTATACGTTCTATGTTAACTTGGTCATGTTACCTAGATGGGACATTGATGTGATACCTATTATGGCTTAGCTCTTACGTGTTATGATTTGGCTTTCTATATGTTATGCCATTCTTGTTTGCCATAATAGATGGTGAATAGTTCTATGCTAGTATGCTTGACTATTTTTATGAGCATGATATAATTATGTATAATATTCATGTTCTGCATTGAAAGTTCGAACAGTGTTATCGAGATTGTACTGGGTATTTAACTTATGTGATTGACAGTGGAATTTCTACACCAAACCAGATGGATGTATCCATTCTTGATGAGATCTCAGTTATCATTTCTACTGAGTAATACATGTTACTTGATGAGAAACTTGGATTATCTTGAGTTGTTACAGTGCGAATACAGTGCTGACATCTGGATTAATGTTCTTGACCTCGATTGAGTTAAAAGAGTTGAAGATTCAACTTGAGAAATTTCTTGATAGAGGATATATTTATTTTGAAGAGGGTTTACTTCAGACATCTTTGTTGACCTATTAGTGGAAACAACCAAGGTACGCGTGTTCTTGAGATTTTCTTGATCTTGTTAGAGATTCATTAATGAATTTCGAAGGCAGCTCTATCGTTAATTATTTGACACCGAGAGCTACACCTTTTCGATGGATTGATAAACGTGAAGTCAATTTTAAATAAATGAAATGACACCACGACTTCAGTATTTGAGATTGCCTAGTGGATTTGACTAGTATTACAGTGATCTGGAGGATATGACCAGTTCTATTATTTTAGTGGATATGTCAAGTTTCACCAATTTAGTGGATTGACTAATCGAGTCTGCTTGACTTTATGTGTTTCGATGTTATAATTGATACATCTGGATTGCATAGAATATTTGTGAGCATACGTGTAATATCTATTTGTGAGTATATGTGTATAGTCTTGATGCTCTTGAGTTCTATTTTTGATTATATATGTTATAATCTTGATCAGTAAAATTCGAGGACGAATTTTCTTTAAGGAGGGGAGGATGTAACGCCCGTCCTAATTCTTGTTAAATTCTTGACTTGCTTGTTAAATTCTTGACTAGCATATTTATATGTTATTTTATTTGAGTTAATTATTTAACTACTTTAGAAAATTAAAGTGGTTAAATGTCAAAGTTGAAAGTTTAGGGGCCTTTTTGTCAAAGTTAGAACTTGAGGGGCCTAGTTGCAATTCTTGGAAAGTTCCAAGTATATAATGTTTGTTTGCCTGAGAAAGGCAATTCATTTCTCAAACTTTCTTGTTGTTTCTCTCTGTTTCACGAAGGGAGTTCAATTTTACCCTATTCTCGACTCCTCGCGATTAATTATCCATCTGTTCGTGATTCCGATCCAGGATAAATATTCGTGGCGTTGAATAGAGCGTTCCAGGCCGATCAGAAATTAATTTGGGTCAACTTGATTTTTGACTAGGTAAGCTATTGACTCCCCCTTACTTGTAATAACATGCATATATGTTATTCCCGCTACTTGTTCTTGTTAAAATTGTGTTTTGAGCAATTTTCATGATACTTGTAAATTTGGGACGAAGGGAGTATAAATCCTCTGTGTAAGAAATAAAGAGTAACTTGAAAATAATAGTTTGCGCATGTTATGCACTTTTGGGATGTGTTAAATTGTTAGTAGAAAATTATACTCCTATTCGTGAGACGGTAAAATAGTAACTTGACTTAAATATTATTAGAAAAATTGTACTATTATTTGTGGTACGGGAAAATGAATGGAAGTATCCCTAAATGTTTATAGTAGTATATTATAAAATTGTACTTATACTTTTGGGGACGGTGAAATATTTAATTGGAATAAAAGGAAATTGTCCTATTATTTATGGGACGGTAAAAGAAATGAATTGAGCTTGAAATAGTGTCTTGGGTATTGCCTAAGGGTTAGTAAAATTATACTCCTACGCTTGGGACGGAGAATTCTAAGCCTGGGAAAGAAATTGAGTGTTGCTGAAAATTGTATCAGGTGCCCGCCTGGTGGTCCTCCAGGCGCCCGCCCTTTTCAACAGAAGTTTTGGGTTTTAAAAGTGTTCTAACGAGCGCCCGCCCGGTCTACCATAGGCGCCCGCCCGGTCCCCTGTTCCAACCAAAGTGTTTTAAATCTAAATTAAATTGAAAGCTTATCCCTCCTAAGGCATATAGCCTTAAGATAAGATGTCCTAGCAAGTGTTGTGACACCTTAGGGGTATCAGAAGTGAGTCTTGAACATGATTACTCATTAAATTAAAATGAGAACTTGAGTATAAAAGGAAGAACTCTTCTTTATGTCTTGAAAGTGCTATGAACAAGCACTTATGTGTTATGCTTGTCTTGGAACCTATGCTTGTGCACCTAGAGGGCACCAAATTAGTGTCTTGAGCTCGAATATCCTATGTAGGGGATTATGAACTTGTAAGTATGAGTTGTATAGCTCATTTACTTAAATTGAACTCGAAGTATTCTTGGTCTAGGTTTAGGGTACTTGTTGGTCCCTAAAGGGGCAACAAGGGTGTGAAAATCGCTAGAGGGGGGGGGGGTGAATAGCGTTTTAAAATTCTTTTCAAACCCTTTTGCAATTCAATGGCGGATGCGCACAACTCTTATTTTGGCCAAGTATAGCGCGCAGCAAGAGTGTGAAATGCACAGCGGAAATTTAAAGCAGCTCTGCGCAGGGTATACTGCGCAGAGATAAAAAACGCACGCGCTAAGTATGAGGCTAAAGAGTGGCGCAAAAAGGGATTCTAAGGCAAATGAGCAATAACAATTATAGCATCAAAGAGTGGCAATCTGAAAGATCAAACAAAGCAGTTCATAAAAGGTTAAGCAGGGAATATGCAATAAGTAATGAACACGGTATTTGGAGAGGTTCGATCGATGAAAGATCTACATCCTCTACCAAGATGGTTAGTCTTGGATTTCTAATGGAGATCTTATTATATGAGAGAGTATTACAAATTACAACATTTGAGCTCAATACTAACTCAAGATCTATTATCTATGAAGAACAAATCCTAGACTAAACCGGTGTATCTCAAGAAGTTAGATAAAAAAGGATCAAGGCTTCAAGAGGTGTGTGTGTGACAGAAATTCTGGGCTCTATGAATATGAAAGATGAAGAGCACCAAGAATTCTGGTGATATAGGCTTTGTGATATGAGCAGGAGTTTTGAAGGTTTGAAGATCTTGAAGGCTGTTCTAAAGAATCTGGAAAAACTAAGCAGCAGACTTCAGATCTTCATGGTTTCTCAGTGAAGCATGAAACTCGAGCTCTGAAGCATAATGTCCAACAAGAGGAGCTTGATCAAAGAAGATGATCAAGGGCCAATGAAAAGGGCTGAATCAAAAAGGCAGCTTTAAAGGCAGCTTGGAAATGAAGATGAGCAGGCTATTTATAGCAGAGAGCCTAAAACTAGCCGTTGGTGCTCTGAGCAAGGACGATGAGCTGGCACAACAGGATTGGTGCGCAGGTGTCCTTTATAGCCGTTGGGGCTCTGATCAAAGATGATGACCTGGCACAATATGATTGGTGCGCAGGTGATTTAGAGCCGTTGGAGACTGAGCATGGAGACCAAATTCAAACGCTTCATCTGGAAGGTTGACAGCTGTCTCCATTTGAAATATTATGTTTGAGCGCATCTCCACCGTTGGCTATGCTGAGTGTGCAGGATTTGTCGTTTGTGCACACCTCAGCTTTTTAATAAGCGTGCATCTTCTAAGCGTTTTCCAAACTTTCTAGAATGTGAGATCAGGAGATGAGGAACTTGACCAAGGTTGAGTCCGCGCACAAAAGGCATGCGCATTGCCGGCGCGCATGGATTCAGCGCATGAGCAGCATGCGCACCATGCTTGGTCACAAAAATATCTCTTTGGAGTTTAGGAAATAAGATCTTAAAAACTGAGCAGGGTCAAGGGATGCGCAATATATCTATGCGCAGTGGCGACCTGCGCAGAGAATATCCTGCGCAGTGAAACGAATCCTGCTTAGGAAATCTTCGATCTTTAAAGCTTCAAGCCCTATAATCTAAGCCTATACTATAAAAAGGACTTAGCTAAAAAATGAAGTTATAAACTTCCTTACATGAGGTCCTAAAGTCCATAAAAATATTCATAGGTGATGGTATCAATTAATTCTAACAAATGTAGGAGGGTTAAGTGATAAGCATACCCAACAATATCCCCCTAAATGATTGATGCCATTACCTACTATAGCAAAGGCAATTCATTGTACTTGATAATAACATGTCCATAAAAATGTGAATGGTAAATCATGCCTCAAGTTAATGCACACACTAGCCAGTGCTATAGATTTCTAATCTATCCAAAAGATTAAAAACTTACAAGATAGGAAAGATAGAAATGTCATTCAGAGCATACAAATAATGTGAGATGAAGTTTGAGTATGCGTTTAAACTGAATGTTTAAACATCATGCGTAGAAAATATGAGCAGTAAAGATTATGCGCATGAGTTTAAGTAATAATGCATTCAATGTTCCACAAACGAATGATTTGAATTGAACAAGGTTTTTGTGAAAGCTTTATGATGCAATCTTCTCATTAAAACTTTGAAGGATTGACTGTTACAGATTACAAGTTTTAATCGAGGAAAAACAAAAGAGAAGTGCGCACAAAAACAAAAGCGCACTAAATGAAAGCGCATAAAAAAATATATTGCGCAAACGAGATTTAAAAAGTCAAAAAGAAAAACAAAATACTTACAAAGGAAATCTAATCTATGTTGATCCGTTGCAGGGCTTCGCGCATCTCATTCTGAAGACCGTTGAACTTGTTCATGAGTTCCACCTTTAAGTTTTTGAAATTTGTCCTGGAACTCCACAGCTTTTCCAACATAAGTGCTCATTCCTCTGCGCATATCAGCATTGTCATCCACTAGCTCTCTGAACCTTGCTCTGCTGTCCGTCAGGATGGCAGTTTGCGTAGCTTCTAATCTTGAATCGGTATGGAGGCGCTGAGTGTTGACGCTTGCTTGAATGTCTAACATTGCATAGTCAAATTTGTCGTTGAACGCCACGGAAAAGTCTGTCAAGGACTTAGCAATGCATTGACGCACATCTTCAATATTATGCGCAGAGCCTCCTTGTTCAATCTTCTCTATCTGAGCCTCCATCTGAGCTTGAAGGTCATCAAATCCTCTATGTAACCCATCTGTAAGGGTTGTCTTGAGCTTTTTCAGAATGTCCCTGAGTCCACCATCAAGCACTCCAAAGGTGCACACATTTTTGAGTTGTGCGCTGACATTTTCAAGCTGAGCGCTGATGGATTTCAGGGAGTCCAGGATAAGATGTTCCAAAGTGATAGGAACTTTTTCTTGCGCAGGCTCAGATGGACTTGCCTTTGCTTTAGCACTCTCCGTGCTTTCCTTTGCCTTTGCTTCTTCTTTGGCAGCTTTCTCCCCCTTAATTGTATCAATCTCCAAACGCTGCATATCAAGACGATATAATAAAGCAGTTTGAGCAGTAAGGAGTTGATTAAGCTGCAGCTGCGTAGCGACTTGATTCGCTTGAACGGAATGCAAGCTCTGCACGATCTGGCGCAGATCAGCTGAAGAGGTAGGAGGAGTCTCAGGGGCTGAAGATGGAGATTGAACTGGAGAAGAATCACTGCTGTCGGTGGCTGCGGAACTAGTGCGGCGCTTCTTCAATCCTTTGGCGCTGCTGCGCACCTTCTGCTTGAGACGAGAAGAGGTATGTGCGATATCAGCACTGGGGATGGCTTCTTGAGAGGCTATGTGCATTTGCTCCCCCTCAACAGCATCATCATCTGAATCACCACGGAAAGCAGACTTGCGCTTCGTAGTGGTTGGCTTTGAGGGAGCAGGCGCTGGAATGCTGGTAGGATCTGCCTCTTTGATAGAAATCCCTTTGGTGGATTGAACCAAAGGAATATCCTTGAGCTTTTTGCTACTGGGCGGAGCAATGCCCTACCCCTTGCGATTGTACGCTTCTTCTGCGGTCTCTTGCGCAGCATCTGTTGAAGATCTTCCTGCACTCTTCTTGGATTTGACCACGGGAATTGGGCCTATCCAGGGTTCCTTGTTGGGAGCTGCATCAGACAGCCAGATTTCATAGTAATCGGCGTTGCCTATCTCACTGCGCAAATTCTGAAGGTGTATTCTAGAATAGTACTTTGCGTCGCAAGACTGCTTCTTGATAGACTTTTCTTCAACATAGGTGGCCAATTCACCATAAGTCAATAGGAGTTTGGTTAGCAGTCTGCAGTGAGTTCAGTACTTGGTCTTCCCTGCCTTCAGCTTCTTCTCATAGCTTGTTATCCCCTTCACAATCTCATTGAATATTATCTGCGGCCAGTCTAGTTGATCTTCGTTGAAGATGGCTGCGCAGTATTCCCACTGGTTAGAGATGAAATGTCCATTATTTCCATTCTTGAAGTTGAGGGAGTCTCCAATTAGGGTGCATAGGTGATACATCACCTCACCAAATTCCTTTCTATTATACAATGGCCATTTCTTGTTGAGGGAAGAAACGCCAATGAGCTTCTGTGCAAGCGCATTTTGATGGGCCTCGTCATAGTTGACTGAAGAACTATCAACATTGAAGTTTAGGAGGCTGCGAATGTGATTGGGGTGAACCATTATATCACAGCGCTGAACGGTGGCCATGATCATTTCAGTTGTCTTGCCTTCAAGTTGTGCAGGAATAACTCTTGCTGTCTTGAAGAATTCATCTAACAGTGCAGGCACTATGAAGGATTGCTCAAGAGTGAATAATGGAAGAATGCCGGAGGTGCTGAGAAGATGAAGCAGATGACGACCAATCGCATCTAAAGAGAGATCTGCCTGAATGAGTTCCCAACCCAGAATGAAGTAAACGTGTCCCTGCGTAAAACAATAGATAGAATTAGACAGTCTATTGCTTATGGAGCTGTACACATATGCAAGGAATGCAGATATACCTTGGCACAAGTTCCATGATAAACAAAATTATGCGCAGAAAATAGGAAGAGGGTGCGCATGAAATAAGAATGCATACGCAGAGTGATCGTGCGCACAGAAAATAAATATAGTAAAGACGTGTGCGCAGAGAAATTGATACACCTATATACGCAGAAAGCTATGCGCAGGAAACTGTGCGCAGAGCACAAAGATGGGAGGGGTGAAAAAATAGACTAAATAAAATAATAAAAAATATTAAAGAACATGAACACCCAAGAACACAGAAAAACAAAAGTTGACAAAAATCAACAAAAAATACATCGAAATGACGGCGTGAACAGGACGAAGTCAACCATGTAGAAAGTATGGTCAACGACGTAAAAACAAACACAGAAATTCAGAAAAACGGTTCGCCTGCTAAGGAAGTTACGAAGCACAGAAATTGACGAAAAACATATGTAACGACCATTGATCATGAAATAAACTACATGAAAGAATAGATCAGGAAAATACGAACACAACACAACGATCGATTTCAAAAATGATCAGTAAATAAGGGAGAAATCGAAAAAGGGAGTCTTGAGACTTCCAAGAACAACAATGTCGGGAAAAAGAAGTTATAGTAAAACATACCATGTCTTTGACGGTGGGATGCCTTGATTGTCGTTCTACTTCTTCTTCTTGAGAGTTTCCAGAGTGCGAAGAAGAGTCGGAGATGATGATTTCTGGTTGAGTTTTGGTTTTCTTAGGCGCCATTGAAATGGTTTGAGAGAAGAAAGATTTAGGTTGAAGATAAAGAACAGGAGATGAAAAAAATAGAGGGTTTAGAGCAGAGGTTAGAAAGAGAGAAAATTTAGAGGGAAGAGAGAGATAGAGAGAGAAACGGTTTAAGTAGGGAAGGAGATGTTAGGCGCACGACAGCTAATAAAAGTTGAGAAAATGTGCAGTGGCGCAGGATAGCAATACCACGTGTCACAAAAGGGAACGCGCGTGCGCAGGCCTATGCGCGCGTGTGTGTGTGAAGTTCTAAGCCGGTCACTGTCAAGTAGACTTCCTCATAAATGGTGAGTCAGTGAAACGACGGGCGCACGTTAGCAGGGTGACGTGGCCGAATGGGGAATGCGCTTGCGCAGTCTTTGCGCACGCGTGTGTCAGCGAAAAAGAGGCTGACGGCTGTCGCATCACCTTCCTCATTAAATAGTGAGCAGGCATACGAAAGCAGGCGCTGTCACAATCGCAGTTTGCATTAAATGACAATGGGACATGCGCAAGGGTAAAAAGGTAATTTCCCAAGAAAGTTCAAAAATTAAAAGCGCGGGAAAATTTGAATTACACAAGTACCCTTGTGACTCAGCGTTGACTTTTCAGTCAAGGACCTATGTGAAAAATCTAATGAATAGAACACTTACCTGCAGTCCACGATGATTTGCGCATGCATAGTTATGCGCAGCGCATTGATAGCGCAGAGATTCTGTAAATCTCAGAACTGTTGTTTCATGCGGTCCATGATGATTTGCGCATGGATTGTCATGCGCAGCGCATTGATAGCGCAGAGATTTCATAAATCTCAGAACTGTTGTTTCATGTGCAGACAGTTGTTTGCGCAGGTGTTGCACAGGGCGCATGAAACTTAACCTATTTTGCACACCATTTTTCCTTTCAAGAGATCACTTGTTAATTCTTGAGGAGATGATATTAGATGTTGATGAGCTAGGTAATAGTGCTTGGCAGGATTGAAAACTGCTATGGTGGACATATTATCGCAGAGAATTGGATAATTCTCATCATGAATCCCATAGTCCACAGGTTGTTGCTTCAGCCATAAGATTTGGCAGCAGCAGTTTTCAACAGCAATATATTCTGCTTTAGTAGTGGAGATAGACACAGCAGCTTGTCTCTTGTATGCCCATGCTATAAGTCGATTTCCAAGGAAATGACATGTTCCACTTGTGCTCTTCCTGTCAATTGTGCACGCTGCGTAGTCCGCATCTGAATAACCTACAAGTTTAAAGTTCGAATCTTTGGTGTACCAAAGTCCAAGGTTAACAGAGCCACAAATATATCTAATACATTTTACAACAGTTGTGCTTCAGAAGAATTAGAGTGATAGAGCGCACATATCCGATCAACATAATATCTTGGCCAGCTAGCGGAAGATAAAGGAGAGTTAGTCATACCTAGATATAGTCTGATCAACTTTAACTTTTAAGTCTGTTAAGTTAGTTGCTAGTGGCCATTGGAGTGTTGTATGCTTTAGCATTCAAGTCCAAATCTCTTGATTAAGTTCCAAGTGTACTAGACTTGATTTGCGAAGATGCTATCATTCAATTGCTTGATTTGAAGCCCGAGGAAGAAAGTGATTTTTCCCATCATGCTCATCTCAAACTTGCTTTTCATTTGCTTTTCAAAGCGCTTACAAAGAGACTCATTAGTAGAACCAAATATAATATCATCGACAAAAATTTGAATAAGTAAAGAATGATCATTATTCTTGGTAATAAAAAGAGTTATATCGATTTTACCGCGCTTGAAGCCTTTCTCTAGTAGGAATTTTGATAGCGTATTGTACCATGCTTTTGGAGCTTGCTTAAGACCGTACAAAGCTTTCTTGCTTTGATTCTATGATGCTTCCATTCTTGTCCATCTTGTTTCCGAACACCCATTGAAGCGCTAAATTTTGGATGAGCTTTTCTTGCTCTTCTTGCATAGCATCGATCCATCTTAAAACATGGAACACTCTATCAATCTTCTTTGATTCGACATGAGAGATAAACGAATGTTACACCGCAAAGTTTGATGCTCTTGATGTGCGAATCCCTATATTGTGATGATAGGAATACGAAGATCAATGGGAATTTTATTTGCTTCAGCATCACGATCATCAAAGGTGATTTGTTGAAGTGGAAAAACATCATGCGCAGAAGGAGGTGTTTGCGCATCAGGAGTTGCAACTTCAGGCGCAGCATTTATAGTATGCGCATGAGATGGACTAATTCTGAATCTGCTTGATCTATGTCCTGCGCAGGAATAGAATTACTGCGCACTTGTCTAAAAAGCTCAGCAGAGTCATCAGAATCATTGGGAGCCAAATGTGGCTCAAGGAGAGAATGCTTATCAAAATGTAGCATGTACAGATATTAAAATGACTAGAGATTTATCTTATTATGATCATGAAAAGCTTATAGAATGATTGGCATACCCAACGAGAATACCTTCATCTGTTTTGGCGTTGAATTTACCTCTATAGCGTTTGCAGCCAAAGAACTTGAAGAAAGCAAAGTTGGGCGCCTTCTCTTTCTCCATAGATCGTATGGAGTATAGATGTAGGATTTGTTGATGAGGAATCTTATTCTGAGTAAAACATGTACCGATGACAGCCTTTTTTCAGAAATACATTTAGAAGTATTGCTTCTACTATCATTGTTTGTCCATCCTCAATCAACGAGTGATTCTTTCCACAACACCATTTTGTTGTAGAACTCCAGCAGCAGAGAAGTTGTGAAGAATACCATTTGTTGGTTCTCACAATATTGAGCGACATCATTGTTCATAAATTATGTTCCATTGAAGTGTCGAACTCTATTGATGTCTTCTATGTTTGGAGACTTAGAAGGAGAGCAGCCAGGATATCAATTGATACGACAGGTTGGTCCAAAACTTCGAGGTAGTGAGCGGTCCAAACATATGAGGTGAAGCGGATGTAAGTGTTTTGACATTGGAGCAATCTTGCTGGAGGAAAACTGCTCAGGTTGCGTACTAAGCTGGCATGGTGCTTATACCATTGCTAGCAGCTTTCACTTAGGTTCATTGCTACAAAACAAGGATTAGTAAATAGAAATTATAGCGGTAAGATCAAATAGATTAGAAATTGGTCTTACAAGTCCTTGTGTGCAAAGTTAGTCCAGAAACGCCATTTTTGATGTAACATTGCGTTGAAGTGATATGGCATTCCAGACCTTTAACTCATAATTATGATATGGAGAGCATGTTGCTTGAGGCTTAATCTTTTATGATTAGTCCAAATCCAATTATGTGCCCTTTGTTGTTCTCCCCATATATTACTGAGTGATCTCTTCCTTCGTGCGCACCTTTAAGAGTGTTGACATCTCTAGCAGTATCTAGAATCCACTGTTGATATCAACTGAGCTTGAGAGAGCGCAGTGAAGTAGATCTTTCCTGCTTGTTGAAACATTAACTTGCGCTCTACAGCAAAGTTATCTTTTAAGATCAGCATACTTTGAGAAATTCCTTGCGCGGCTGCGGAGTTGGTGATGACGCAGCTTCTGTCAAGTTGGCTCTGGCAGATAGGTGCTTGTCATTCTGTCAGCTTGGTGAAAGTGTCCCGTTTCCACTGGAGTGGAGGGATCTTTCTTTAATTGACCTTGGCGCATGCTCAGGTCCCATTTCAGAAATAACTTTTGAATCAGTCAGCATTTGCCATTAAGCAGAGTAGTCCATCCTCAGGGTCAGCATAGTTGTCTTTAGTGTCAAGTCTCCGAGTCCTTAGCTCCTTTTCTGCGCAGTTCTCCTCAGCAACCATTCTGCACTGCTTTGATGCTTTGTGCGCAGGTTTGCTTTTCCTTGTACTCAAGTTTTGAAGGAGGCATTGAAGCGTAATGTCCTGGCTTTCTGCAGTAAACCAAGTCATCTTTCTTTGAGTCTCTATGAGAGAGAATAGGAGGTTTGCTTAAGGATCCACCAAGTTTGGAGAACTTTCTGAATTTGATCTGAGGTTTGAGCAGGCGCAGGAATAAGTGAAAGGTTAGCCATTGCCCTAGATTTTTGAAGCCATATGGAATCGGCACCCAAGCTGTTAAGCTTGAAAAACAAAACAAGTTTTATGAAGGTGTTTGCTCTGATACCACTTGTTGGTCCCTAAAGGGGCAACAAGGGTGTGAAAATCGCTAGAGGGGGGGGGGGTGAATAGCGTTTTAAAATTCTTTTCAAACCCTTTTGCAATTCAATGGAGGATGCGCACAACTCTTATTTTGGCCAAGTATAGCGCGCAGCAAGAGTGTGAAATGCACAGCGGAAATTTAAAGCAGCTCTGCGCAGGGTATACTGCGCATAGATAAAAAACGCACGCGCTAAGTATGAGGCTAAAGAGTGGCGCAAAAATGGATTCTAAGGCAAATGAGCAATAACAATTATAGCATCAAAGAGTGGCAATCTGAAAGATCAAACAAAGCAGTTCATAAAAGGTTAAGCAGGGAATATGCAATAAGTAATAAACACGGTATTTGGAGAGGTTCGATCGATGAAAGATCTACATCCTCTACCAAGATGGTTAGTCTTGGATTTCTAATGGAGATCTTATTATATGAGAGAGTATTACAAATTACAACATTTGAGCTCAATACTAACTCAAGATCTATTATCTATGAAGAACAAATCCTAGACTAAACCGGTGTATCTCAAGAAGTTAGATCAAAAAGGATCAAGGCTTCAAGAGGTGTGTGTGTGACAGAAATTCTGGGCTCTATGAATATGAAAGATGAAGAGCACCAAGAATTCTGGTGATATAGGCTTTGTGATATGAGCAGGAGTTTTGAAGGTTTGAAGATCTTGAAGGCTGTTCTAAAGAATCTGGAAAAACTAAGCAGCAGACTTCAGATCTTCATGGTTTCTCAGTGAAGCATGAAACTCGAGCTCTGAAGCATAATGGCCAACAAGAGGAGCTTGATCAAAGAAGATGATCAAGGGCCAATGAAAAGGGCTGAATCAAAAAGGCAGCTTTAAAGGCAGCTTGGAAATGAAGATGAGCAGGCTATTTATAGCAGAAAGCCTAAAACTAGCCGTTGGTGCTCTGAGCAAGGACGATGAGCTGGCACAAGAGGATTGGTGCGCAGGTGTCCTTTATAGCCGTTGGGGATCTGATCAAAGATGATGACCTGGCACAATATGATTGGTGCGCAGGTGATTTAGAGCCGTTGGAGACTGAGCATGGAGACCAAATTCAAACGCTTCATCTGGAAGGTTGACAGCTGTCTCCATTTGAAATATTATGTTTGAGCGCATCTCCACCGTTGGCTATGCTGAGTGTGCAGGATTTGTCGTTTGTTCACACCTCAGCTTTTTAATAAGCGTGCATCTTCTAAGCGCTTTCCAAACTTTCTAGAATGTGAGATCAGGAGATGAGGAACTTGACCAAGGTTGAGTCCGCGCACAAAAGGCATGCGCATTGCCGGCGCGCATGGATTCAGCGCATGAGCAGCATGCGCACCATGCTTGGTCACAAAAAGATCTCTTTGGAGTTTAGGAAATAAGATCTTAAAAACTGAGCAAGGTCAAGGGCTGCGCAATATATCTATGCGCAGTGGCGACCTGCGCAGAGAATATCCTGCGCAGTGAAACGAATCCTGCTTAGGAAATCTTCGATCTTTAAAGCTTCAAGCCCTATAATCTAAGCCTATACTATAAAAAGGACTTAGCTAAAAAATGAAGTTATAAACTTCCTTACATGAGGTCCTAAAGTCCATAAAAATATTCATAGGTGATGGTATCAATCAATTCTAACAAATGTAGGAGGGTTAAGTGATAAGCATACCCAACAGTACTACCCTAGATGGCCTAGATGAGTATTGTAGAACACTCTAGTATTGAAAAATAGTCCCTTTGTGAACAAATGAAATGTGGACTTGAATCATAATTAAATGATAATTTGAGTATAAGAGTAGTAACTCTCTTTTATGTGTCTTGAAGTTAATGTTTGTGTACCCTAGGGGCACCAACTAATGTCTTGAGCTTGAATGTCCTAAGAAAAAGATTGGAAATTAATTCGTGAAAGATGTATAATTCATCTTCCTAGCTTTAACTTGAAGTATAAGATAATTAACTTTTGTACATGTTTAACCATCCAAAGAAATGAATTGAGAACTTGGATATAAGATGATAAAATCTTGTATATGTCTTGAATGTCCTGAATGTCTTGAATGTCTTGAATGTCTTAAGTTGAGAAAGTAACTTGAAGTATAAGACAATAAAATCTTGTACATGACTTGAACATCCAAATAATTGGATTAAGACTTGAATATAAGATTATAAAATCTTGTACGTGCCTTGACACCAATATATGTGTATGGTAATAAACTTGAAAGATCCTTGATGTGTATATGCAAATCTTGCATATAGTTACTTGATAGAATGTGGCTTCTTGATTACTTGATACATGGTATGAATAACCGAAAGAGTTGGGATATGGGATTAGATAGAGAATAATTAACTCTACTATACATTTGAATTTGATACATGTATATTGGAAGTGCTATGAATAAACACTAAAGTGCTAGTGATCGGTTTTAATCGTGTATATGCTCATTGAAGTATATAAAGAATAAAGAAGATATCTTGTCTTGAAATGGGTTCCTAAAGAAAATAGGGACTAGTGTAATATGAAGATAATTCATATAATCGTGAATACTACGATTTAAGTTAATAAGAATAACTACAGAACACAATATGTGTTGGAAAATGTATTCGATTACTAACGATACATATACGTGAGATATGACTGTGACTAGGTATGATGTGACCTATTCTACGTATTTAGAGTATAATGTATTGAGCTCTATTTGATAGTAAGGGTATCGTGATAGACACTTTAATGTGTTAAACGTGATATGAATATGTACGTGCAAACTTGGCATGTGACAAAGTGATATAGAATGATATACCCTACTACTTGTTTGAGGTCTGTTATTAATAGACTCTAACTTGGATTGACCGTGTTATATGGACACTCTACGTGCCATTGTTAGATTGATTTGTCTTCGCAATGATTGCGTACGTGTACTTGTATTCTCGTGAGCACATGATACATGATTACATGGTGCATATTCTCGTGAGCACATGATACATGATTACATGGTGCATAAAGACTGGTCCACTAATATGGGACTTAGTTCTATTCTCGTAGTTCAAGTAAACATCTACTTGTGCATTCTCGTGTGAGTCCAGCTGGCTTATTTGGTTCAGAGGGGTGTATAGGTTCACGCTTATTGCGAGGGCTGTGGCATAAGTGAATGCTAAACTCGTGAACACCTCGTGAATCTTGTTCTTGTGAATGACACTGGTTACCGAGTCTTCTTATATACTGCATAGCAGTCTCTTGATCTTGATTATGGTTGTCATCAGCTATACAAGCATCGACAACAATGGTATTCTTGGGAGAAATAAGGAAGGATTCAGGTAATGATACGTGATAGGCCTATGTGCATCTTGGTGAGTTGGTCTAGCCTCTCACACTACTTGACTACTTGTTACCTGATCATATTTTGAGCTTGATTACTTGTTGAGTTGGCTTAGCCTCTCCTATACTTGTTACTTGATGATACTTGATATATGATTACTTGAGTATCTATTTGAATTCCATGATAACATGTTATGTAGTTGCATGTTAATAGCTTACTGAGATTTATCTCACCATTTATTTGTTTCCCCCCCCCCCAGGAAAGCAGGGGATAGTACGCAGTGAGGCTCGACATAGCTGGGAACGTACTTCGCAGGATGTTTGTTGGTCCCAAAGGGCAACAAGGGTATGAAAAATAGCTAGAGGGGGGGGGGGTGAATAGCTGTTTTAAAATTCTTTTCGTACCCTTGAAAAACTCAATTGCGAATGCGCACTTTATCAAGTAAGCGTTATGAAATGCGCCTAAGTGAGTGAGTGAAATGCACAGCGGAATTTAGTAATGAAAATAGGCGCAAAGTGATAAAGGGAGCGCAACACACACACTAAGTATTTTGGCTCAAAGTGAGTGAAATAAGGAACTAAGGCAAATGATATAACAAACACAACACAATTCAGTTCAAGCAATCTACAATGAGTAAACAAGCAAGTAGTGAGTGAAAATAATAACTTGAAAGAAATAACAAGATAATAACACGAGCTATTTGGAGAGGTTCGATCAATGAAAGATCTACGTCCTCTACCAAGATGGTTAGTCTTGGATTTCTAATCGAGATCTTATATAATGAGGAGTGTTACAAATTACAATGTTGAGCTTATACACTAACTCAAGATCTATTACTATGAAAGAACAAATCCAAAACAATAACCGGTGTATCTCTAAAAGATGAATCTAAATGATTAATCTTAAAGAGGTGCGTGTGTGTTCTTAGTATCAAGGCTCTTTAGATCTTTGAGATGGAGAGCACAAGAAACTAAAGTGTTAAGGCTTTGAAGATCTGGGCTAAGGATGAAGGTATGAAGATGTTCTTGAGAAATCTGGAAAAACGAAGGCAATCTTCAAATCTTCAACAAATGCTTTGAGAGAGAAATTCTTGAAATTCTTAGCAAAACTCAGCAACTTCAAAATGTTGAAGTTATGGGGTATTTATAGTGAACTTCAAAAAACTAGCCGTTGGAAATCTTTGTGGATAAGATGAGCTGTCGCTCGTTGATTGGAGCATGCATATATTATAGCCATTTTGACACTCAACATAAATGTGACCGTTATGGACACGTGTCAATAGATTGGGCGTATATGCATCTTTTAACCACCGTTGGATCATTGGCGTAATTTGAATTCTTTTCAAGTCTTCGAGTCTTCATTAAATCACTGAGTGTAAAATCAACCATGATGAGGCGCGTTGAGCCATTAGAGCGCATGGTCCATTTGAGGCGCGTAACAACACGCGTGGATCTTTGAGGCGCGAGGCTATATGCGCGCGCGCTGAAAGGCGCATGGCGCATAGCATAAAGGGGCGCATAGGCGCGTGGCTCAAACTGAACTTGTGATTTATCTTGAATCTTGATCTTCTTGCCCTATTTCTAAGCCTATTCTATAACAATGGACAACTTAAAAAATGAAGTATAAATACTTCTTACATGTGGGTCTAAAGTCCATGAAATAAAACTTAGGTGATGGATCAATCAAATCTAATAAATCCTAATACATTAAAAACTAAGATATGTGTGGGCATACCCAACAATCTCCCCCTATTTGATTGATGCCATTACCTACTATATCAATGACAAACATTATGCTTGATAAAAACATGTCCAAATGAATGAAATTGGTAAATCATGTCTCAAGTTAATGTACACACTAGTCCAAGATATAGATTCCTAATCTATTCCAATAAGAATAAAGAGTTACATATGGAAAGATAGGAACAACAGTTTAACACATTCAAGATGATATATGATTTTCAGTTTTAAAATGTGTTTAAACCAAGTTTAAACTTAATGCATGAAAGTATGAAACAATTCAATATGATGCATATGAATTTAAACAATATTCATTGTTCTACAAACAAGGAGTTTGAGTGAACAAGGTTTGATAATAAGTGATGCATTGTTCTTATTAAAACTTGGGAAGTAGGAGTTACAAGTTACAAGTTTCGAATAGAACAAGGACAAAAGATGTGCTAAAACAAGTAAGCACTAAAAACACTATCTTCAAAAGGGATTTACAAAAAAAAATTCTTACAATCAAAGAAAACTAATGATTAGGAGGCGCGTCATCTTCCTTCAAACCTTCTTCAATTTCAGAAACGGAGCGCTGGATTTGTTTAGAAAGTTGATAGGCGCGGTTCACTAAACCATGAGTGTCTGTGACGCCGTCTCTGAGGTAGCGCAAATGACCAACATTAATGTTTTGATATTCATCAATGGTGCGTTGAGTAATGGCTTGCTGATGAGCGACGTTTTCTGCAACGTTCTGAAAGTTAGCCTCAATAGCAGCCTGCGCTGAAACAATGTCAGAGGAAATCCTATCTGAGCGCCTGTCTGCGCTGGAGTGTGCGGCGTTGAAGTGAGTGACAACTAACTCTTTCAAAACATCAATCTTTGAAAGCAGGGAGTTAATGTCAACAGGCGCGCTGGGAGCAGAGCTTGAAGAGGGCGCAGGAGTTTCAGGAGCTGGAGGCGCAGGAGTTTCAGAAGCTTTGGGTTCTGCGCCAGGATCAGCACCATACACAGTTAAACTTAGGATTTCTAGCTCATCCTTAACTTCCTTGAGTTTATCAACCACACTCAGCAATTTTTGGCTATCTCCAGCCACCATTTCAAACAACTTCCTTATATCACCCGCTATGTTCAACTCTACCTCCCTTATAGCATTAATGAAATCTTGGCCATCAGTGAGTTTAATGCCACCATCTATGCGCTCATGAAGGGAGGCAAGAGTGCCTTTGAAGAGCTCATTCATTTGATCAATAGCGTCATTCCATTGTTGAGGAGTCAGGAAATGTTTGTCCTTGATGTTGGCATCTATGCGCTTTATCTCCCCCTTAATGGCAGCAATCTCATCAGCCTGCTGGGTAAGCATTGAAGTATGAAGCTCCAACTGTGAGTTCATTTGAGACTGGCCTTGCTGGAGTTGCTTTAGAAGAGAAATAACCACACTCATATCAGGAGTGGGAGGAGGAGGCGCAGGAGTAGAGGGGCGCGGAGTAGGAGCGCGGGGAGGAGATGGAATATATTCTGCGCTTGAAGAAATTTCTTCAGGATGAGGCGCAGGAGCCTTTGGGCGCACAGATGATGGTTTGCGCCTTAACTGATCTGGCTCCCCCTGAGCTTGATCCTCAATATCTTCACCAAATAAATCTGCAGAAATTTTATCTCTGACTTGTTGACGATCAAAAGATGGTGTTTGAGTAGGCGCATGAACGGTTGGAGGCGCATCATGGGCAGGCGCGCGTGCATCAGCGCTAGATCCTGCGCCTTTGCGCCTTTCAGATTTAGATAAATCAGCAGCCTGTTTCAATCTGAATTCTTCATCTCTTTTTAACTGCGCTTCCAGTCTACTGGCTTCTTTAGCGCGTTTCAGCTCCTTTTCTTCTTCAGTGCCCGTTCTGGGGCGCTTAGCAGGTCTGCTTGGTTCTTCAGCAATCCCTTTGCCTTTGCCTTTCACTGCGCCAGGAATATGTTCTGCGCGTGGCGCTACTGCAGCTTCTTCTTCACCATCTGCGCCAGCTGCTTCTTCATCTGACTCAGTGGCTTCATCTACCAACTGAGCGCCTTTCACCCTTGGCGCGCGCTTGGCCATGCGCTTTCTGCGCCTCTTCATCACTAAACTGTCCTTACCAAAACAGGGACATCAGTGGTCTGGTAGGCTGGGTTCTCAGCAAGAAAATTTGCAAGCGCAGGGTAGGAGAGGAAGATTTTAGTGAGAATACGGCAGTGAGTCTTGAACTTTGTCTTGCCGTCAGCTTTGTTTTTATTGTACTTGTCAATCTGGTCCTGAAGATTAGTAAATAAGATCTGAGGCCAGTTGAGGATGGTTTTTGCCATGATGGCAGCTGTGAATTCCCACTGCTCCATAGTAAATCTGTTGACATTTCCAGTTTTGAAGATAATGGAAGTGCCAACCAGATGCGCAATATGCGCCAATAAATCACCACCATCTCTAATTTCCACCGTTTTGATATTGTTTTGAAGCGTAGGAATACGAAGAAGGGAACGCGCCATAATGTTTTGAGCGGCGGCTGAATAGGAATTGACTTTGCCAGCTACACCCAAGGGGCCAGTTTTGTTGAAGTTGACAACGTTCTTTATAGTGCCGGCAGACATGGTTATCTCAACGTCTTGAACTACTGCGCGAATGCGATAGCGCACCATTCCTTCAATGTCTGTTGGAATTTCTACAAATTCTGCTGTAGAGAAAAATTCATCAACGAGGAGCGGAGAGTAGAAAGGTTGCTCCAGAGTGAACAAAGGGAGAAGACCAGCCAGTCTGATATAATCCATAATTTCAACACCCATAGGGTCAGCAGATAGCTCGTTCAAATCAAATGTTTCACCAGGTCTGAAGTTAGATAGATCCTGACAAATTAAACATTTAAAGGAATTGGTGTGAATTACGCGCATAGAAGCATAAATAAGCAAAGTGTATACCAGGCGCATGAAATTTGAGGCGCATAGAATAATTAGGCGCAAAGAGTCATAGGAACATAAGAGAGAACAATGAATCTAGGCGCATAATTATGGTAGGTGCATGAAATTTATGAGGCGCAGAGAAATACAAGGCGCATATTTAAGGTTCTATGAAATATACTAAGAAAAGTTTGAACATAAGAATTGACTAAGTATGAATTGGGGCGCATAATAAGTGTAGGCGCATAATGATATTAGGCGCATAAAGGATTGAGGCGCAAACGCATGTGAGCGCGAGAATCTCTTTGAGGCGCATAATGTCAATGTGCGCATAATCATACTAGGCGCATGAATTCATATATAGGCGCATTACTTATGTAGAAATGTAAACTGAGTATAAAAACACACAAACACATGCAAACATACATATGCAATTTTTCAGAATCAAAAAGTGAAAATTTTGAAAAACAAGTTTTGAAAATTTATGAGACCCAAGTCAAGCAGAAATAATGAAGAACACGAAGAACATGTCTTGAATGCTCGAAGAACACCAAGAACACCAAGAACACATAATTCGTGAAACTTCACCAAATCAAGCATACAATATATCAAAATGACCGCACGAAGACAAGGATAACAAATATGTAAATCAAAACAAGTAAAAATCAACAACGAATCCAAAAAAATGGATTCAAAGATCTTAAAAACCGAAAAGTCGAAAATGGTGATTTTTCAGATTCGCACCAAATAGCGAATTGATCGTTGAAAAAGTTAGTTATAAAGACTCGAAATTGCAAAACGAACATAACCTAACGAACGATTTTGAAAACGGATCACCGAAGCAAGATTAATCAAGAAAAATGGGCATTCGGGTTTTTTGAAAAAGACGAACACAGAAAAAAATTCAGAAATTTAAAGAGTTTAAGAGTTAGAATTCATTACCATTTCGTCTTGGGTAGATTTTGTAGCTTTCTTCGGACCCATTAACGATATATATAAGAAAAAATAGAGAAACGAAAGAGAGAGAGAGAGAGAGAGAGAAACGGAGAGACTGGGAGAGAGAGAGAGTGTAGGGAGGTGCAGAGAGATGAGGGAGTTGGTGAGAAAGAGAGAGAGAGAAGGGAAGTGTATATATAGGTTGGGAAAAAAAATTGCACTGATATGGAAATAATACTGTCAAAAATTTAAAAAGATGGAAAGTTGAAAGGATGTGTATTTATGAGGGATTTTGAAAAACGGCGGCTCATCATGACATGTGTAAGGCGCATTAATGAGGGATATATGGATTTGAAGGGCATTAAATGCAGAATGACATAAAGAGTCATGATGTGACATATTGGGTAAAAGAAAAAACTGCTCCACTATCCCTTTAGTTGTATGAGCAATTTTGACTAATTTTGCACAAACCCCAAAAACATCTATTTTGGTGTAAGTTTGGGGTGCAAGAAATAAATCCCCAGAAAATAAAATTTTGAAAAGCGTAAAACGAGGGAAAAATTAATTGCACAAGTACCCTTGAACAATTAATGGAATGTCAAAAGACATAGATTCCTATAATAAATGAACAGAATGAACATACCTGGTACTTGTGTATTTAATACGTTCAATCATTGAAATTGAATTTTGAGAAATGATTGAGCCGCAATAGTTAATGCGCGCATGAAGGAGCGCATTACCTTAACAGGGCGCATACTCATCTAGGCGCGCAAAATGACTTAAGAGGCATTGAATGCTAGGCGCGCGCTAGAATTTGGCGCGCAAAGAGTTGAGCGCGCAGAAGTATTAGGCGCGCATAGTTTCCTTGAAACTTTGAAAAATTGATTTAATCATTTGTACCTAATATACTCATAATTCAACATAAACATAAAATCATTAGTATTGACAAAACTATATTGAATTTAGTTGAGTTCAAGCATACCCATTTCGCCTCTCAAAAATATGAACCGTTTCGCGTCGAGTGCTTTCGTTAGAATGTCGGCGATTTGATAGTCGGTTCCCACGTGTTCCAAATGTATATTGCCTTTCTCCACGTGGTCTTTGAGGAAGTGATATTTGATGTCGATGTGCTTGGTCTTTGAGTGCATGACAGGATTTTCAGAAACTGCAATTGTTGATGTATTGTCGCAGTAGATGGGACAATTTTCTTCGATGATATCATAGTCCACCAATTGCTGCTTCATCCAGAGTATTTGGCAACAACAACTTCCCGCAGCGATATATTCGGCTTCGGTTGTTGAAACAGATACAGAAGCTTGTTTCTTACTTGCCCATGACACAAGTCTATATCCGAGGAAATGACAAGTGCCACTTGTGCTTTTCCTATCAATTGTGCACGCTGCATAATCCGCATCTGAGTAACCTACAAGTTTAAAGTTCGAATCTTTGGTGTACCAAAGTCCAAGGTTAACAGTGCCAGAGAGATATCTTATAATACGTTTCACAGCAATTAAGTGTGCTTCTCTAGGGTCGGATTGATAGCGAGCACAAACACAAACACTAAACATAATATCGGGCCTACTAGCAGTAAGATAAAGGAGTGAGCCAATCATACCTCGATAGAGCGTTTGATCAACACGTTTACCTTTTAGATCTTTGTCGAGTTTGTTGCCTGTGGCCATTGGAGTATCGTATGCTTTAGCGTTCTCAAGTCCAAACTTCTTGATTAAGTCTTTTGTGTATTTGGCTTGATTGATAAATATGCCTTCACTCATTTGCTTGATTTGAAGCCCGAGGAAGAATGTGAGTTCTCCCATCATGCTCATTTCAAACTTGCTCTTCATTAGTTTCTCAAAACGCTTGCACAACAATTCATTAGTTGAACCAAATATAATATCATCAACATAAATTTGAACAAGTAATTTATGACCATTATGTTTGGCAATGAAAAGAGTTGTATCGATTTTACCGCGAGTGAAGCCTTTTTCGATGAGAAACTTGGATAGTGTATCATACCATGCTCTTGGTGCTTGTTTGAGTCCATACAAAGCTTTCTGGAGTTTGTACACATGATTTGGAAATTGTGAATCTTCAAACCCAGGTGGTTGAGCCACATAGACTTGTTCTTGGAGTTCACCATTTAGAAACGCGCTCTTCACATCCATTTGATATAACTTGAAGTTCTTGTGAGCGGCGTAAGCTAGAAATAATCTGATAGCTTCAAGTCTTGCTACGGGCGCAAAAGTTTCATCGTAATCAATTCCTTCTTCTTGCCTATAGCCTTGTGCAACCAATCTTGCTTTGTTTCTCGTGATGGTTCCATTCTCGTCCATCTTGTTCCTGAACACCCATTTTGTACCAATCACTCCATGATCATTTGGTCTTTGAACTAGAGTCCAAACCTTACATCGTTCAAATTGATTGAGTTCTTCTTGCATTGCAACAACCCAATTAGGATCTTGGAGCGCTTCATCAGCCTTCTTCGGTTCAATTTGAGAGATAAAAGCAGTGTAAGCATCAAAGTTTGTAGCTCTCCTTGTACGAACACCAACTTGTAGATCACCGATGATATTAGCAATTGGGTGACCTCTAACTTCACGAATTTCAGGAGGTAAGTTAGGTTGAGTTGTAGTAATTTGAAGGTTTTCAATTGGTACATCTTCACCAGATTCAAAGTCATTGAAATTTGGGGGTTGAACTGGCTCAGAATTGAAATTTGGGTTAACACCAGATGCAGCAGTAGAAATAGGCGCGTAAGAGGAATCATGAGGCGCATCATTTGAGTGAGGCGCAATAGAGGATTCAACAGGCGCATAATGCATTGAATTAGGCGCATTTGATGTAGATGGATTTCCTTGTGTTGATAGATTCTGATCTTGAGTGGGCGCAACATAAATAGGAGCACCTGTATCATTTAGCTCAATAGAATCATCAGCAACATTTGGAGCCAAATGTGGCTCAAGGAGAGAATGTTCATCAAATGTAACATGTACAGATTCAACTATCACTAATGTGGTTCTATTAAAAACACGAAAAGCTTTAGAGTGTTTGGCATACCCAACAAAAATACCTTCGTCGGCTTTGGCATCGAATTTACCTCTATGTTCGTTTCCGTTGTAGAGGATATAACATTTGCAACCAAATATCTTGAAGAATGCAATGTTGGGAGTTCTACCACGCCAAAGTTCATACGGAGTCTTGTTGTGAAGTTTGTTGATGAGGGAACGATTTTGAGTAAAACATGCGGTGTTGATAGCTTCTTCCCAAAAGTACTTAGGCAATTTAGCTTCAGCTATCATCGTCTTTCCCGCTTCAATCAACGTTCTATTCTTTCGTTCAACAACGCCATTTTGTTGAGGGACTCCGGCGGTTGAAAAGTTGTGATCTATCCCATGATCTTCACAATATCGAGCAACACCGTTGTTCTTGAATTCTGTTCCATTGTCGGATCGAACACTAACGATGTCATCTTCTTTTTGGGTTTGGAGCAGTCGAAATAAGGTAGTGAGAATATCATAACAATCATCTTTTGTAATCATCATCTCTACCCATGTATATCTTGAATAATCATCCACCACAACTAGAGTATACTTGTTTCTTCTAATACTTGCGGTGGAAACTGGTCCAAATAGATCAATGTGAAGCAGTTGCAAACATCTAGTAGTTGAAGGATTAGACTTGCTTGAGAATGACTGCTTCGGTTGTTTGCCAAGTTGACATGCGGCGCACTTTTTGTCATGATGATCAGCAACCTTGGGAAGTCCTTTGACAAGATTATTCCTGCTGAGTTTAGATAGATACTTGAAGTTCAAGTGACTTAAGCGCTTGTGCCACAGCCAACTATTTTCGTTCACACTTTTTGCTACAAAACAAAGATTAGTACTAGAGTTCAAACTATGGAAATCAATAATATAAATATTTGTCTTACGATATCCCGTGAGTAAGATAGCTCCAGTTTTGCCATTCTTGATAAGACATTGCGTTGAAGTGAAATGGCATTCTAATCCTTTGTCGCAGAATTGAGATATGGATAATAAGTTGTGCTTGAGCCCTTCGACGAGTGAGACTCTTTCAATGCACACTTTGTCTTTCTTGAGCTTTCCATATGCTACAACTTGACCTTTGTTATTATCGCCAAATGTTACGGAGGGACCTCTTTCTTCATGGACATCTTCTAATAAGGATTCATCTCCAGTCATGTGTCTTGAACACCCACTATCGAGAATCCATTCATAATTTCTAGCTTTTGAAGATCCAGCCATGAAACAAAGAACCTGAAATATAGACATTTAAGCAGGTCCCCTTTATTCCTTTTGGGTCCTAGGGTTAGCAACTTTTGACAACCCACTCTTGCTTGACCTTAGGATTTTTACGTCCTTTGGCATTGGGAGTGAATCGCAAAAGGCATTCCACGGCCTTGTGTCCTGAACAATCACAAATGGAACAATGATGAAAGCCACCAATCACGTGAGTTTTCACAAACTCTTTACTTTTCTTGAGGATGGCATTCTTCTTTGGGTCAGATGAACTAGACTTAACAAAATCTTTCTTTTGAAATTTTGGAGCGCTTTTTCTCGGAGGGCGCATAGGGCTAGGAGGCGCACGGCGATGAGGCGCGTGGCTCTTAGGCGCATAATGAGCACTCGGAGAAGGAGCGCGCCTATTTTCAAGAATGATTTTGCTAGGAGATGGTTCATCTGTAGCTATATCTTTCCCATTAGCTTTCCCAAATTGCTTCGTTGGGTAGACATAGTGGAATGTTTGTCTCTTGACTTTTTCCTGTCCTTTACCCATTGAATTAGAATGTTTTTCCTTGGGAATTTCAAAAGTTTGTTGGTTGGTAAATTCACTATCTCTTTCAGCACAGACATCACATTTAAAGTTGTCACTAGTTGATGAGAATCCCAAGCCACTTTTATCACCACTGACTTTTTGGGACTCAAATATATTCTCCATAGTGACACGAGAATTGGACCACTCATTTGTAATCTTTTTAAGATCAGTGATTTGAGCAACCAATTCATCGTTTTGAACTTTAAGAAGTGAGTTCTGTTCTGTTAGAAAAGTGTTTTTAACAGTAAGAGGAGTCATGCTCTTTATCTGCTCCTTAAGGAGGGTGAGTTCAGATTTAAGTAGAGATTTCTCGGTCTTAAGCTGAGAAATTTCATCACATGATAGTGCTAAAGCTTCCTTCATACTATCAAATCTAGTGATTACCTTTTCAGCCTTCTTGAACAATTTTTCTTGTTCAGCAATCACTTCATCATTGATTTTGGAGATTTGAGCAGTTGGTTCAACCTGTGGTCTAATGTATGCTCCTTTTCTCAATTTGTTCCTTGCTCCAAGATCACATCGTGAGAATAACAATCCACCATCGTTTTGAGCCGGAGTGAGAAATCCTTGTTCAACGAGCTCGCTGATGGTTGGTCCTTTTTCTTTTTCACTTCTTGAAAACCTGCAGATTTCTTGATAGGTTTATTCAAGGCATTCATATCGGGAACATCCTTGGAGAAGTCATCATCAGAATCATAAGCATCAACTTCATCATCATTTGCCATCAAACAGACGAGTCCATCATCGGAATCTTCATCGCTCTCATCGGAGTCTGTTTCAATCCAAGTGTTGTGCTCATTTGCTGGTGCTTCTTCTTCAGCAACCATTCCCTTGTGACAAGTGAACTTGGGAGTGAATTTGGGAGTATGGCTGCTCTTCTTCTGCATATATTCAAATTTGGGGATCGGGCAGCTTGATGCAAAATGTCCGGGTTTCCTGCAATTAAAACAAACAAGATCTTCTTTTCTTTTTGAATCACTGCTCCTTGAAAACTTTTGAGGAGCTTTGCTGGTAGATCCTTGAAATTTGTTGGTTGAGCCGGGTCTTGAGAATTTTCTGAACTTTTGAAATTTCTTCACAAATAAAGCGAAGTCTTCATCATCCATGTCTAATAGCTCAGAAGTAGAAATTTTGGGATCGGAGCTTTTCTCATCTTGTACAGGCGCAGGAGTAGGCGCAGGTGTAGGCGCAGCTTCTCTGTGCGCCATCATAGCCATAGATTTTGACTTTCCTTCAGTTTCGCTGATTCGTTGGAGTTTGAGTTCGTAAACTTTGAGATTTGCATATAGGTTCCTTAAAGTCCAAACATCTAAAGTTCCAGCGTCTTCAAGAGCGCTAGATTTATGTAGGTATCTTGATCCAAAAGCTTGTAGAAAATTTACATTCAAATCTTTGTTGGTAAACTTCATGCCAAGTGAAATACATAGATTGATAATTTCACAGTAGCGTTCATAAGTTTGCCTCAAGTTTTCACCGGGGAGTTGAGAGAAATTGTTGAATCTCTTTTGTACTTCGTATTTCTTGTTCTCCTTGCAAACAGTGTCTCCTTCAATATGCTCTTCAATAGCATCCCATAGCTCATTTGCAGTAGCACAATGCATGACTTGTTGTTTCATAGCCGTGCTTAGAGTGCTTAGAAGAATGTTTCTTGCTTTTCCATCATTTGCAACTCTTCTAATTTCTTCCTCGGTCCATTCTTCCCTTGGTTTTAGGACAGTAGGTTGAGCAGCGTTGGTGCGTGGATTTGGATTCGCCTTCATCGGAATATAAGGTCCATAAACGACGGTGTCATGGAGCCTTTCATCGATTGAGTTGAGATGAGTCAATATGCTGAATTTCCACACGTCAAAATGATCTTCATCAAAGACCGGAACGTGAGTGTAGTTTGCAGTTGCCATAGGTTTTGAGTTTGCCATTTAGAATCGGCACTCAAGCTGTTAAGCTTGAAAAACGAAAAATGTTTTATAAAGGTGTTAGCTCTGATACCACTTGTTGGTCCCAAAGGGCAACAAGGGTATGAAAAATAGCTAGAGGGGGGGGTGAATAGCTGTTTTAAAATTCTTTTCGTACCCTTGAAAAACTCAATTGCGAATGCGCACTTTATCAAGTAAGCGTTATGAAATGCGCCTAAGTGAGTGAGTGAAATGCACAGCGGAATTTAGTAATGAAAATAGGCGCAAAGTGATAAAGGGAGCGCAACACACACACTAAGTATTTTGGCTCAAAGTGAGTGAAATAAGGAACTAAGGCAAATGATATAACAAACACAACACAATTCAGTTCAAGCAATCTACAATGAGTAAACAAGCAAGTAGTGAGTGAAAATAATAACTTGAAAGAAATAACAAGATAATAACACGAGCTATTTGGAGAGGTTCGATCAATGAAAGATCTACGTCCTCTACCAAGATGGTTAGTCTTGGATTTCTAATCGAGATCTTATATAATGAGGAGTGTTACAAATTACAATGTTGAGCTTATACACTAACTCAAGATCTATTACTATGAAAGAACAAATCCAAAACAATAACCGGTGTATCTCTAAAAGATGAATCTAAATGATTAATCTTAAAGAGGTGCGTGTGTGTTCTTAGTATCAAGGCTCTTTAGATCTTTGAGATGGAGAGCACAAGAAACTAAAGTGTTAAGGCTTTGAAGATCTGGGCTAAGGATGAAGGTATGAAGATGTTCTTGAGAAATCTGGAAAAACGAAGGCAATCTTCAAATCTTCAACAAATGCTTTGAGAGAGAAATTCTTGAAATTCTTAGCAAAACTCAGCAACTTCAAAATGTTGAAGTTATGGGGTATTTATAGTGAACTTCAAAAAACTAGCCGTTGGAAATCTTTGTGGATAAGATGAGCTGTCGCTCGTTGATTGGAGCATGCATATATTATAGCCATTTTGACACTCAACATAAATGTGACCGTTATGGACACGTGTCAATAGATTGGGCGTATATGCATCTTTTAACCACCGTTGGATCATTGGCGTAATTTGAATTCTCTTCAAGTCTTCGAGTCTTCATTAAATCACTGAGTGTAAAATCAACCATGATGAGGCGCGTTGAGCCATTAGAGCGCATGGTCCATTTGAGGCGCGTAACAACACGCGTGGATCTTTGAGGCGCGAGGCTATATGCGCGCGCGCTGAAAGGCGCATGGCGCATAGCATAAAGGGGCGCATAGGCGCGTGGCTCAAACTGAACTTGTGATTTATCTTGAATCTTGATCTTCTTGCCCTATTTCTAAGCCTATTCTATAACAATGGACAACTTAAAAAATGAAGTATAAATACTTCTTACATGTGGGTCTAAAGTCCATGAAATAAAACTTAGGTGATGGATCAATCAAATCTAATAAATCCTAATACATTAAAAACTAAGATATGTGTGGGCATACCCAACATCTTTCTAAGTGTCCTTTTCACTTTGGTAAGGACGATGTTGTTAGTTGTTAAACTCAGGGCTTGTTCTTAGTACTTGTTGTCTCTAGACATCTCTTGATGCCAGATTATGTGCTAGGCATGTCTGCTGTATGTCCATGTTTGGTTTTAATTATCTTGGTCTAGAACTCGTTGTGACTATCTTACTCCTTACTCTTGAGTATATATATCATGTCAGTTTGTTTTTAACAGGTATTGTTCCTGTTTCCCGTTAGTTTCTTGTTTCTTGTTAGTTACGCGCACCAGGTTCGAGGTTCTGTTAGGGGATCCCGGGACTTGGGGTGTGTCACGGTGGTTGGAGCGGGTCGATCCGCGGATTGGATTTGATCTAGGCTGTTTTGTCTTGTTAATTTCTTTTATTAAATCTCCGTCCCCTCTTCTTCTCTCATTATCTATTTTTCATTTTCAAGAAAATCATTTATTTGGAATATTTAAAATAACAATTTAGAAGCTTGTTATACAATTTGAGATCCATAGTATGGAATAATACTAGGGGCACAAAAAAGTCACAAAATCCTAAGTGTCATGATTTTCAGGGCCGGCCCTGATGTAAGAGGGGTGAGGCTTGGGCCACCAAAAAATGCAATTTTTTTAGGCCACCAAATTTGGTATCCCTCATACTTAGGCCCAGCTTTAAAAAAAAACACACACACACACACTTAAAGCCCACATAACACAAACACAACTAAATCCTACAGCCCGTATATAACACACGACAAAACAAAAAAAAAATAGAAGAAGAGAACGCAGAAGCCAGAAGGAACGAAAGTTAAAAAAAAAAAAAAAACAAAAAAAACAAAGCCGACGAACGAGTCGACGACAGAACCGCGCAGAAGAGACGGACGAAATTTCGCCGCTGCATTCAAGCACCAGTGCACCACCACCACGCCACTACCTCGCAACTCTCGATTTCTGAACAGACTGAACTTACGGTACACAAAAGTTCTAATTTTTTTTTTTATTTATTAATCATGAAAATCAAATCAAACTTTTAAAATTTTATCCCTCTAATCTTGATATAAGTTTTATATTTTAATTTCTGATTTAATGGAAAGTTCTAAGAATTATTTGATGTTGTGAATTGTTATAGTTCAAAATTATTTTAAAACCCTAATTGCAAAATTCTAGAATTAATTTTTGGTTTTTTGAAAAATAAAAATTGAACTTTAGGGTTTAGTTTTCGTAGATATATACTATGCTATGTTGGTTTAGGATTGAATCTATATGCGAAATTGCAAGATCCGTTTTATTAATTACTAGTGAGTAACCCGTCGAGATTCGACGGGAGCATAGTAATGCTAAGAATAAAAAAAATACTCCCTCCGTCCCTTAATGATCTTCAAATTTGACATTTTTCATTAATAAACCCCCCATGATCTACATTGCTATATAAAGTCCAACGATGATGTTAACATCAAGATGAGGATGAGCTTGACAATGAATGTTGTTTTCTTATAACCCAACTTATTCCAATACACACTGCCCACTATCTTTTCATGTAACCCAAGAGCTCCATGTAAAAAACCATACATACATGAAGCATTCACTTAAACAATGTAAATATGATATATGCGCATATCATCCCATCCTATTCACACCCACAGCCACACACAAAAAAGAAGAAAAGAAACGGAAAAAGGAAGATATTTGAAGCCCTCAGACTTACAATGATAGTGAAACATCCATTAAGACTTCATGGACACAGTGCTAAATTATAATTCATACTCTTTCGTCCCAAATTGAGTTAGCAACGTCCTCCTCTGTCGAGAGAAAACTGTCTGTGATGTAATGAAATAGTGATGAGAAGCATTACACATAACCACTGACAAAGGAAATAATTTAGCATCAAAGTTCCATCACAAATGCAAAAGAATTGCAAATGTGCCCCCCCCCCCCCCCCAACATGGATGTTTAAATTTATCCTTGATCATTTTGGGATGGAGTATCAATTTAAGAATATTTCTCATTCATTCTGCCCGAAGCGCAACAGCTCCACAGACCACTCCCCAAATCAAGCTCTCGTTTTCCAAATCAATTATGATCTCAGAAAATCTGTAGGATGAGACCAAACATTCACTTTAGCAAACCCAATCATATTCGCAGATGTTTTATAGGGCATGTTCTGTCTTTGATTCAGTAAACCATAATCAATAATGGACTGCTAAATCTAAGTCAAAAAACATAGAATAGTATATAATAATAAAAAAACAATTTGGGGGGGGGGTACAAAAGAGAGAGGGTGACCAGAGTAGGGAAGGGGAGAAGGTGGAGAAAAATTATTGGACAAAGTAAACATCATGAAATTTTAGCAGTAGAATTACCAGAATCGAAAATTTCTCCTACTTTGGTGTGTTTGAGTGACTCAGTGCTTGCTAGAGAGACATCACCAAAGGAGAAAACTGCTTTCATGATTCTTAGGAAAAAAAATATATGTCCAAGGATGACTAACAAAGTGGAAGTATTAGCAACCCTAGAATAGTTTGTACTTCTAAAACATTCTACCTCTTTCTTTCGTTACAGTTCTCAAATTGAAACTAAAAATTCTGTCATTGCCCAGCTAAGTGTATTAAGTTCTACAAACCCTGTTGACAGCTTAAGCATTCAACAGGGACAACCATCACCATACAATCATTAACTTCTGCTACTTAGATATAAACTCGGTGATCAGGACCACATTCAGGTGATTGACTAAATAAAATTAAAAGGAAGTAATAAACTTGGTGATCAGGACCACATTCAGGTGATTGACTAAATAAAATTAAAAGGAAGTAATAAATCACCACCTTCGCCAGCCAGTACCCCGCACTCGGCCTTCAAGTCAAAACACTAACACACTGCACGAAATAAAAGATCATTCAAAATCATGAACATTATATTTGGATAAGCAGCTTCGGTTTGGAAAATAATCGTAAATGTGCATAGAAACCGAAAACTGGAAACTGAAATAGTTGGATAATAATCTACAACTAATCAATACAAAAAAATTATTGCAGCTAACTAAAATTCAACTAACCTCATGAATACATGACCAAATACAAAATTAATAAGTCCTATATCACAAACCTTAAGTCTTATACAAAAGTAACAACATAGTTACTATACAACCCATTTAGCAGCAACCACATTAACTTGAATTTGATACCTACAAACCAATACACACATTAAAGTTATGTCTATTAAATGAATTATTGCAAGTATAAATGTTTATAAATTTAGAATTACCTCATAATTTGTGAAAAACTTCTTTATAGACCACATTAGTGGTCACATCGCTCGTTTGACCGTCCTTTTTCACAATCAGAACTTTGAGCCCCTTTTTGCTTGTAACTCTCGAGATTGCCACATACAACTGACCATGACTGAATACAGGTCGAGGAAGGTAAAGCCTTACATGATAAAGGGACTGTCCCTGACTCTTATTTATTGTCATAGCGAAGCAAACATTCAATGGGAACTGTCTATGTTGGAATTTAACTGGGAATTTTGTCAAATCGGATGGGCTCAACATCATTCTAGGCACAAACACCTTCATGCCAATATTCTTTTCAGAGAGCATTCTTGCTTCAACTATATGTTTTCTCAGATTTGTAACTATAAGTCTCGTTCTGTTGCATAATTCCAAAGCTTGATCAATGTTTCTGAGTAGCATGACTATACACCCAACCTTCAGACGTATGGAATGGTTCGGCAAGCCCGAGCATTTAATCGTATTAAGAAACTCAACAAAAAATACATCCTCGTGGCCAGCAATATCTCCGTCCTCCTTGCTGATGCTATCTAAACTCATATACAACACTTCTTCACCCGGCAACAATGACATCACATAATCATTGATAGTATCTACTATCTCATTAGTTGTGCCAAAATTGCTCTATCCTGAAAAAAACCACCAATACCCATATTATGTAATATGTCAGGATACGTGTTTTGAATAATAGTTTCAATAGGATCAGCTGTATCCATTATCAAAATATCATCTGGTAATTTTAATGTCAACTTCTCCATCATTTTCTTCACCAACATCACCATCTCCTACCCGTAGTATCCATTCACAAAATTTTTGATCTCCATAGCATCAGAAGAGGAAGAGGAACCGACCTACATAGATTTAGACAATGAATGAGATAGAAAATTTATTACTACAATAGGGAAATGTAAAATATTAAAATTTAATATAAGATGATTTACCTGCAATCTCATATTTTTTTGTCAGTTTTAGAACCTCAGACGAATTCTAAAGTTTAGATGAACTAATGGCAACATGTACAATATCATGTCGGCTTCCTTTAGGCACAACATGCAATATTTGCCTGAAATCTCCTCTAAACACAACAACTAATCCACCGAAGGGTTTATCAGAGCATCGACCAGCAAAAGTACGCATAATGTCCCTCAAGCTCCTATCAAGAGCCTCAAAGCAGTGGTTGTGGGTTATTGAAGCCTCATCCCAAATTATGAGCTTCGTTTTCTTTAGGAGACCACACACATCAGAACCAGGTTTAATCTTGCTGCAAGTTGAGCTTTCGTTCACCTGGATAGGTATGACAAATCTGGAGTGAGCAGTCCTAACCCTCGGAAGAAGCAAGGAAGCAATACCGCTAGAAGCAACCGGAAGAACTATGTCCCTCCTGCTTCGCAATGCCGAGCACAAAGTCTTCCATATGAAGGTCTTCCCCGTGCCACCATACCCATACAAAAAGAACACTCCACCATCTCCTATATCAACAGCAGTCATAATATTTTCATAAACCATCCTTTGTTCTTCATTCAAACATTTATGTAATCTGGAGTGCTCAGCCTGCATCTCCTCAACGTCATATGACATTTCATCTAATATTAGCATATTCTCCGCATCAGAAATGACAAAAGTTCTTGGTTGAGGCATATCTTTAAAATTTCGGAGACCACTGCAATTTGCTGCCAGTAACTTATCAATTTCAGCCAATGAAATTTTTTTACTTGCTCGTCACTGAGTTTCAACCCTGCAATATGAAAAGATTCACATTAAAAAAATAATCGAAATATAATTAATTTATATCAGTTTAAAAAATAATATAAAAACGTGACAAATCAAATAAACTTTAATATATTTCATTAAAAAATTAAATCAAACATAACAAAAGATTTACCAGGATTGTTAAAATTCTTTTGATGCTTGTAAATGATATCATCTGACAGTACTTGCCAAGTTTGATTCCAGACATCCTATGTGCTGCAATGTAGGAACACAACATCATAAATATAATACTTTTGATAGAAATTCAAATGTGTTACACCAAAGTCAAAAAATCATGAAAGCTTTTTACTCCCTGGCCCCGTTCATCATTTCAAAATGTTATCTGTAAATTGGAGTCAACTTTTAAATAAAAAATAGTCCTAAATAAATTATCACATTTAACTATCTTTAAATATCATGAAGGTAATACAAAAACAATTAATTTTAATTGTCAATTTAATTAGGTTGTCCAAAATAAAAATTAAAAAATTTTTAGTGCCAAAAACACAAAATATAATGTTAATTTGGGGATGAAAGTAACAAATTATTGTCGTATCACTACTATTAGCATCAATTAATAAGATTTCGAACATGTCTTGGAATAATATTAGTTATATCTAATTTCAAAATTAAGAAAAATATGTAATATTTATTTTATTCTGATACAACTTAAAGAATAGTTTAATATACATGACATGTCCTAATTTAAGATGGAATGCAAAATTATTTCTTCCTTAGTGTCATATCACTACTATTACTCCTAAGCTATTCGTGAATTTAGTTTAAAACAACATTACACAAAATCCATTAAGCAATCTCAAAAAGAAGATATGTGCTTGGTTGTGATAGCTCCGTGCAATGTTGTTGGTGATAATTGAAAGAGAAAGACTGTGAAATTTCTTTTTGATTGAGTTTTTTTTTATAGCTAAAATGGTATAACAACAATAACAGTAAAACTTTGATCTCAAAATGATAAGTCAGAAAGTTAAATGTAATTAATTTTATTATTTCTTTTATGTTCATTTCCATGAGTATATGAAACTACAGTGTTGTAGCTTTTGATGTCACGACCCGAAAACTAGGCTCTATTTTATTAGTAATAAATAATTATTATTTATTTAATTGCTTATTTATTTATTTAGATTATTATTTATTTAAATATTTATGTGTGCACTTTTATGTGTCATAATAAATTATGTCTAGCATTTTGATTGGTCTTTTGTGCTAGTGTAGAGTTTTGGGGTCTTAATTGTTAGTAGGAGAGTGTAAGTATTTGTGTATAGTGTAGAGGAGGGGCCTGAGTGTAAGTTTTTGGAAATAAATCCCCCTACACCCTCTCCTCTCCCTCATTCCCAACTCATCTCTCTCTTTCACTCCATCTCCCTCTCTCTTCCATTGCCAAAGATTGGGTAAGTTCTCTCTCACTTCTCTCTACATTTCCATCATCTTCCTCTCTTTATTTCTCATTTCTTAAAACATGAATCATGTTTAGATCGTCGATAGGATCGTAGAAAGCCAAGAAATTTCGAGTTCCGTCACCTTTGAGAAAATCCGGGTAAGTTGCTTTTCCCCCATTTTTATGCTAAAATGTTCATATCATGTTTATATTATGCTTGATGTGTTATATTTGAAGTTTGGTTGAGTTTGGAGTTTATTTGGAATTTATTTGGAGTTTTGGTCAAAAATGGTGATTTTAGGAATGTTGGGTTTGAATCTTGATCTTGGTTGATGAATGGTATTATTTGAGTCCCCATTCTAGTTAGAAGTAGTTTTGGGTTCATCTTTATGCTTGGTGGAAGGTTGATTATGTTTGATTTTGGTTGTAATATGAAATGGGTAAGAAAAATTGGTAAAAACCCAGATTTTGGCCGGATTTCGTCCCTCCGGGCAAGGAGGCGCGCGCACCATGTTTTGGGAGGCGCGCGCACACCTTTTCTGCTTCGAAATCGCAGCTTTCTGACCTTAGGAGGCGCGCGCATCACTTTTTTTGGAGGCGCGCGCATCCCTCCTTTTCCAGTTTGTCCGTTTTTCGTTCGATCTTCCGGAGGCCATAACTTTCTCATCCGGACTCCGTTTTAGGTGTGTAAACTATCGTTTCAAAGCTCTATTCGAGTACTACAAGATGTTATAGGTTTTTCAGTTAAGTTATAAGTTTTATACTTCGGGATTTTATTGGGTGTTTGGGCATCTTATGATGTGTTCGTGGTTGTTCCAATCGAATTGACTTCGAGTAAGACTTGGTCTAGGTTTTAGGCGATGACCTATAGTACCTAGGGGGTTGTTATTGAACACCAAGGTGTAGGGTTTAGTCCTGTCATGATCATGTTCTAATAAGTGTAACCTTTTGGAGTCGTTTGGGATGTTTAGAATTGGTTCGTTACGAACGGAGGTAAAGCGTGAATTGGTAATTGAGTAGCTACGGTTGGATTAACCTTAAGGTGTATTCATTCTGATTTCCTACTTTGGAATTCCAGGTGTGATGAGATGGTTGAGTTCATAGTCCTAGTACATCTTTATGAGTAAACGTTTAGGATAATTTTGGGTTATAGTCGTTGTACTATATGTGAGTGACCGTTTGGGTTGTGTTCTTTATGATAAACTCGTGGGTATCATCTCTGGAATGTATCTGGTATGGTTCCTCTTTATGAAATTGCTGTATTCTAATAATCATTGTTGTTGTGCTCTTTATGAGAAATTCCATCTATCGTTGTTGTGCTCTTCATGAGAAACTCTGTTATCGTTGTTGTTAAACTCTTCATGAGTAACCGTTGCATCTTTATGGTGATTAATTGGTATGGTTCCCTACTTCGGAACCCTAAGTTGTTTAATTAAGCTAGTATTTATTACTTAGCATTTATCTGAAAGTCCAGCTGGTTATTTGTGTATCGAGTCAGGCAATGGATAATGCTATAATGGCACGAGCCAAGTCCAGTATAGCATCGCCCATTGGTCCTTCTGTCCTCATCCATATTGGCTTGGTTGGGATGAGCTAGCTCCGTTGTGGGTATTCTAGCTAATCGTTTTGGAGCATGACTTTGTGGCATGGCTCCCGCCCCTTGTGGCACTTTATTATTGTTATTGGTTCCGGTACCGGGTTTCTCTTCAGCTTTTATGCTACTATGATGATGAATTGTTTGATTGATGGGTTGATTGGTCGTTTCTGACCGGGGTTTCTCTTCGGCTTTTATGCTACTGTGAAGATATGGATTGGTTGATTGTTGAAGCTGCGCAGCGATCCTTTATTTGGATGTATCGGTTTGGAACCTTGGCTAATATCCTTTGTTATGTGTTTACTTTCCGCTGCTATCTGTTGACTGTTAATTGTTACATGCTATGTGATATTTATCATTGTTTATTGCTTATTGCATTATAGCATGTCATGTAGTTGCATTAGTAACTTACTGAGATTTTATCTCACCCCCGTTTATTTCCATATTTGTTTTTCCTTAACCCCCCCCCCAGGAGGAAAAGGATTAGGATTCGCGGATCGAGGAGGACGTCGCGAGGATTGAGATTTTGGGGCAGGTTGTTATGGTTCGGTTTACATTATTTAAATGTATAACCTTTTGGGGATAGTTTACCATTATTAACGTCATTAAGAATTGTATATTTTATTCTTTTTGGTATAAGCTGTGGAGCTTATGTTAGATGCACTTTGTTGATTTTAACTTGGATTTGTAAAACCTTGTGTTTCACCTTTTGGTATTAAACGAAATTTTTAACTTCGGCATTTCATAGTTTTGGTTCTAAGTCGACGTCCAGCTCGTGATCTCGGGCCGCGGGGTTCGGGGTCGCGACAGTTGGTATCAGAGCCATGGTTTGGCTCTAAGTATAAGTCTAGGTGGATTAGTATGACCTAGGTGGGTAGTAGTGTGCGGAGTGATTAACGGTTGATGTTTTATGCAGGTAATTGTTCTCAATGTCTGGAAGAGGAATCAGAGGAGGTACTAGTGGGGCACAGAATCAGAATGATACAGGGAAGAAGCACGTGCAATGTTTCAGGGCATGCTTGAGGCGGCCATGAAGGCCATACATGATCAAGGTCCGAGGGTAGAACAAACACCACCACCCCGCTATGGATTGGAACAATTTCTGAAATTGAAACCGGTTGAGTTCAATGGGGAACCCGATGTAAGGAAGGCCGAGCTATGGATTGAGTCGATGGAGAAATTTATGATGTCTTTGGTTGCACCGATGAAGACAAGGTCCGGTTTGCGGCTTATAAACTTGTGGGTGCCGCCGAGCATTGGTGGAAGGGTGTTAAAGCGAGTTGGGATGATACTCACACAGTGCATGGCATGGAATTGTTTGTGCGAAAAGTTCAAGGAGCATTTCATTCCGGTAGTGGATCAAAACCGAAAGGAGATCGAGCTGCTCAACCTGGAGCAAGGTTTATTGTCTATAGCTCAGTACTCGGCTAAGTTCACAGAATTAGCCCGGTATTGTGACTATCTTGTGAGGACCGAAGAACAGAAAGCTTTGAGATTCATCCGGGGTTTGAAGACATCCATCCGTACTCAGCTTATAGCCCTGAGGATTGTGACATTTCAGGATGCGGTAGATCGGGCATACTTGATCGAGCAAGATATTGGGGAGCATAAGAGGAAGACCGAGGTTGCAAATACGGGTAAACAAGTAAGCCATGCTAAATCTCAATCACATCACCGTTCAGATAACCGAGGTAATTTGGGAGCACCATCTCAGTTTAAAGAACAAACCGCGCTAGGGAATTCGGGTACTACTCCGGGAAACAAGGGAAACAAGGTAGGTGGCTTTGTACTTACTGTCAGAGAGAAGGTCATTTGGAGGATAAGTGTTGGAAGAAGCAAGGAAAATGTATCAATTGTGGTCAACTGGGTCACTTCATAAAGGATTGTCCGAGGTTTAAAGTTCAATCATCAGGATCAGGAACCAGTACTTCACCGGTCAGAAGAGGATGCTTCGGGGAACCCTAAGGTATAGGGCAGAGTAATTGCGATCAATCATCACTCACCAGGTAACGGATAAATTTCAAGAGGTATTATTTTGCGTCGTGAGAGCGAGCGCGTGCATTTTAGGATCATCGCATCTATGTGTTTCTGTGCATTAGTTGCATTTATTACTTCTGAGTCTTTGACTTATGTGTTGTAGGTGTCTACTCCTATGGAGGAGTTTAGGGTATCTGATGAAGTCTTATGTGCTTATGATGTGCTTAAGTATGGTTATGTCTCACCTGCTAATTAGCCATGTTGCTATTACAATTTTGATGTTACTATTGCTTTAGTCTATTGTTGTAGAGGGATTGTTATATTCTCCATTCCTAATTTCTTAAAACTGTTTGAGACCGTTCCCTGGGTAGAGTTATACCTATCTTTCCTTAATTGAAATCCGAGTATTTAGTTTCGGTGAATTGTTGGGCGTATTTATCGTTTGTGAAAATTTCTATTTTGTTTCTGAATAGTACCTAGTAATTGGGAGAACCTTGGGTAAATTGAGTTGTTATAGTACAAGGTTGTAGTGCTAATATTTAGATCAATGTCCTTATGGCATCGGTTGGGTTATAAGAGTTGAGGATTTAAATTGAAGATTTCTGGATAGGAGATTTTGTTTACTTGTAGTGCATCTCCGTGAGTACATCGGGATTGATTAGTATGGAGGGATGCGTGAATTGTTATGGGATATGAGTATATTATGGAAGTTATAATCATCAATAGTGGTGGGCGCGTTAAGTTTGAAAGGACTAAGCACATTTCGGGAAAGTAATAAATTGCGACCTATATCAAAGGCATTTTGAGTTTTAGTTAAAGGGGTGTCCTATTTCCTAAATCTTGTCTTGGTGGCATTTCTTATTTTGGATTACAAATAAGTGGAAAAAAAAAGTTGAGTATAAATACTCGGGCATATTAAAGATACTATGATTTGGTATTGGGTCAGTTGGAATGTGACTAGCTAATTGGTTTATTATGATGGTAGTACCATTGAGCTTATATATCATTAAGTCAATAAATGTATGCGTGAGAGCCTAACTGGGGTTAGCTATTGAATTTAGAGTTCGTTGATTTCTTTGGGATATGAGCACAGATTATGACTTAAATGGGAGTTAGAGAAAATCTTTTGAAGATGAAATTTGGGTCTTTTTGCGGACTATTGAGTATATTAAATGGTTTAGGCTTCAAGACCAGATTAATGAAGGGATGAGAGTATAACATAGATTTAAGTGGACACTTTGTACGAGAAATTTTGGGGTTTGTATGGTACTATTTATTTAAGGTGTTAACTCAAAGTGAAGACACTATAATGGTAACCCATAGAGATATAGCCATTTCGATGAATATTGTGGAAATAGAAATTTCTTTACCTTTTTATATTTTAAGGCTAATTAGGCTCGGGATGGTGATGTTTTGAATTTCTGGGGAATACTACTAAGTATGCGATTTACAAAAGGAAACACCTTTGCATGTAATTAAGGTTGTGAATAAGGTGAGCTTGGGATATCTCGAGAGTTATGTTTGGGAGCAATTGGGATTCTCCAATTTTGATTATGGATTCTAATTAGTAGTGAAGGTTATGATTGAAGGAAGTTATGTGAGAGAGGTCGTGGTATTGCGAATATTATTTAGGGTTACTACGTGGTGGATTAGAATGGACAATTGAGGAATTTGAGAAATGGCGGAACTATCGTATCCGTAGCTATTGGGTCTTTCGGGTAAGTCTCGTTAAAATTCGGTCGAATTTTCATTAAGGGGAGTGAATGTCACGACCCGAAAACTAGGCTCTATTTTATTAGTAATAAATAATTATTATTTATTTAATTGCTTATTTATTTATTTAGATTATTATTTATTTAAATATTTATGTGTGCACTTTATGTGTCATAATAAATTATGTCTAGCATTTTGATTGGTCTTTTGTGCTAGTGTAGAGTTTTGGGGTCTTAATTGTTAGTAGGGAGTGTAAGTATTTGTGTATAGTGTAGAGGAGGGGCCTGAGTGTAAGTTTTTGGAAATAAATCCCCCTACACCCTCTCCTCTCCCTCATTCCCAACTCATCTCTCTCTTTCACTCCATCTCCCTCTCTCTTCCATTGCCAAACATTGGGTAAGTTCTCTCTCACTTCTCTCTACATTTCCATCATCTTCCTCTCTTTATTTCTCATTTCTTAAAACATGAATCATGTTTAGATCGTCGATAGGATCGTAGAAAGCAAGAAATTTCGAGTTCCGTCACCTTTGAGAAAATCCGGGTAAGTTGCTTTTCCCCCATTTTTATGCTAAAATGTTCATATCATGTTTATATTATGCTTGATGTGTTATATTTGAAGTTTGTTGAGTTTGGAGTTTATTTGGAATTTATTTGGAGTTTTGGTCAAAAATGGTGATTTTAGGAATGTTGGGTTTGAATCTTGATCTTGGTGATGAATGGTATTATTTGAGTCCCCATTCTAGTTAGAAGTAGTTTTGGGTTCATCTTTATGCTTGGTGGAAGGTTGATTATGTTTGATTTTGGTTGTAATATGAAATGGGTAAGAAAAATTGGTAAAACCCAGATTTTGGCCGGATTTCGTCCCTCCGGGCAAGGAGGCGCGCGCACCATGTTTTGGGAGGCGCGCGCACCCTTTTCTGCTTCGAAATCGCAGCTTTCTGACCTTAGGAGGCGCGCGCATCACTTTTTTTGGAGGCGCGCGCATCCCTCCTTTTTCCAGTTTGTCCGTTTTTTCGTTCGATCTTCCGGAGGCCATAACTTTCTCATCCGGACTCCGTTTTAGGCGTGTAAACTATCGTTTCAAAGCTCTATTCGAGTACTACAAGATGTTATAGGTTGTTCAGTTAAGTTATAAGTTTTATACTTCGGGATTTTATTGGGTGTTTGGGCATCTTATGATGTGTTCGTGGTTGTTCCAATCGAATTGACTTTCGAGTAAGACTTGGTCTAGGTTTTAGGCGATGACCTATAGTACCTAGGGGGTTGTTATTGAACACCAAGGTGTAGGGTTAGTCCTGTCATGATCATGTTCTAATAAGTGTAACCTTTTGGAGTCGTTTGGGATGTTTAGAATTGGTTCGTTACGAACGGAGGTAAAGCGTGAATTGGTAATTGAGTAGCTACGGTTGGATTAACCTTAAGGTGTATTCATTCTGATTTCCTACTTTGGAATTTCAGGTGTGATGAGATGGTTGAGTTCATAGTCCTAGTACATCTTTATGAGTAAACGTTTAGGATAATTTTGGGTTATAGTCGTTGTACTATATGTGAGTGACCGTTTTGGTTGTGTTCTTTATGATAAACTCGTGGGTATCATCTCTGGAATGTATCTGGTATGGTTCCTCTTTATGAAATTGCTGTATTCTAATAATCATTGTTGTTGTGCTCTTTATGAGAAATTCCATCTATCGTTGTTTTGCTCTTCATGAGAAAACTCTGTTATCGTTGTTGTTAAACTCTTCATGAGTAACCGTTGCATCTTTATGGTGATTAATTGGTATGGTTCCCTACTTCGGAACCCTAAGTTGTTTATTAAGCTAGTATTTTATTACTTAGCATTTATCTGAAAGTCCAGCTGGTTATTTGTGTATCGAGTCAGGCAATGGATAATGCTATAATGGCACGAGCCAAGTCCAGTATAGCATCGCCCATTGATTACTAAGCGGTTCTCTTGATAAGTATTTTACATCTAGTAAGCCGTCTGAAGGGGTATCTATTTCAGTTGAAAATGTGCAGAGCGAAGAACATGTAAATGTGATTGGTTGTGACCCAATTAATTATTCTTATAAAATAGTTTGATATTGATTACTCTATTATTTTATTTTACTTTTTATTAAAAAGCCCCAATTAAAAAATTAGCCTAGGGCCACATATTTTACAGGACCGCCCTGATGATTTTATTGGTGTTTTTAAGTAGAATGTGACGGGTCCATTATCGATGCAACCAATAAAATATTGTCACCTCATTATTTGAGCTTATTTTGTGTCCCTAGCATTGCTCCTATACTATGTATTCAGGTTTCTACATAGTTATAAATTTGTTCCTCTTCTGTCCGTGAACATATAGCAAACATAAACTTTTAACTTGCCATCATACAAACTTTTTGGCCTGCCTAGGAACCATTTTGAGCCCTTCCAAGGAAGTTTGGGGCCTTTGTAGTCATCTGCATTGGTCCTTTTCGGCTATAATTTGGGTCTTTTAAGAATGGACGATACACCAATCTCTTAGACCATGTACAATGGTTGTTTAACCCATTGTTGAAAATGCAATTTACACAAAATTCCTTTGTTTAATCCATGCAATGGTTGGTTTAATTGGGTTTGTTTTTTCATTTGGTTGAATGGATTCACAAGTGTGAATCCAGAAAATGTAAGCAAGTTTCATTGTGTGCGCCATGTGTCGGCGCGTGATTAGCTGAGGAATTATTTTCTTTTATCCCAATTATTTGAGCTCAATTATTTCAAAAAAAATGTTTTTAAATTTTTTTTTTTACACCAAATTTCTTAATTTTTTTTTTCTCTTTAAATTGACGTAAGTTTCATTGTATTTTGACAAAAAAAAAACCATCTTTTTCTTGAAATGGATCCCAATAATAATCATTTCAACACTAATCATAAAAATAAATTTTAAGTGGTGGGGTATAGGATGATGAGTGAGAAAAGTGTTGAATGAGAGGATTAAACAAACCATTGTAGGGTGTTTTGTTGAATGGGTGTTGAATGGATGAGTTGGAAGAGAGAGAAGCTGATGTGGAATGATAAAGTGGGTGTTGAATGGTTTTTTTGGTTGAAACCACTGTGCATTATGGTCTTAGACGTACACCAAAAATAAATGTCGACAATTTATTTGGTCCCTCTTTCTCTCAGTCTCATTCACATATACTCCCTCAGTTCTAAATACTCCCTCCGTCCCATTTCAAATTGCAAAAGTTGCCAAAAAGGGTGTCCCAACTAAAATTACAAAATCTAAAAATGGTAAGTTTTAACCCACTTGCACACTTACATCCACTAACCCACTAACTATTCTCTACCCCACTTTCTCTCTCCCACTCAACTATCAACACTCACAACACATCACCTTTTCCACTTTTTCCCTTAATCCCCGTGCCAACCTAGTATTTGCAATTTGAAATGGGACGGAGGGAGTAAGTTGCAACATTTTGCCGTTTAAGATATTTCACTTAAGTTGCAACAATCTGAAAATGAAAGCTTTTTATTACTTTTATAATCCTCCATTCATTCTCTCTCTTCCTCCCAACCACTCATTATTCTCCACTCATCTCTTTCCTTCCCCACTAATTCTCTCTCTTCCTCACTACCTTTCATTCTTAATATAATATTAGTATATGTTTTGGAGATAAAACAATGGGAATCAAATCAATTAAAAAAAAAAGTGTTTAGACTTCGGATTTAGGATTAGGAGGGCACAATGGAATATAATTGATGAATGGAGATGAAGGACGATAATGTATACAAGAAAACTATCTCGCCGGCACAAAACTTCGGGAGGTGTTTTTGAGCACCTACAACCTCGGAACGGTTGGATTAATGCTTTTTGTGGTTACAATGATTGTGGGCTATGGCGGAGTACAAGAAGCAGTAGGTGTTTTTGTGTGTGTTGGTGTTCCACATTATAGCTCCTTATATAAGGATTACAACATAGCTTAATCCAATATAACAAGTCCCTAAATCAAGGCTCTTTATCCCTTATCTTGACCACGTCCCTTGTGCCGTTTGAAGAGAACTTTTCACACGTTTTCATTACCTGTAAAATAAATATTAATATTACAGTAAAAA